>OX457036.1:55759412-55889412 GCA_949752735.1 Lumbricus terrestris | reverse complement strand
ATCATCATCATCGCCATCGTCATCATCACCATCATACTAACCTCTGTCGTCGTCGGTGTCAGTCGTTGTTCTATCATCATCCTGTAGTCGTTTCCGTTTCCGTCGTGAGTGAAGGGCGTAGTTGTCTCTGGCGCTCCAAGTCGGGTATAGATGGCGATGAAGTTCCTTCTCTTGTCGGGCCAGCTCGTAGTACTTGGCCTGCTCCGATCGGTTCAAGGAATGCCACTGACAGCAGACAAAACATTAAAAAACTAGATGACTTCGATTGATCTTGAACTGATTGATTGATTGACTGATTGACTGACCGATTGATTGACTGACCGATTGATTGACTGACTGATTGATTGACTGATTGATTGACTGACTGATTGATTGACTGATTGATTGATTGACTGATTGATTGACTGATTGATTGACTGATTGATTGGTTGATTGGTTGATTGATTTCTCCAGTTCGACCCCTTGTCATGTTCTATCTTGCATAATCTTACCTTATCTTACTCTGCTCTGCCCTGCATGACCCCCCCCCCGTTACGCCTGGTTGCCAAAGCAACGCAGTCATTTACCTTTCGTCCAAGTATCTGATTGATTGCGGCCGATTCCTTGAGCGTACATTCGTCGATGACTCTCTGTCGCATGTCCTTCATGAAGATCATAAAGGCATTGAGCGGCTTCTTGATGTGTGGCTGCAGCCTCCTTCTTGCGCCCCCTCCTCCGTCCCCGGCTGCAGGGGATGACGACGGCGATAGTAGGAAGGGTTTCGTGGATGAGGATGCGGCTGGGAGATGGCGTCGATGGTTGGTGATGCTGAGGTTGCTGCTGCTGCTGCAGCTGCTCAATGTGGTGGAACCGGTGCGAAACGATGAGTCGACGGAATGATGCGGAAAGAGACGACTGAAAGACAGATGTAATGAACAGGTGTGACAGATGATTACAGTGGTTAAGACAGGTGCACACAATCACGAGTGTATATAATATAGTACTGTTATCGACCATACGGTTGATTGGTGAGAAGACGAAAACGGATTGGTGGCAATTGGTTGATTGATTGTTGATTGTTTTCTCTAGTTTGACCCTTTGCCAATCAGCTTGCCGTGAAGGTCAGGGTTTTGAAATTGCATTTGCCTTATATGCTGGACAACGTATTCACATCTATTAATGGCTGAATAACTGTCTGTCGCTGAATTATCTGTCGCATAAATGTCTGTCGCAGAATTGTCTGTTCCAGAAATGGCTGCCTAAAAAATTTCGTCGCATTTTGTTATGCGTGTAAGGAAGAGGTTTCATAAATCTTTGATTTTTTATGGTTAGAAATCGATCTGTAGTTTAATAGGCTGTCGATGTCTCTTCTTTCCCCTCTTTCACTTTCTTTAACTTCCCTTACTTCCATTTGTTTTTTCCCTTTTGTGCCCTTCTTTACCCTGACATCTCCTGTCGTCCCTGACATGAACTGGAACATATGACATGACTTAACACGACCTTACATCACATGACATCACACATGACTTAACATGTCCTTACATAACCTGACATCACACATGACATAACATGTACTTACATCACATGACATCACACATGATTTAACATGTCCTTACATAACCTGACATCACACATGACTTAACATGTCCTTACATAACCTGACATCACACATGACATAACATGTACTTACATCACATGACATCACACATGATTTAACATGTCCTTACATAACCTGACATCACACATGACATAACATGTCCTTACATCACATGGCATCACACATGACTTAACATGTGCTTACATCACGTGACATCACATGACCTTGCACAACATTTGACGATCAACCGACCTGCGTTGACCTAGGAAGGCACTGATCGCAGAGGATGACTGTGTCGTTTTTCCTCCTCTCCAGGAAGACCTGACCCTGCAGGGAAGTGGACAGAGTGAACCTCGAGATATCGGATCATCCAGGAGTGACGACGAACTTGGGCGTTGACCGATTCTTGACATAGTACGATGGTAGGCTGATGTCAGCGATATGCTCGGATTCGACCTGTCCAGCAGTTAAGTGCAGCTACGTTACCATGCAGTCAGTATTAATCTAGTTGTCAAAATGGAACTAAGGTGGAAATTTTTACAGTTTTTCAAAGACACGAACACAACTCAAATTCTAATATTGTTTATATATGCTGAAAAAATTAAATTAATGAGAATTGATAAGGGGAAAGTAGACTTCAGTGACTCTACATTAATGATCACCGTATATTGAGTTAACGTAGTTAAAGTTAACGTATACTTACCGTAAACTTTAAATAATTGATTGAATGGTTGAATGATGTTAGGTGAATAAATATAGGTGTTTTATTCGCAGATTAATTCATTCATTCAGTCAATTACTAGTCAGTCAGTCACGTGACCAGTCACGGCTGACTGAATAAACGATTGAATAAAATGAAAGAACAATGAACAAACCAGTGACTTGATTAATTAATTAATTGAATGAATGAATGAATGAATGAGTGGATGAACGAGCGAACGAATGAACGTCCTTCACAAATACAATTTTTTATTAACTCTAACGAATTAATTAAAGGAACGAATTCGCGAACAATTCATTGATTCATTGATTCAATTCATTGAATTCGTTCGCTGATTCATTCACTCGGTCATTCATTCACTCGGCCATTCATTCACTCGTCCATTCACTCGTCCATTCACTCGGCCATTCACTCGGCCATTCACTCGGCCATTCACTCGGCCATTCACTCGGCCATTCACTCGGCCATTCACTCGGCCATTCACTCGGCCATTCACTCGGCCATTCACTCGGCCATTCACTCGGCCATTCACTCGGCCATTCACTCGGCCATTCACTCGGCCATTCACTCGGCCATTCACTCGGCCATTCACTCGGCCATTCAATCAGTCGAAATCAATAGGGCAATAAACTGGTTTGTTAAGCTCAAACAAATAGACGTGACAACACCGAGCCTACCATCCGATGGGGGTCGCAAGGTCACCGGAGTAGAACGGATGCGGAAGCTGGTGATACGCCGATGGCAGACTGAGGATGGATGACGACGATGATGGAGGCGGAGGGCTGGATGGCGCCACTATTCCGTAGAGAAATGGAGAAGTTGGTGGCAAACCTGTTGAAGATGCAACAACAAAACTTGAAGAAGAAGACAGCGTGAATTGATATCACATCCTAGCATAAAATGGAAATTAAATACTTGTTAATAATATCAAATTTTAGTATGTTCAAGTTAGCAAAGCACTAGTTAGTATTTAATTTCCTGCAATTTATAGAGTTTTTAGCTCATAAAAGTAAACCCCAAAACAATCGAACAAGATAGTTAATGTGATCACTTCAACTGCAGCAAGGATTTGAATTTATTGATCATATTTATCGACCTGCCAATTTTAAATTTTAATAATTGATTCTATGTATACGCCTAATGGCTCTGATTTCAGACACACACCTGTATGAGTAGGCAGATGCCAGGGAACAGGTGCCAATCCGAGATGAGCTCGAGGAAGAGCAGGACTGTTGGAAAAGACGTCGCTGTTGTTGCACAAATAGAACGGAAGGCCACCTGCGTTTATTGATATGCCGCCCTAAAACAAAATATGCCGTTCCTCAAACGTAGGCTACCAGCGTTGAAGAGTAAACCATCTTTCGAATGTTGGCTACTGTTGAATATTTATTGATGTTTAAAAAACCAGTAACTGTTGAAGTTATAGGCTGCAGTATTAATTGAATCTTCTTCAAGAAACTTAGTGGGGCGCGGTGGTGTAGTGGGTATTTCGTCGCCTTGCAGCCGAAGGGTTGCAGGTTCGAATCCACCTCCAGTCGCCGCGCAGGGACCTTGGGCAAGTCCTTCACTCGCAATTGCTCAGCGCTTCGGCGTGAAACTCCGATGCAGTGTCCGCTCTGTAGTCGGGAGCGCCTCTGAGTAGGGAGCTTGAAGGGGCGCTATATCAAGTGCACATACAAAAGAAACAGTTTCCAAGAACTCTCTTCGTCGTCTAAATTCTCACATGAGAATGCCTTCGCCGTCAATGCGCTCAAAGCGAATGGTTACAAATTTTTTTATCTCTGCTTCATTTTGCCATCCAGGGCATATAAAATAATCACTCAGTCTATCGATTGCAAATGTTCAACGCGTTGTCTAACATACATTTAATCGTGCTTTGGACAAGCAGATTAGTCCGAATATTTGGATCGGTAGGCCTATAATACCCGCAGCTGTTTGAAAATAGGCTTCAGTAGTAGCTTAGACTTCGCATAAAAGTAACTATAGTCTACCTAGAAAATAATTATTAGTCATGCATGTATGAAACAAGAATTTTTAGTATATATATATATATATATATATGTACGTTTGTGTGCGTAAGCATGTGTGTGGTTGTGCTTATGTTCTTATATCATTGCTTCTCCTGTTTATGTCTTTGAATAATGAAAAGGCGCTACATAAGTCATTCAATTGAACTGGATCCATATGCTCATCGTTTCGTAATTTATATATGTCTCAGTCCATATAATCATCATCCCTCTAAGTCTGTCTGCCTATACGTCATTGTGCAGCTGTCTATCTGTCTGTCTGTCCTTCTGTCTGTCTGTGTGTTGTGTGTCTGTGTGTTTGTGTGTCTGTGTGTCTGTCTGTCTGTCTGTCTGTCTGTCTCAATTTGTCTGTCTGTTTGTCTGGGCGGGATATGGGTACTGGATGCCAATCGTTGTCGTCTCTATATGTGAGGCGTCAATGTCATTTGTGCACTTGTACAGTATTATACTGCAGTCGACATGTTTCGTCCGCTCCACCATTCACAGCCGCACTCCCATTCCACCCCACCCCATGCCACCCCACTAGTGCACCCCGGCTTATCAGTCCTGTCTGTATGTCCGTCCGTCTGCCTGTCTGTCTGTCCGAACATACACGTGTCTGTAAGCCTCTCTGCATGTATGCCGTGTTTCGGACTGTGTGTGTGTGTGTCTGAATATCTGTTCATCTGTCCAATTGGATGCCTATCCATGCATCTGTCTCTGTACTTCTGTCTGTCCGTGCATCTGGGCTTATCTGCCTTTCTGTACGTGTATCTGTCTGTCTGCAGTTCGTATCGTTATATGCGCTTATTTGTGCGCGCGCGCGTTGGTGTGTGTATGTGTGTGTGTGTGTGTGCGTGCGTCTGCGCGTGTGCGTGTGTGTGCGTGTGTGTGTGTGCGTATGCGTATGTGTGTGCGTGTGTGTGCGTGTGTGTGTGCGTGTGTGTGTGCGTGTGTGTGCGTGTGTGGGAGTGTACTCGAGCGGATCGCCACCTTCTGTGTCGTCTGCCTCTTCACGGAAGTTGACAGGTGGTTGTGTCGCCGCTGTTTGCTCGGCTTATCTCTCGCTCGGCGACGGCGGCGGCGGGGAGGGCGGGGAGGCGGGGAGAGCGGGGTGGGTCGGACCCCGGCCGCAAACGGACACCGGTCGACGTGTTCTGCCAACGGTCGGTCGAGTTTTCAGAGGCGGGATGTGTGCCTGTACGTGTCTGTCTGTGTATTTGTCTGCCTGTGTATGTGTTTGTACTTGTACGTGGCTGCTTGCTCGTCCTCCTGAATACTTGTGGTCTGATTGTGAATGTCTCTGTTGTATGGCGGGTCCATAATAATATTTGTTTGTCTTTTCGTCAGTCCAAACATCCAGCCAAGCATCCATCTTTCCAAACATCCGTCCATCCACCTAAACATCCATTTTTCCAAACATCCATCCGTCCATCCAAACATCCATCCAAGCATCCATCTTTCCAAATATCCATCTTTCCAAACATCCATCCGTCCATCCAAACATCCATCCATACACCCATCTTTTCAAACATCCATCCGTCCACCCAAACATCCATCCAAGCATCCATCTTTCCAAACATCCATTCGTCCATCCAAGCATATACCCATCTAAACGGAAGGAAGTTCTATAATCTAAGTCCAGCAAGTGAAACCTCGTTCATCAGATTTCAGCGCATCAGCATTTCTTCCGGATATAGACTTCACGCAGGGAGTATATAGTGCATACATATATAATTATATACATAGGTTGTTGGAGTCGTCTATTTCGACTCGAGATGATCGTGCCTGTTGAATTTCGGGATTTTCTTCAATATCAGTTACCAAGTATTCACACTGCATATACTTATGCAGGTGCCGTGATTGCTTAGGTATACAAAGCAGATAGAAACATATTTCATCCTCGTATACGCGAATAGTCGTACGTCCTATATATAATACGGTGAATTCCAGTGAGGTAAGGTAAGCAGATGCAATCAAAAACAACTTTAATAAAGTAAAGTAAATCAGGAGAGACAAATGTAAGATAAGCTGGAGTGAATTTAGGTAAAGTAGACAGTCCAATAGAAACCAAGGTGACTTCGTCTGATCAAATGTCAACATAAAGTAATCGAACTTCCTCATGCAGCCTCCATTAAAAAAATTCATTCGGGGAATGAATTCCGAATACAATAGACTTTCAATCTTTGAATGAAGAAGAGATGGAGACGAAAGGAGTAAGAAAGGAGTGGAAGGGATAAGGAAGAAGTTAAAGAGTATATAAGAGAAGTCATTCGGAGCCTCATCCCATAAATAGAGGATCATGGTGTTTGTTGTAAACAAACTGGCGTAATTATAAACTCAACCTTCGTAAACACGTCTTCAAGACTTCATCCATTTCCTCCTAAATGTACATGTATGCTTATTCCAACTATTCTTCCTCTTTGCCCTTCAATTCCTCTTATTCCTCTACCTTCTCTCCCTCCATTCCCTTTCCCTCCTCCGCCTTCTCCTATTCTCCAATTTTCATTATTCCTCTGGATTTTCTCCAATTCCTCCCTCTGCATCCTTCTCCTGTTCATCTGATTCATCGTTAATTGTTTCTCGTATACCCTCATCCCATTCTTCCTCATCCGATTCTTCCACCCATCCTCAGCAGGACTCTCTCCTCCTCTGCATGCCGATTTAGACATCTGATATATTTATAGCGCGGATAAGAGCCCTCCCTCTATCTATCTGGCCCCCAAATATCCTTCTACTCTTCTCTTTTCCACCTCTCCCTTCTGCAACGGATTATTCAACCTCATTTTGTTAATCGAACACAAACAGATGGATGCATATAATATAGCTTTTCCGAATCCTCGTCCATCTCATCCTCTTCCTTTTTCTCACCTTCTTTTCCTTTCCTCCTCCCATGAATATGTATATTTGTATGTATGTACGTACGCATGTATGTATGCATGGGTGTATACGTATGTATGTGTGTATGTATGTATGTATGTATGTATGTATGTATGTATGTATGTATGTATGTATGTATGCGTATACGTATGTATGTGTGTATGTATGTATGTATGTATGTATGTATGTATGTATGTATGCATGTATGTATGTACGTTTGTATGCATGTATGTATGTATGTATGTATGTATGTATGTTGTATGCATGCAGCCTAGTCATTTATGCATGCATGTGGGTATATATGTGTGCAAGTAGACTAGAGTGCATACATGTATGTAATATGCATGGAGGCATACATGCACATATGCAAGCATACGGGTCAAATCTGTCTTACTTCCTTGAGACTCTGTCTGTCTGTCTGTCTGTCTGTCTGTCTGTCTGTCTGTCTGTCTGTCTGTCTGTCTGTCTGTCTATCTGTCAATCTCTTTGTCTATGTTTCTCACACCGTCTCCACATATTTGTATCTGAATGCACTAAAATTAATCTGCGTGTTTGAAAGCACTGGCTGACCTCTTAGAAACTGCAAAGAACATCGCCATGGAACCCAGGTGGACTCCTACACGCAATGTCCAGTAACGGCAGGCACTAATGTTCGTATACAAGACACAAAGGATCTCTGACTTCATACGCAAGTCCCGGCAACTTAGTAGTCTATGCTATCATTAATCATCACATTTTATTCTATTGACTACGAGTGTGCAAGAGTCGGCTATGTAAGCTTAGAAGATATTACTGCAGGAAGTCATACGCATAGTATGAGGGAAGATGTGCATCAACGGTATATACAGTCATACGATGTTCGATAAAATTTATTAATAAGCGCTAAATACTAATACCATAGATTCGTATACCGTAATGCTTTTAATATAGTAGACCGTATTCTATACAGTATACACTGTCACTTGAACTGTCTGCTATTTATAGTATACACAAAGTACTAGGCTACACAAAGTACACATTGATTCACTGTCGCCATCAGAATGAATCTGTCAAAAGCTTCTAGGCTATTTGTTAAAAAGAGTTGAAACGCTATGTAATTCGTGGCTTTTGTCCTAGAAGTATAAATCGAACTGACGATCGCAACTACAATTATTGCAATCAATTGGGAGTTATTGCCGAAAATATCAACGTTTTCGACTATAATTGTTTAAATCTATTTGCTTCATAAGATCACAATACAAGTGTCTAGCAGCAAAACGTCGTATAATTGTGTCAGTGAACGACAAGGTCTTAGCCACGATTTTGTTTCGGGAGGTATACTTATTCGATCTTGGGCAAGCTGAGAAACAACCGAATCAACTGACTAATATAAGGGGTTTGGAGAAGTGTCGTGAGCTCCTATAAATTATAGTGGGTCCTTGGCGGCTATAAATTATGGTAGCCTACATTACACATTGTAGTATACAGTTATCATCATCCCTTTCCAGAACCTCAAGTAGGCTTCAATAATTATAGGTCTCCCCCGTTTCCTCCATTTCTCCAGTGTTGTTGGTCCAGCTCTTTTCAACCTTTCTTCATATTCTAAATCTTTGTGACCCCATGTTATTGACCCCCGCCTTATTTCTTACATCGTGCGCTATTGTAAACAGGGCATAGGCCTACATTATTTCATTTTTACACTATTTCATTTCGGAGAGTGTTCAAGCACCCAAACATCAAATACGGCTGTGTCGAGCGACGCTCTGGCAACTCGTGCGCTTCGCTTGCAATAAGAAATGTATGCAATGCTGTGCATGGTATTGTATCTATAGATTTCTATAGCGCCTCTTGAACGCAGTGCACACTAATCATAGACGAATGAAATGATCGACCGAAACAGTTTCTGCCTTATATATCGTTCTACGTTAACCACACTAGGCGTGTCTGCCTTCAACAGACATTGTGTTTCCGATATTGTGTCTCAGAAAGTATAAGCCGTGGAGCCCAGGTGTCTACCCCAACTAAATACTCGACTGAAGCTGTTGCTGAAACTCATCGCGTGCACGATATATACTCGGTGCGTAATATACTTTTGCCTCAAAGACGGCCGCGAAAATTGAAATGGCTGAGCCAGAAGCGAACTGCGGAAGCATTCCAAATTGAAATCTAAGACAATGTGATGTAATCTGATGAAATGTGTGGTAATGTAATCTAGTCTGTGTGTACTGGTCTGGTCTAGTCTAGTCTATTCTCTTACACTTTGCTGCATTCACAAGCATTTCGTTACATTTTATTATACTCTACAAAGTCTGCATGTATAGTAGCCTCGTAGGCCTGTATCTATAATATAATTCTCAATGTTTGTCCTTCTGTTTGTGTGTATGTCAGGGGCGGGTCTTGTTTGGCTTTGGGGGGGGAAGCGGGGGGGTGACTCTGAATAAAAACAGAGTTTTTGCATGTTCTTGCGCCCACACCCTTCAAAAAGGGTCATGGGAGAATATGTATACCCTGGGCCCGGCTACTTTTAGGGGCCCAGTCTAGGTAATTCTGGGCCTATATGTCATTTATGATGCATGTCTTTTAAATTATAATATTCTTGACACTTAATATGCAATTAGTTTAAACTGCAAATGAACAGCAGAATTAATTCCTACGCTAATTGTATATTGTGTTGTATTGTTTCGTATTTAATCATATAAAGCACCCCTAGTATGGTGAACCGTTCAGAGGCGCTCCCAGTGTGCAAGGCCCCGCGAGAAGAAGCCGGTTTTGATTAGAGAGAAGAAAGAAGATTGACTGCCAGACAGAACTGTATAGAGCGAACAGAAGGAGAAAGTGCATTCCTAAAAGAAGGGTCAATTGAAACAGATTTGTTTCTTTTTTCCTCATAAAATATTATAGGTCTTAGGTCTAGCTTAAGGATGGTTTAAGGACCCGTGGAAGCTCTGCCTAGGGGGTCAGGAATTTCTCTCATCGGCCCTGCTTGAACTTTCTAAAAGTCTCAATAACGGACCGGCGTATATCTGCAGCTGCAGAGCATGTAGGGTCTATAGGCCTATTGCTGCACGTTCAATGATGATCAAAAGATGCATCGTGTCCATCTTGTTCCATGACTAGGAATAGTATAATTTTCGATGTCATTCAAATCGTGAATTTCATGATATGTTGCCTCAATTTTCAGGTAAATTTCGGCTCGTGAACTTGCTGCGATTTTCGCCACTATTTAGGCCTAGAAAGTCAGTGTTTAATCTAGACGTCTCTGGGGGGGAAAGTTCCCCCCCAGGATTGACATTTCCCCCCCAGAAAAATTTGACGAAATGATATTGGTTTTTAGTTACTGTTTTCATCATTGTTTTACATGAAGTGTTATAATATTCCGTGATATTGTTTATTATTATATGATTATATTGACATTATTTACTACTATAATATATGATACTATCATGTTAAGATGACACCTTAAAATGCAGCCATTGCAATGTGGAAATTCAAAAAGTCTCTAATGGGTACCGTAACTGAAGAAGTACAGCTATTTTGTTAAGACACCTTAAAATGGTGCCATTGCAATGTGGAAATTCAGAAAGTTTCTAATGAGTCACTGAAAAAGTACGGCTATTTTGATAAGATGACACCTTAAAATGCTGCCATTGCAATGTGAACATTCAGAAAGTTTCTAATGGGTCACTGAAAAAGCACAGCTATTTTGTAATGATGATCCCTTAAAATGCTGCCATTGCAATGTGGATATTCAAAAATTTTCTAATGGGCCACTGGAAAAGTACAGCTATTTTGTTAAGGCGACACCTTAAAATGCTGCCATTGCAATGGGGATATTAACAAAATTTCTAATGGGTCACTGAAAAAGTACAGCTATTTTGTTAAGACGACACCTTAAAATGCTGCCATTGCAATGGGGATATTAAAAATTTTTCTAATGGGTCACTGAAAAAGTACAGCTATTTTGTTAAGACGACACCTTAAAATGGTGCCATTACAATGTGGAAATTAAAAATTTTCTAATGGGCCACTGAAAAAGTACAGCTATTTTGTAAAAAGATGACCCCTTAAAATGCTGCCATTGCAATGTGGATGTTCAAAAATTTTCTAATAAGTCACTGAAAAAGTACAGCTATTTTGTAAAAAAGATGACACCTTAAAATGGTCCCATTGCAATGTGGAAATTAAAACATTTTTCTAGTGGGCCACTGAAAAAGTACAGCTATTTTGTAAAAAGATGACCCCTTAAAATGCTGCCATTGCAATGTGGATATTCAAAAATTTTCTAATGGGTCACTGAAAAAGTACAGCTATTTTGTTAAGACGACACCTTAAAATGCTGCCATTGCAATGTGGAAATTCAAAAAGTTTCTGATGGGGAGGGGCGCATCCCCCTCCCCATACACCTCCCCTCCCAGTCTCGGTGCTACACGCATCACGAGCATCCTTCGGACGCTCAATTGTCTCCCCCCCAGAAACTTCAATTCCCTCCCCAGAGGAGGGGGACTAGATTAAACACTGCTAGAAAGTGCTATACCGTAAACTAAGACCTTTTTCCAGCGAATTTCTGCTATATCTAACCATGTTGGTTGTGAGCTTGTATCTAACTCGATTCGGGCAAATTCGAACTGGGAGATAATGTGGTGTGATAGTGAGCGTTGAACTTCAAGCGTAGTTTGTTTAATATTTTCCCAGGCCAACTTGCCCGAAAACAGACGCGCCCGAAATTAGGGGTATTTTCCCTCCCTGGACCCCGCCTCCTACGCCTATGCAGCTATGCTACTTGTAGTAGTGAAGTAGTCTATTCTATGCCAATTCAGTATCAGCTCATCTGAGTTAATCCTGGCGCATTTAAGCCTGTCTAATATTATCTAATCTAATATTATCTAATCTCATATTGTTTGATCTGATTTTGCCTGCAACTTTATTTCGTCTTATCAAAGTTAATTTGGCTTAGTTAATCTAGTCTAATCTAATCTTAAATTTCTAACCTAATAGATTTTTAAGCAAAGTTGCAACGAGTTCACTGCATAATCACTTGTCTTTCGGGCCATTATTTCGTCAACTTAAAGATTAAGCTTACATGTACACATGTGAAAAGGAATGTCAGTGATGTCACCGTGAAAGACTGACGCCCGTCACAGACATTCCGGCGCTCTTAAAGCGGGCAGATTATCCACGAGGTCGTGAAAGGATGACACGCCTCATTATTATAGACGGTGACTGGACAATATGAGAGAATAAACCGAAAAACAATTAACCTAACAATAGGCCTAACGCTTTCTTATGCATGCACTTCTGACGACTAGTTAGTGGACGTGCAGTGCCATAGTGCGAGGATTTGAATATTTCATTAGATTCATTCTAGGCATATTCATTCTGGTCAGCTACGGCGGCAGGACCGGATTGAGGCATGTTCAACATGTTCGGCCGAGCAGGGGCCCCACTATCCCCACACGTTATAGGGCCCACACACGCGGAAAAATATTTTTAGGAAAAAATCGGTATTTTTTGAGGAAATTTTGACCAAACGACTAAAAAGGTCGTCAGCGTTAATTTTGGCAGGGACAAATTTGCATGGCCTATTCTGAAGAAATTTCGACCAAAATACTAAAAAAGGTCATCAGATTTTCGGCCGTTCCCCTGAAATTTTCCGAACAGGGCCCCACATTTCTTAATCCGACCCTGATTCTGATATAGGCCTACAATCCTCATATTCTAGCTATTTTAAGACGCATAATAATATTATGCCTCTAGTGTTACACGACACGTGTATATATAAAAGCTTATTTCTTATTTTAAAATGCACTTTCGTGTCCGTTATGCGGCCATAACTTGGTACAGTGTCTCTATGAGGTAGGGTATACAAAAGGCCTCAATCAAACCAAAGGGGTGGGGAAATAGGGGTGATGAGCTCCGGGTGGCACTTATGCAGAGGCGGTAAAACAGAATTGAAGAAGAAATTTAAAAAAGAGTGGTTGATAAAATATGAAAAGTAAGAAAGAATGAGCAAAAGAAATTTTTCTAGCCCTAATTAAGCATCTGAAATTATGATGATGGAGTGGGAAAATAAAATATCACGCGAGTCGTCAGCCGTTTTTGTGTGCAGCATGTTAGTGACATCAGATTGAATCCTTCGTTCATATGTACGTTGACAATCCATTGAATTTCTACCCCACCCCACTTCACCTCGCACGTAGTTTCGCGTCCATAACCATTGAATACAGAAGTCCACTCGAACGTCACGCAACGTCAACTGAGCGTCGGTGTCAGAACAAAACAAAACGGAATTCTAAGATTGACGGATTCTAACAAAGGAATGCTCAAGAGTTTCAACAGGTTGAACAGAACATGGATGACAGCAGCGGAAACACGCTTCCTCTATTAATTGTCTGTCGACAGCGCCACTTAAAAATGCGCTACATAAATGCATGAATTCACGTATCTGAACTGCGTTAATATGGTGAATAATGACATTTTTAAAGACACGTATAGCGTTCGTAGAATTGAGCAAGATTGGCGTCAAAGGCTATAGAGGCAGCTGAATGAGATAACGATTGAGAGAAGGACAAACAGACAGGAAGACAGACATGAAAGAGTGATTGGAAGTAGGCCTATAGCCTATAATAGTCATCGATACAAGTGACCGTCGGAAATACCGTTAGACCTAACTGTTCAGCCCTCACGTCAAAAGACTCACAATGAGCGCTTTACAAGATCCGCGAAAACACGTCAAGTTTGAAATGTGCAAAGTCACTTTCCTCAAACGCTCGCATGCTTCTGGGCATAGACTAATCGAATGCTTTTACAAGCATAGGCGGCTATTATAGGCAACGTTAAAAGGCCAAACAACTTTTAAAAAGCGTTGCAATCGAAGAGAGAAGACGCTCATAGAACAATCATCAATTTGCGGCTTCAACAATTAGAAAGCAATTTGTATAATTAAATACAACATGTTTGAAACATTTATGCAAATTAAATCGGACGTTGAACAAAGCACACGTCAGAAATACTCACATTGTTATCATGGACGATGCTCGAACGAGAAATAATAAAGGTGCAATAACAAGCGTACATGCTGAAGGGCAAATAAAACAAACACTTGCTGAGGCACTTCCATCCATTGAAATTCCCCAAAAGACTTCCTAGAATCTTACGCTGTATGGCACAAACAGGATCTCAAACAGTATAGGATGATGATGACGATGATATTGATGATGATGATGATGATGATGAAGAAGAAGATGATGATGATGATTATTATTATTATTATTATTATTATTATTATGATGATGATGATGATGATGATATAAGTCTGTAACCTAATAATCACAGCAATATCCATAATAAAATATATAAAATAATAATATTAATATCCACTTACTCCCACATCTCTTGAGACACTAAATGCATGTTTGAATGCAATATAAAGGAATAACAGTGCAATAGCCTACATAAATATATAAAAGAAATACCACTAATAATAATAATACTAATTGCCATCCTCAGAAAGGTCATCACAAATTTCTTAAATCCTGAGAGATTGCGCAATTATGCCTCAGGTTAAGTAATAATAATAACAATAAATAAATAACAATAATAACAATTATCACAATTATCATCATCATTATAATAATAATGATTTTTCAAAAATACTCATTGCTCATACCTCGGGTAAAAAGATAATAATAATAATAACAATAATAATAAACCTGGGACGAGGCCTGATTTCTCGGAGATTCATTTTTACTACTGAAATAATTTTTATAAATCCTGAGGGATCATTGATACCTCGGGTAAAAAAAATAATAATAATAATAATTATAATTATAATATTATTATTATTATCATTATTATTATCATCATCATAATCATCATTATTACTATCATCATTGTTATTACAGTAAAGCATATTTTAAGTGCGAAGTAATAATGGCCTATAGATAATGTAGATGCGGAAAGGTATAAGGCTACTTACAAGGCCAAGCGGAGACCCATACGAGTATGGATATGGCGTGAAGAGTGGATATCCAAAGGGAAAACGTCCACCAATCTGATTATCCACTACAGAACCTGGACGAAGCAGCAGTGACAGCAACAACAGTAGTTATTGTTTTCAGCACTGTAATTATTACTTTTGTCACTATTATTTTTTTATTACTATTATTATAGGCTGCTTTCTGTTTACACGATCTGATGATGTTCCTAAAAATGCCCAGAATGCAAACAGAATTGGGATATGACTGCATCTCCTTAACCTAAATATAATAAGGATAACAGTAACAATTACAATAATAATTGCTATTATTATTGTAATTTATGTTATTATCGTCATCACTAAACAATAATAATAGTAAACTATCTTTGCTAATTAAAAAATAAAATTAATAATGATGAACTATTTTTGCTGTTATTATTACTATCATTATCATTAATAATGATTCATTATCATCATTATTACTACTAGTGCAACTGCAACTATTGAAACTACTATTTATGCTGCTACAACAACTTCCATACAAAGTAAATTTGATTAATTAAGAATGCAAACAAAACATTTGAAAGTAAACAATCCAATGTGCAATTGCTTTTACCCGTAGTTGCTATTCTAATTACACTGTACAAGTGTACATGTATGCCGTTATCAACAATGATCATGATCATCATCATTATCAACATAAATCAGCATCATCATGAGCATCATGAGCAGCAGCAATATAGCGCCATCTTTATTTCAATGTATCCAATCACTGAGGCGTACTCGAAATGTAATCTCAATGTTATGGAATAGAATGGAGATAAAATGCGAATCCGGAGCACGTAGCCTATACATGTATGTACTGCTCTGCTCATCAGGAGATTGGGTTCGGAGAATATGTTTCAGAAGGCGGTGGTGTTGACTGTTAAATGGTCGATATGTGATCGCCCCTTTATCCCCTCTCTGCAGATGTTGGAAGAACCATATGGCTCCAGGATTCTCTTGCTCCACCCATAATTATAAAGACGATGTCTCTATTCCCTTTGATAATTTGATAACCAGGTTTCTGCATGCAGGTGTCAATTCCATAGCATACGATCTCAAGCGCCATTCTTCGAATTATTGCATTCCTAATTTCCTTTGTCTTCACTTACCTTTCCTCATAATTAACCTAACATAATACCTTGCCATCATGGTAATGCATATCTATTATTAGGCCTATTAAATGAATGCATACAAGAATAATAATCATGGAATAAGTGTCAGAGTTAGCATAGCCATAAGCTATTATAGCATTTCCTGCCATGGCTCCTTGTTTCCTGCCATGGCTCCTTGTTGCGCAGTACTTTGTTGCTCACGATTGCACCATTAGACATATCTATTATTAGGCCTATTAAATGAATGCATACAAGAATAATAATCAAGGAATAAGTGTCAGAGTTAGCATAAGCTATTATAGCATTTCCTGCCATGGCTCCTTGTTGCGCAGTACTTTGTTGCTCACGATTACACCATTAGACATTATTTTGTGTGCAATAAACAAATTAATTCATTCAGTCGATTATGGATCTTACGTCACCTTGTATTACCTTGCCGTCACTTGCCTTACCGGATGAGGAGATACGAAAGGTAACTCACTTGCCTCATCATACATAGCTCTAATTCTGATCTTATAATACAACATAATATGTATATAGGGCCATAGGCTATACTCATAGGCCTATCTCATTCGCTGTACCCTATCTGCAGTTTGCCTATAGATTCAGCATAATTATATGCTAGGCTAGGCTACCTCACCGACGTTGCATGTTTAGGCTTCTGCAGCTTACCAATACTTAACTCACCTATAGGCCATAGGTCTGCTTATCCTTGCATTACTATTATAATACTTACTATCTTACCCTACTTTGCATGTCTGATATGTCATGTATAGTTCACCTGATAAATGTGTTCCGCGTCCAGACTCACTGTTCCGCAGAAAAAATTGAAGCTCTTCCTCGGATTTCTTTACCTTTAAAGAACAGAAGAACAGAAGAACAGAAGAGTTCACACTTGCATGCATGGGAGAAAGTGCATATACTGTAGTTGTAGTATACAATACAGGGCAAAGGACGTAGTGCGCATTTTTTTAATTAAAAAAGCTTCTGTACAACGATATTAAACTGTGCTTCAAGCATGCAGGAAATGAAACAAGCTGGAGCTTTCAAAGCGTGTTAAATTAAAAAAGCCTAAATTGCATTACTTGTTTTTTAACTAAATAATTATATGATACCAGTCTGGCATTGCAGCGCCCGCATTTCTTTCACGCTAGGCCTATCGCATTATATTGCATCACATATACATTCATATGTAGCCTATATGTGCATATTATGCATATTATTGCATCACATAGGCTATTGTTTGTGGGGCGCAGTGGTGTAGTGGTGGCGTCGCTGCCTTGAAGCCGGAAGGTTCGAGGTTAAAATCCACCTCAAGTCGCCGCGTAGGGACCTTGGGCAAGTCCTTCACTCGCAATTGCTCAGCGCTTCGGCGCGAAACTCCGATGCAGTGTTCGCTCTGCAGTCGGGAGCGCCTCTGAGTAGTGAGCTTGAAGGGGCGCTATAACAAAGTGCGTATACAAACAAACAAACAAACAAACAAACACATAGATATAATCATAGGCGTACATCCACGTGATCAATGTACATACATTCAGGACCGGCACAAGAACATTTAGTCATACCTCTTCGGTCTCTGTAACCAATCCGATCTTGTCTTCAGATAGATTTTCGGACGCCTTGTTTTCATCTTCTTCGCCCTCATCTTTGTAGACTTTGACTTCGTCGGTCGAGGCCAGATCGTCCCCGCCGGCAGCAGTCGTCACCCTATCCAGGGGCATCGCAGTTACGGCCAGGGGCAAAGCGGTCGAGAATGGGCAAACGTCCGAACGCCCATCTTGTTCAACGTACCCGACAAGAAAATGCGTCTGTTAGAGCGAACTGTACGATACCATCAATATATGCATGTAGACCTACGCACGCGCTGCCACGACGCCAATGGAACGCTGCATTAGTCGCCATCGATAATCTCAGACTTCTGTTGGAAAGTTAGCGCGTTAGCCTCAGACCATAGATATAGATATATATATATATATATATATATATATATATATATATAATACGTCACAGGCTCAGACGATACAGACGCACTAAAATCTGCTTGGGTGCCATCGGAGGCTTGCCCACGCCTCTACTGTGGACAGCACAGCGAGGATCCAGAGTTCCAGACCCTGTCGTATATAGGCTATTCCTAATGCGCTATAGGCTATACTTCCGAAGAAAGCGCCAGTTGCTTCTCTGAGGGGCATGTTTGCTGGATATCACAGACAGACAAAATACTTATTAGACGCAGAGAATAACTGCCTCGATTCTTGTTGATTATGCTATGTCGATGCCGTTGCTGTTTTTTTGACGATGATGAAATGATGATGATGACGACTATGCGATGATGTAATATCTCTTAAATTGTCCCTGTTTAGATCTGCTCGGTAGGCAGGCCCGCCGACAGGAATTCCGGGCGCCTGGGCTGAGCAGTCACGGACACCAAACTATCTTTAGACTTATTGAGCAAATTTACATAAAAACAAAAAAAAATAACAATTAGTGTTGGCATGAATGTGCGCTAATGTGTACATTCATGATTTTTAACCTGTTCTTGATGTTAAGAATTTAATTTAGAAATAATATGGTAATCAACAAGCAACTTTTCAGGATTTAACTGCAACAATAGGCCAATCCCTTATAATATCCTGGTACATGGCTGTGGAAATTTTAAAGCTGCACAACCTCTTCTTTTATTTCCCATCCTCCATGGTAAATTACCTCCAATCGGACGACACTGACCTTTTTAAAAACTATAGTTTCAACTGCACGGAAGTGCTTTTACAGCTGCACAAATCCTTTCAGAACGGCACATTTTGTGTACAACTGCACGCTAAAAAAGCCCTGTCCTGGTAAATCTCTAGCCTATCTTGTCTGCGAACCTAAAAATGCACTTCGGAAATGCTCTTTCATCATCGATGGGAAAATTGTCCGAATGTCCTGGAGGACCGTTTTTTATAAGCTTAATAGCAGCAAATAATTATCGTCTCAATCGTTTGTGTATAGGCCTAAACGCGGGCCCTTGCGGCAGAGTGCCTACATAAAAAAATACCTCTTTACAGTTTCTATATTTTCAGCATTTTCATTGTTCTTATTTATAATGTGTTCTTCTGGAATTAAGATATTAACACCACAAACTTTATTTTCATCCATTCAGTTATATATACGATCATCATGCAGGCACGTTTAATTCACTAGAATAAACCAATCTAGGAGTAGGTCCATTCCCATTATGCCGCCATAGGCGTAGGAGATGGAAGTCCAGAGGGGCAAATGCCACCCAAATTTCGGACAACAGTGTTTTTTGGGAAAACAGGCACGGGCGGAAATAATTTTTAGAATTGTTTTCGGGCAAACAGGTACGGGAGGATTTTTTTCACACTGATAACTAAGGTAATGGACAGTTGTTTGAAACTTAAACAGTTGTACATGTAGTAGTGTACGTAACAGCGAGTAATAAGCCTATTAGGCTCTATTTAAAACAACATAAATTACAAACAATAGGCTAAGTAATATAAGTGATTAAAGGTTGGGCCCGCCGCCCATAATCAACATATGAAACACAATATAATCACTGTAGCCCGGGCCCCCTCCGGGCCCCTAAAAGTCGCCGGGCCCCTGGGCATTTGCTCCCCCCTGCCCCCCCTCTCGGCGGGCCTGTGGGTAGGCCTAGATACGATAAGTGACTTCGTGAGAGTCTTGTTAAAACGCTATATAAATGGCCATATAGGCCTACATAGACCTACAAAGGCTATATGCTACATAGGCCTAATTAAGCTGCTGACGAGAACATCACGATGATGATATCAACTAAATCGCTTAGAAATCTGGATATTGACCACGTACTGTCTATAGGCTATAGGCCTATCGACTTTTTGATTGAACGCCTGTGATAAGCTGGTTCTTTACATTAATTTTGTGGGCGCTGTAGAAGTTCCTAGCTTAGCATACGCTTAACCTACGATTGAATGACTTGCCATGCCACCTTCTTAGGAAAGTCTGGTCTTTGGCTCTTTGCTGCTTTGCACCCATTCTTTTTTGACACTGTTTGGGTGCTAGCGTTACATCAGTCTGTTGTCCAACACATGCATAGGCTACATAAATATGATGCTTATATCAAATTCAAAAATGTTTCATACCAGTTAAAAATTGCACATTATGAGCCTCAGCGTAGAATGTCTACTGTGCATTTGTGCTACATACACACACCTAGAAACGTGATTTCGGAATATTTTATCATGTGTCCGCTTGAACAGACCTAAAGAATGCAGCTAGCCGAAAAAATGTGACGCACCTTTTGAAGCACGAATTAAGACTGAACCAAGTGATAACAACTACAAAGGGAGCAATGCGGTTCTGGAGATTATCCTCGTCGCCAGGCTATAGAATGCATTTACCAACTGAAAGATGTCGCTTATCCATTAAACTCTGTCGAAAACGTCATTAGAGATGTGAAGTATCTTCGAAATCCATGATTGGAGCTCTATGGTTGATTATAGCTTCCTGGGCTCCTGGCTTTGAGCACGTTCTATAATATTTCTTTTAAAAGCGAATTATAGAGTTGAATAGAAGCAACTTTTGGTGGTAAATACGCACACTAGATACCCGTACTCCAAACAATATGGCTGCCAACGAATGCCATAAATTAGAGCGCAGCGACTATTATATAATTACAGCGCAGCGACTATTTATCGCGTGAGGGTCGGTTAGGGCTCAGGTTAGGCGCCGTGAGGGTCGGTTAGGGTTAGTTTTAGGGTTAGTGCAGTCATTCTGTTGAGCGCTTTGCATGTTGCGATGCGTCGATAGGATAGGTCGCTGCGCTCTAACTTTATAGCATTCGTTGGCAGCCATATTGCTTGGAGTACGGGTATCTAGTGTGCGTGTTTACCCCCAAATACATTCATTAAGTCTATACAGTATACAATACAACTGAAATTTTATGCCACCATCCTTACAAAGCTCAGAAGTGCATACACACCTCGACGGTGCAACTGCAATTGTAGTGCAGAGCAATTGTGTTGCAGAGCAGTTGTGAGTGAAGGTTTTGCTCAAGGTTGCTACACAGTGACCGCCTTGGATGGGAAATCGAATCCGTACTCTATGCGTTACAGGCTGATTGCTCTAACCAATCTGCCACCGTACCTATTACTGTTAAACACTAAAACGTAGAAAAATGCAGCCTTGTACAGTGGAAACCTCAAATCTAAAACCATCCGAAGTTCTTCCTAGCTACACCTCTGTTTGGAATGCTAAAGGCGATAAGTTGCATGGCGTAATTAGTTCCACAACGGCTGCACCATTATGTCTTTGTCAGTGTTGAAGATCAGCTGGAAAATGCTTTTGTGGTTGCAGTGGTTTGTCGACTGCTTTGACTCTGGAAAGCATTGCATTTATTGCAGTACTTATAATATTTGTTTATTGACATTCAATCTGGCAGACTGCAGAACGATTACAGGTACAAGTTATACGAAATATGGCCAGCTTCGCACGACAGTGACGACATGCAGGTCGGCTACAACAGGTTCGGTGGCTTAACAATAATGGCCTAAGTGCTGGAATGCTCCTGGACGGGCCAAGCCAAGAGTGGGAGGGGCGATCTTATTTTCAACAGACCCGAGGCAAACAACACAACAGAAAGCGCCACTGGTAGCTAGCAGAAATTCAAATAAATTTTTGCCCTAAGCGAAGCTTGAACCCAGGTCGCGATAATGACTACTCATTTTATCGACCAACGCTCTCTGAACTGAGCTACGAACCCCCTTATGTCATCATTGGAACATGTATCGTAACCAACTTGGTAAACCTCCAAACAGTAGTCCCAAATTTAAAATGCATGTATTTTAGTGCTGTACATGAATCGCTCGTCGCAGCATTATTATTTTTAATCGATCCAATTTCTAGTTTGGACCAAATCCTTCTCATAAATTCAGCCTCTGTGTAGGCAAGAATATTCGTTTTATCAATCCCTCTTCTAGTTAGGCACCACTTATTTTTCATCAAAGTCAATTCTATTTAATTGTAAATTATTATTTTTCGTCAATATAGCTTCGATTTCAGCAAGATCGGTTTCATACATCCCACTTCTATTTTATTAAAATTATTTTCATCAATCCGACTGCGATAAAATATTTTAGAGAATTTGATGATATATCCAATTTGCTGTTTCATAATAGCGACTTAAATTCGTGAATGAATATCTATGAAACAAAAAGTGTAATTATTTTTCATTTAGTACAATTACTTTGATATTGAATCCTTTTCATCAATCCAGTTTCCATCTAGACAAGAATTCATTTAATCAACCTAGCTTCTATAAATTTCAGCAACACCAACTTTTATCATTTCAACTTCTATTTAAATAATAATTATATTTCATCAATTCAGCTCCAGTTTTGGCAAGAATATTTCATGAATCCCACTTCTATTTAAGTAAAAATTATTTTTATCAATCTGACTTCTATTTAGTAAGAATTCTTTTCGTCAACTCGACTTGTATTTTACCAACACGGGCTCTATCAGTTTCACTAACTAGTGATCAGTGTATGGAACCGCTGTTCGGAAGACTTCCAATTATTTTATAGTTGTTATTGTAAATTTATATAGTTTCAAGGAGAAACTTCTCAGAGGCACTCCAGGCCCGAGAACACAATTTTGTCCCGCTTTCATATATAGCATTGCACAGCAAGCCTACAAGAAATGAAATTTATCAAAATTATTTTATATCGAGTCTTGTATATTAGTAAAAAAAATAAAAGAATTGTAAGTACAATTTTTTTTATTATGTCCACTTTTTAGGCTACACTTTCAAAGTTTAGGTTTTAATTCTTGATGTTTATGTCAGTCTGAACTATGAGGACTTAATATATTAAAGTTCTTTAAATTTTGAAATAATTAAAATATTTTAAAATTTTCAATTTCTTATTAAGCCAAAGTTATAAGAAAGAAAATAATTGTTGTGGGTCAATATCTGTCTATAAATAGTGTTCACTGATAAAGCTGTATTAATTGGTGATTAAAATTAAATTGCGTAGAGAAGGTTTTTAATTTTAAAATGCATTTAAAGGTCTATATAATAATAAAGTCAAATTATTTCGTTTCCCGTATTTTGTTTTTCTTTATTAAAAAACCTACGTTTTATTTAGTTTTTATCGTTTTTGGCATCTGTGGTTCAAAACACTTCCTCATCTGGTCTGTGTTGAGAACTTGGCATATAAGATTGATTCTTCTGTTTTTGGCAAACTCATTTCAACAGTTGTTTTATTATTAGACAAAATGAAAATTTAAAACTAATCATATAGCCATTGAATTGTGCTAATGCTAGTGTACAGGTCGGCTGAGTCGGCAAGGTTTATGCATTAAAATATTATAAGGGATGAAACCGGAATAGCAAGTTAGGAAACAGCTTCACATGAGTAAAGCGAAGGCAATGTTTCGCAGTTTGAATTGTGATTTTTTTAAAATTTAAAGAATTTTGCGGGCCAGTTAAAGGTGGTGGTGGGTCGTACCGGAACTGGCTTGAGGGCCCTAGTTTGCCCACCCCTGGTTTTAACTGTCGCAGACTCGCTTATCATATTGATATGCTGCAAGGGACATTGTTTAAAATCATACTCTAAATCAATGGATAGAGGCCCATTTTTCTAAGGTTCAAAATGTGGAGGTATTGAGCCATGCCACATTGTAAATTAAAAAGACAGCTTGACACAGGTCATGATTTGCTTCCAACGTTAGGTAGTAATTTGTCTCGTTAACACAATTCACGATAACATATTCTCAAACAGTCACTGAAAGTTAATTTCTTTATTTACTGACACCAATATGCCATCAATAGAAGTATTTAATACTTTGCGTTTCTTCACACTTTCTATATGCATTGGCACCATTGAAAATATTTGGAAAACTGAGTCTGATTTCTTGATCTGTTGCCTTTAGCTTTATTGATTTGCTCACTATTAAATGATAGTCCTTCCAGTCCATGTGGCTCTGTATTTTTTGCGAGTTTTTGATGAGTTATTGCTTATAAGCAGAGCAACCAGTTATAATGAGATTGTGCAGTTTGAATCTAGTTACTTCATCTGGCACAGTGATGATATTTTTGTGATAAGTCTTAAATTATAAAGACTTAAATCACGACTAGACCAATTAAAATACTATTTTCTCCCATCAAATGATGATTATTGTTTAGAAATCTGTGCAGATTCCAAATATAATGCAACAAAGCTTTTTGAATTACCATTCTTTGGTGGTAATATGCTGAAAGCTACTTTGTGAAAATTGGAAATTCATAGGATAGTTGTGACTAGTATGGAGGCACTATGGTAAATGCACTTGTTGCAGCATTGTGCTGCCTGCTATGTCCCATCATGACTAGCAGCATTTTTCCATAGTGCTAGAGCGAGTGGTGGTTATGGGCCAGGAGTCCAAAGGTTTTGGCTGCCTGGTAGTTATGGCATCACATAACTTAAAAATAAGATAGGTCCTATCTTTAAAAAGTATTCAGAATTGTCTGTCCAAGTTCAACTAAAAGTTCTGTGCAAGACTTCAATCAATCAATCAATATACTTTATTGATCATCATGTATATGTATACATACAGTATAGCACAAACAAACAGTAGTTGAAAATGTCACATGCATAGATGTCAAAGGGTTAAGCCCAAAGGAACGTAAGGTTCCGCTAACAGGGTTGCCCTAATTACACGAAGAATCAATCTATCATCAACTTTCTGCATAACAGTATATGTGTATAGACAGTTGTATATGATCAAGGTGTAAAACAATCTCTTCCATTTTACAAGTTTATCGAAATGCATTGAATGTAAGTTATGCAACTTAAACAAGTGGGGAAAACAAAATAACAAACAGACTAAACTAAACTAAACTAAGCTAAAAAAACTAAAAACACAACAGTTAAGAGAATACAACAGTGCACGTGTAGGTAGTGCACTTCAAAACAAAACCATTTTGTGCAATTATGCAATAGTATCCAAAATAAATAATTTCAATTTGTATTTGTATTTGAATTGGTACTTGTGCAATTATCACAAAAAGTCGAGATAATATGGTATGCATAGTTGAGAAACTAGCTATGCCATAGTGTCAGGATTCAAAATTATGGAAAGTATTTGAAAATGATTAATAGTTTTCATAAATGTGGCCCATAGGCAAAGACAGGGGCGGATCCAGGGGGGGCCAAAATGGCCATGGACTCCCATTTAGAAATTTCTTTATTTTTTACCAGCTATTCTGGCCC
This sequence comes from Lumbricus terrestris, assembly GCA_949752735.1. Taxonomy (NCBI): domain Eukaryota; kingdom Metazoa; phylum Annelida; class Clitellata; order Crassiclitellata; family Lumbricidae; genus Lumbricus; species Lumbricus terrestris. The sequence goes on along the minus strand of OX457036.1, from coordinate 55,863,888 downwards.
GAAAGGTTGACGTGGCCCCCCCCGCCGTGATTAGCTCTGTATGTCCATCTCCCGCACCCGCGAGGGAAATTTTAGGCTGATGACTAAAAAAAGGTTGTCAGATTTTTGGGCGACCCAGACCAAATTTTTTCCCTGTTTCCTGGACCAAGACCCTAAATTTTGGCCCCCCGCCGTCGAAAATTTGTGTATCCGCCCTTGGGCAATGATTTTCAAGTTGTGTTGATGGAAAGGAAGGTCTTAAGTTCTTGGAATATGCCTCTTATGACTGTTGTTGATGTAGGCATGTGATTGATTGGTGATTGTATGCTTGCCGTGATCAAGTAATGTATATGCTTGGACACTCTCTTGTAGATATTTAAAATTAGTCAAGAATTTCATACTAGGGTTTGCACACAATTCTGTCCATCATCATCCAGCGAAGAAGACGTCGAAGGAATTGATGTCCGATATGTCATGCTTTTCCTGAATCATTGATTGTGCTAGAATAACACAGTGGTGATGTAGGGCTGGTAGTCCAAGTGTTGGCTTCTCAGCAGTATGATCACCATACAATTGTTTTTAATTGTTTTCTGTTTGCATAAAGCTATGCTCTGCATGTTGTTGACCGCTATTCTTTAAACATTCAGTGAAGTGGTGACCCCGTTTATACTCCTGCGACTTTTGCCATGTATTACATTTCAAGATTTGTGGGGCACAGCAGTGTAGAGGTGGGTTCAGTGCCTTGGAGCCGAGGGTTCCAGGTTGGAATCCACATCAAGCCGCCACGTAGGGACCTTGAGCACGTCTTTCAGTTGCAATTGCTTGTGTGAAACTCTGATTTGTATGTGCATTTGCTATAGCGCCCCTTCAAGCTCACCACTCAGAAGCACTCCCGACTGCAGAGCGGACTCTGTATTGGAGAGCGCCTCTGAGTAGCGACTTGAAGGGGTGATAATTATAGCGAATGCGAAAAATGAAATAAAATAAATGGTACAGCAACAACATACTTGTGCTGTTTCACGTTCTTGTCTGCAGAAAGCTATAAAAATGCTTTAAAGTTTATTTGCATTTTAATACAAAATAATTCTAAATGCCACCTTAACAAGTATATGTTACTCCGGGCTTGTTGCTGTTTAACGACACTGTCATTACAAAGATTATTAGAGTCACCCTCCTTTATCCCGGCTTGGGACTGGCACTGCCAGAGTACAACGTGGTGGAGTTAGGTACAGGGCCTACTGTGCCACTTCTGATTATTTGGTAACCGGACCGACTAGTGTTGTTTTCGTTGACGAAAACGACAATGGCAATTAACGAAAATGAAACATCTAAAACTAAAATGCGCTATTCATTTAGGAATAATTTGCTCGTTGAAAGACTTACCAGGTACCGGTAGTTCCTTCTTCATGTTATGCCCCAGTGTAGTACCATACACTGCTGTGTATATGTGTATATATATATATACATAATACATTATATACTCAAAAGATATTGAGTTTTACTGTAAAACTCTAATATCTTTGATATACTTATTACATATACATATGTAGATTGGAATCGTGTTAAAGTGCATGTCAGCTGTCTACCCTGCCAGCCTGATTTCGTCCTGATGGCTGCATTATCAGCTTCTCAAACATTATCTAACATTATCCAGATGCATTTAAGGAGTTTGGCGTGTGGACGTCCGCAAATGGGGAGGGGGTGGAGGCTAAAAGCTGACAAGGAGGGAGGGGTTCAAAGTTGGTCATTTTCTGCGGACGTTCTTTATGGACGACCACAAGCAGGTTCTCAATACTCAAGCGATGTGCGTAGAAGTGCCCAGTAGGCCTATCTGATAGTCTCTTACGGTCCAGGGCCCGTATGCACATGAGGGTATAACTCGTATATTTGGCTTAAATCTGGCCTATACAGGAATATTGGGTTATTTCCGTATGCACGGCTTGAGATTAGCGAATAAAACTAGGTATAACGTTATTCCAATTCCGAGGAAGGAGTACGCCGGCTACTCCCATTGTGAACAATAGACGGCCGACGTTAGCTGGACAGCGCGAACAATAGGCAGCCGTCGACATTTCCCTGGGGCCCGTCTTTAGGTCTGAATCTGTTTACCCCACGCTGCACCGACCGCATATAAATATCTTTCACGCATGCGCGCTCAGCTATAACCCATTGAATTGGGGGGAAGAGCAAGCGTCATGCATCGTCGGGTGCAAGGAATGTGTAGATTAGTTATTCTCGCTGCTATTTTTTCTCGTGCATATGGATACATTCCAATGGCTATATCGGGAATTGCAAAGCAGCGTTTAGGCACTATATGTGATTACCTTATGCTGTGTCCTGTGCATACCAGCCCAGGGCCCGTATGCACATAAGGGCATAACTCTTATATATGGCTTAAATCTGGCCTAATCGGGAATAATGGGTTATTTCTGTATGCACGGCTTGAGATTAGCGAACTAAACTAGGTATAACGTTATTCTAATTCCGAGGTAGGAGTAAACCGGCTATTCCCATTGTGAACAATAGACGGCCGATGTTAGCTGGACAGCGTGAACAATAGGCAGCCGTCGATATTTCCCTTGGGCCCGTCTTTAGGTCTGAATCTGTTTACCCCACGCTGGCAACGACCAGCCGTCTTATGGTCATTGTAGGCCCTAGGCACTTTTGCATATTAATCTATTCGTAGGCCCCTAGGGCCTATCCAACTCAACTCTGTATTAATTCAAATTGCAACACATTTACATTATTTCTTAAAATTATTCTGAACCATGTTTTGTGAACGCATTCGGTTTTGATTTTAAATCTCAATATACTTTTTTTAATATTTATTTTCGATATCCGCTAGGCGTAAATGTAATATTTCCGGTTTCCGATTTTCGACTTTCGGTTAGCGGCGTTTCGGTCTAAATTCTAATGAAAAATAGCCATCGCTTTTTAAATTTTAATTTGTTAAATTATTAATAAAAATTTCTTAACAAATCATGTCTGATGGTTATAAGAGGAAACACGAGTCTGGATTTGAGAAATCAATAAATCTGTAGCTGAAATGATTAGGACACAAATAGCTGACAAGCCAGTTTTCCAAATGCCAATATTGCTTTTCGAATTTATCTTTTTATTTTTGGAACAAGTTGTGAAGGTGAACGGTTTTTTTTCGAAACTGAAAATTATAAAAAAAATTACATTCGGTCAACGATGGGACAGGCACGATTATCCTCCCTAGCATTACTTTCAATTGAAAACGACTTAATGCGAGAAATGACATTTGAAGACGTTATATGCGATTTCGTGAATGCAAAGAGCCGCAAAGTTAATATAATATAGCTTAGCCAACGTTACTGTTTCATTGGCTAACTCTAGCCTTAAAAAGTTAGCTCGTTAAAATTAAATCTGCAAGTTTTCGTTTTCTGTTTGTTTTTCCGGTCATTGACCAATCACTGCATTTACTTTTTAATATATTTTTTCAGGATTTCGTAGGCCCCTGGTAAGTTCGTAGGCCCTAGGCACAGTGCCTACTGGATAAGACGGCCCTGGCAACGACTGCATATAAATATCTTTCACGCATGCGCGCTCAGCTATAACCTATTGAATTGGGGAAGAGCAAGCGTCATGCATCGTCGGGTGCAAGGAATGTGTAGATTAGTTATGCTCTGTGCTATTTTATCTCGTGCATACGGATAAATTCCAATGGCTAAATCGGGAATTGCTAAGTCGCGTTTAGGCACTATACATTGATTACCTTATGCCTTGTCCTGTGCATACCAGCCCAGGAGTGTTTGATACACGGTCTATTCCGTTGATCGTTGATGGTTGGTGGTGGCCTAGTTTCAGGTAGCCTATATATGGCCTATTGGCGGCGTCTCTGCATTGAAAGAGAGCATACGGAGTTCGGTATGATCGCGACGATGAACGAGCATCACTTGGGATTTGTTGGGATTAGGCCACTATAACACGTACCAGGATATCTCGTGATTAGATTGACCCTCCCATAGCCTATGCTAACCTGGCATTGAAACGAACCAAGACAGTGTGGTCTTGCTGCCTTGTTTGATATACGCTTAGGCTATAACGCAGAAACACTGATGCTAAACTGGTCGTCCTGGAGTGGCTCTCGAGGATCATTACACTACAATACTACATTTATAGCAGATTTGCTAGTTATCGACTAAGATGACGGGAATCAGCATACAGTTGCATCTTATTTTGTCGGTAGGCTAATTATAGGCTACACTTCTCCCCTGGGAGTCGGCCGGTGTCACGAAATAGAGTAGACGTTAAAGATCGCATCCTCACAGATAAAGTGAAGTCAAAAATATCTTTCCGCGTGTGTTTCTTGTGCAAATTAGCTTCCATTTGCTTTATTTTGAACAATATCAATTTACCACTAACAGGTGCGTTTATTCCTACCAGCTAGCTAGCGTTGCGTTTAGAGCACTTGAACATTTAGGACAGTTAAGAATTCAGAGCATGAATTTTAAAGTCACTACCTGTAATTAAATCCGAGTTGCCATGCTTTGAACATTGCTAACGATCAGGGCTGTACTGGTAAATTTTGAGGCGAGTACACGCTGATCTCGGGGAAAATTCCGTCCCCTCGGGGGAAATTTTCTTCCATTTTGCCGTCCAAAAAATCTGACAATTTTTTTTAGTCATACGGCCAAAGTCTTGGGAATTTCGTCCATTTTTTGCCGTCCAAAAAATCTGACAATTTTTTTTAGTCATCCGGCCAAAATCTTGGGAATTTTCGTCCATTTTTAACCGTCCAAAATTGCCGTCCAAAAAATCCTTTTTTTTAATCATCCGGCCAAAAAACCATCTTAGGCCTAAACAGCCGTGTGCGCCTGATTTTACTAGCGTGTACGAGGTACCCTGCTTTTTCCCCCGCGTAGGCCTATACCCTACTTTTCGGGAGGTGAGTATACGGTGCCGTTTTTCGCCGGAGGTGAGTATACGCTGTATACCCGCGTATACCCTCGTGTACAGCCCTGCTAACGATACTAAAAACAAATAGAGTCACTTAGAATTTTGAGTAGAGCATACATTTATCAATTGTAGGCGCATACGCATTTTTCAATAATCATGCGTAGTCGAGATAGAATGGTTTGCCCCCTCCCGGATACTCTATGCTCTATATCCCGTATATATATTCCATCCGGGAAATAGATAAATTCATCCCCCCGGATAGCGTTAGGGGTATAGAATACCCCAGGGCTTTTCTTTAACGTGCAGTTGTACACAAAATGTGTAGTTCTAAATGGATTTGTGCAGTTGTAGAAGCACTTATGTACAGTTAAAACTAGCAAAAAGGTCGTCCTCCGATTGGAAGTAATTTACCATGGAAGATGTGAAAGGAAAGAAGGAGTTGTGCAGTTTTAAAAATTCCTTAAAAACAGCCCTGACGTGAGTAATAAATATTCCCAAGATTGGGATTTGGGAATCTGGGTCAATTTGGTCGACCAGTTGACCAATAAGTCGACCAGTGTACGGCCGGTACGCTGGTCGACTGATTGGTCAACTGACCGGTGTGTCTAAACACCCGATTCATCGAGTTCGCTATATCTCGAGATATAACGAAACCCGATGAATCGGGTCCCATGGCAGGTATTGTAAAGCCCCCTGCCAGGAGTTGCTCAGGGCGATCATTTAAGATGCTATACGGGCAAAGGCGTTTTCTTTTATCACCTTCTGGGTGAGTTTTTTCTTCCAAATGGTCGACGCGGTAACCTAGGCAACTGACATGATGACGTCGTCATATTTAATCCGTCATAGGAATCATTTCGTCATTTACTATTTTAGTAAGCATCAAGCAAGTCTACGCAATGCAATAAATATGTTATTTTTATTGCGCTGTACGTTTATTCTGATAGGCCTACAATTATTATTATCATAGGCTTCAATATCCCGCGACACCGGCCAATCTGTATCTGAATCTGAATTAGCCTAATTTGTTGCTACAGATGGTGTCCATATGCTGTCCGTGATAAAAGAGACCTTTTGGGACTGGCTTGGATCTGATGTATCGCCCGGGCAGACTGTGTCCAATTGCTGCAGATTGAGTTTGCTTTGCTCGACAACGGACAGCAATGCGATTCTTGCTGGCTGGAACCTCCTGCCTGCAGCCGTCAGATTGGTGCCATCCATTGAGAATCGTGCAGGTGCTGTCGAACAGTCAAGGTCGTCGTCTGGCCTGACAACGACCTTCTGGCACAGAAAGAGAAGTCTTCGAAAGTGCAGTCTTGCTTTCGAGTCACCGGCCAGAATTGCAATCGGATTGACGACGACTGCCGTCAACATGCATCCAATCCATGTCAACAGAGACCAGTCGGAGGATGATCCATGCATCAATTCTACGGACACCAGCGACGTCTGAAGATGATTCCAGACTGCGAACGGTAGCCAGGTCATCATCGATAGGATCTCCAACACTGTGGCCGTCACCAGCGCCTTCTTTTCGGTCCATAAGACCCGATCCGTCGTCGGCTGCAGGCCACTCCGTCTGCGGGGAATTGCCGCTGACGGAGTGGACCGACATCGTCTACTTTGCATCCCCCCCGTCGTCGTCGGCTTTGATGATTTGCTGACGCGGAAGGCAAGATGCGCCACGGAGCTGATGCGCTGGGTGCGGCGAGCCTCCATGCGTTGCAGTCGGTCGTTGTACTTCCTCAGGGTCAGATGGACCGCGACAAGTTCTAATGCGACTGTAAAGAAGATGGGTACGACTATCACAGCCAGACCTCCGTAGATGTAACTGCCAGCGAGATTAGATGGGTTCGTGCTATCAATACGAGTCGTATTGCTTGAGTGGAAGTGCAGAAGGTTGATCGGTAGACTGACGATTGTTGTCCAAACCCAGATAGACAGGACGATGAGGATTTCCTTGAAGCGGTGTCCTTTCTTGGAAGTGGCGTCGGTTGTTTTCTCGCAGGCTATTGTTCCTTCTTTTCCTTTTTGTCTCTCCAATTGGTATCTGCAAAATTGTACGAAATATAATTATAATGACATTGGTTACTGGTTAGCACATTTGCTGTCAGTCTTTAATTTTCTCTTTTCCATCTTTTCTCTGATTTCTAATTTCATCTGGAGTCATACGTGAAAATGCCATTTGATCACAGAATTGTAAGTCCTCAATAACAGATTTAAGTAAATAAATCTTATCATGGGCGGAGTTTATCAGAGGCTAGGGGGGGCTAAGCCCCCCAAGAAGACCTAGAGTCACTTTTTCACCGTGTAGATGATATCTTTTCTCGGGCTTAGCCCCCCTCCACGCGAAGCCCACGAATGACTACAGCAAATTTAGCCCCTCCAAGAACGGAAACCAAACTCCGCCCATGAATCTTATTCTGCGCCAGAAAAGTTTGCGAGAAGTCTAAAACTAGCAACAAAAAAATGTGTGCAGGTAGCTAAATTAATTGGATCTTTCTGGCAGATGGTGTTGTGACGCTTTCGTAGGCTATAGCCTACAGGTCTATAGTCTATACTTCCGCGCTCTGATGCGCATTGTCTAATGGCGAAACGATACCGTAGGCATGGCGAAAATAGCAAAGGGATCTCTTTACCTCTTCTTGATTTAGGGCATATACTAGCAGCAACTCACGTTGAATCGTTCAGGCAATTGTCAGCAAGTTTGTTTCCAGCTTCGAGTAGAGCACGCATATCCTTCATTGCATCATTTGCATTTTGTAGCCTAATCTATATATAGGCTTAATAGACCTAGCACTTTTTGTAAGAATTTGGTCATTAAGCACTAGACCTATATACTGTTTATTTGAATTTTTGATCGCTCATGCATTGAGTAGAGATAGACAAATAATTCTATTAGTATTATATATTAATTATATTTAGTATTAGCCTAATTTGTAAATGGTGTCGCTGTATGACGCGTTTCGTAGGCCTACCGGGAATGTTTGCATCCAGAAATTGTGTGAATAAATGGTGCGTAGGCCTATACACGCGGGGTGAGAATTGCCGGGGACTGAGGTTTCAGCCCCATAGTCTTTCTTAGGTCTCCATTGTAAAGTCTTTTTACACCAACTCCATGTGTAGCCTATAATCGGATGACCCACCAGTTTTGTTTCTGCAATTCTCATAACTGCGTAGTGCGTATGGGCCTCTACACGTTTGTTGATTTACATAGTCTTAGTTATGGTTGATTTAACGTCTGTAACAACATTCGGCCAGGAAACTTAACTAGTAAAACCTGGAATAAAGTGATTTACGAAAATAATTTTTTGCAATTTTGCTATATATATATACCGCGCAAGAATTTACTTAATTGTCCGACACTTTGGAAACTTATATAGTCTCTCGACAGAATATCAATGAGTTGGAACTAACCTGACCAGTGCTATCCATGCCAGAGTGTAGTTACTTGCCGTTCCAAGGTAGCCTGTCACGTGAATGTGGATGAACCGTGCTGGAGTCTTGATTTTCAATTTGCTACTGAGGTCTTCTTCCGCTTGCATGTAAACCCATTGCAACAGCGGCAGTACAGCGATGAATGCTATCAACAACACGTCGGTGACGATGAGATTGACGAAGAGAGTAGTTGTCCTAAGGGATGCAATTCCTGCTCGTCGGACGATGGCAGCAGCAGTGAGTAGGTTCAGCAGAAGAGCAACGATGGTGATTACGGCCAGGCAGCTGATGAACAATGACTGGAACCTCAGCGATTCGGTATACTGTACCGAGTTGTGCGAACTTGTATGGTTGAAAACAAGAGTTGCATTGGATCCGTTACTCTCGTCATCATTTGCGTACATTGCTGTAGACTTAATCATCGCTGTGAACAAGCGTTCCGAACAACTTCTTTGAATCACAATTATCGGAATCGTGTGGCTAAATTATAGCCTAATATTTGAAACTGTGCTAGAATATTGGATTACAGGTTTTCTGCAGCTCTCAGAAACTTAGAATGGCTTGCTACTTTATAAGTGTTGTATTTTTAAGGTTTGGCATAATCTAGGTCTGAGCAGAATTGAACTGTAGGCTTATAATCATAATATGGACGCATTGAAGCTATTTTTTGACGAAAATTATAGAATAGAGACTTTCATGTCAACTTTATTTTAAGAAACACGGATTCGATTACAGCCATTTTCTGCTTCATTAAAAAATTGCAAACCTACACGTAACACATTAGGCCCTATAGATTCTTGTTTGACATCGGATTCCTTTTCGCTCCAAATCTTCGCTTTTATTCCGTGTTGTGACTGAACATGCGTCCAAATTGCAAACGAAGAAGCTCGCTAATAGCTTCGGACTACTTCATGCAGAGGCAAAAACAGCTCTGCCGTTCAGACGCGTTTTCCACCTAAAGGCCTTCTGAAGAAATAGTTAGAACTGCCGCGGTTATATATCGTTCATGTGCGTGTTTTATAACCATTTAGAAGGGCATAGTGCGAACATTACCCCTGGGTTCAGCGCGCAACAGGTTTTCCATCCATGGATCAAATGTCGCCTGCCTGAGGCCTGTGAAACGCAAGCCGTGTTCTTTGGGAGAATGCTGATGTTCTGTTTCCTGTTCCGGTTAAGTGTTGTGCAACGAAGAAGGAGTCGAATTGACTGGGTAGCCGGCCATGCATGTGACGCCGAAGCGCAATTAACCTCTCTCATACCGATCTTGTATTTTTGTTTAAACCGAGTCTGTCACCTTAGCAACGGTTTTGCTGCAGATTATGCATCTTTACCAGAAGGGAATTTATACCCCGCAATCGACCGAGTCGTGGGCTACGATTGACTTGGCTCGCGCGACGATCGACTCGATCGACTTCCTCGGCTCGCCGACCTCTCGATGATTCGATCGACTTGGCTCGGTCGACGATAGACTCGATCGACTTCGTCGACTTGGCCTAGTTTTTGTCTCTTGCTCACCTCTGCAGCTATGTGATCTCAAAATGAAATTATACGATATATAGTAGATCTGTGTCATAATCTGTGTGACGTCACAATAAACCTAATTGCGAATTCTCAGCGAATTTATATAATAGTGGATTTGCACTGCAATCGTAGTGACGTCACAATTATAGACCTCTTTTTAGATTCTGAAAATGAACTTCGATAACTATTGCAGTAGGTCTGTGAAATAATCGAAGTGACGTCACAAAAGGCCTTGTTTATACTCTTCTATAATAGTAGATATTATCATAATCGAAGTGGCGTCACAATATGCATGGTTTATTCTCATATTGAACTTCTCTAATAGCAGACCTGCATCATGATCGAAGTGACGTCACCAGAGGCGTAGCGACCGCCCTCCGTACCCTCCGACCGGAGGGGCCCCCGCAAGAAAGGGGGCCCCCGAAAGTGGCAAAAAAATTAATGTGTAGCTATAGGTTAGTGACATTTATGGACGCTGTTGCACAATCCATGTTAGAAAGCACTGTTAGAAAAACTTCAGCGGCAGTAAGTACGGAATACGTATACACTGTAGCCCTATGTAGGTTATACATTATGAATACCCATTATAATTTTATTCTATACAATATAAATACCGCATTCCAATTTCTGCATTGTAAGGACCCTGAGAGACACAATTTAAACGCTGAAATTGCAGCGGATTGTCAGATATGCAGTAGGCCTACTGGATCAGGGCACTTTGATGCCAATTCTAGAAAATTTCATGGATTATAATAATAATCCTTAGCGGCGTAATGGGGACCCCTCAAAAAAGATAATTTCGTTTTTTACATGTAAAAATGAAACATTTCTTTGATCAGCCCCCTAAAAACTGAAACCATATGCACGAGATTTCGACTAAACGACTAAAAAGGTCGTTTTGGCGGGTGAAACTGGAAAATTTTCATGAGATATCGACCAAATGACTAAAACAAGAAGGTCGTCAGAAATTTTGGCAGTTGAAAATCCAAGAAATTTTCATGAGATTTCGATTTTCGACCAAATGATTAAAAAAAAGAAAAAGTCGTCAGAAATTTTGGCGGGTGAAAATGGAACATTTTCATGAGATAGGCTATCGACCAAATGACTAAAACAAGAAGGTCGTCAGAAATTTTGGCAGGTGAAAATCCAAGAAATTTTCATGAGATTTCGACCAAATGATTAAAAAAAGAAAAAGTCGTCAGAAATTTTGGCGGATGAAAATGGAACATTTTCATGAGATTTCGACCAAAAATTAATGCGTTAAAAAAAGGTTGTCAGAAATTTTGGCGGCTGAAAATGGAAAATTTCCTCCGTGTGAATTCAGCTCCCCCAGCTGAAATTCTGCCGACGCCACTGATAATATCAGATTTAGAGCTTAATAATAATTATGAAGCGAAATTACTTAGAATAGGCACATTACGGAATTACGTAGCCTACATCGCATACCAGTTTCTGCATTGTAAGGGGCCCCGCCGCTCCGGACATATGTTCGGAGGGGGCCACGTTCATTGTTGCTACGGCCCTGGACGTCACAATGGACCTAGTTTTATATTCTCAAGCTGAACTTATTATTTGTATCATAATCAGAGCCATGTCTACAGACACATGGTCAAGTTTGAAGTATTTGATGTTTAGGTACTATCGATGGGATGTTTTTGTTTTAACTACCGGTACAACAGCATTTCAAAATATGGATTTTTAGTATAGTACTATAGTGGTAGACTGCTAGTAGTCATAATTAGGCCTACTGTTTTATCGAAATTAGCAGTTCTGTTTTTCTCTCTTTATTCGTAGTCAAGTGCCTTCATTTTGTAGCGCTACTTTTGCCGCCGTTCACGAGAACTGCTCGGCAGATGTCGCCAGTGCAGTTCGTGTGATCGTATATCATCGGCCAATCGGAAGAGAGGCGAAACTGGGAAAACGTTCGGCTGCGTCTACGAAGAATCACAACGGAAGTCAGGACGAGAACGGTCATTGCGCATGCGCCGGCAACAGGAAGTGCGATGTACAAAGGGTTGATGGTGAAGCGTTGCAGTTCCCGATGGTTGAGTTCAGACGTTGGTTGTGCTACTTGCGGCCTTCTCACTGTGGCTGGATGCATGCGCGATCGAGGCGCGTTCGTTAAAAGAGACCCAGCAGGGTCTTCTTCTTCTTCTTCTTGCTGTTTGTAGTCGTCGTCATCGTCGTCGGCATCGTAGAAAATTCCTTTCTTATCTGTAATCGCAAATTGTTAATAAAAAATTAACACTGGATTTTTATAATTATTTTACGATCATAGCCAGCCTTTAAGGCATTCCCGCCACCGGGCCACGTCCCATTTGTTTGGGGCACATGGCTCCTCTGTTGTATGAGCTTACATAATGGCGGGCGCTTCCTAAGACACGTGTAGGGAATTCATGATAAAGCGGGAATCATACGAGGATCAGCGAAAAGAACTTTTTTCGCCGAAGAGCGTAAAGCTCGATGCTAATTAAGTCGGAGACAGAGATAAGATAAGTAGGACTGAGCACTACCAGTGAGGCACCGCCAGACAAGTGCTGCTACTCTGTAGAAGGTGCGTTGCGAGACTGAAAGCCAATGCAACACATCAGTGACAATGTCTTTGGGTTGCGAAACATCATTGTGTGTTCTGGATCTAACAATTGATGAGAGGAGAGGGAGGAGGGAAGAAGTGATTGGTATCGGACATGCTTTGGGTTATGTAGTTATGGCGAAGAGGATAATTTAGTTTATGCTATACTACGGGATCTATATATATATACATATATATATAATTATATATATACATATATATAATTATATATATACATATATATATATATTTTTTTCCCAGTCGATCTTTTATCTGGAAGTTAAAATGGTTCGGATGTATGCTTTAAAACGTGAATGCGAAATAAAGAAAGTCGTAATGATTTTGGAAAGTAAAACACAAGATAGATAAAACCTTGGAAAGACCCAATCGATGCTCACCTTTGACCTCATCGACCCAAGCAGGAACTGTCGGTATAGCCAAAGCATTGCACCAGTCCTCTCGGCAGCAGTGAAGGACAGGCCAGAGCCCCTTGTGTCCTTTGGGTCGTCGATTTTCACATAGCAAGGGCGTACGGGTGTCCACGCAGCCCCGGATGACCCGTGGGAGGATGGCTCTCGTCGCCGACGCCGGAGGGGCAGGACTTGCTGTTGGGGTCAGCTGGACGTAGCAGAAGGATTGGGCGTGGCATGTGACTGTACCCTCCCGAAAACAGTCGTCTGTTGTGCAGAGGCAGTAGATCACGTCTGTCATTGAAATCAAAGAAGACGCCAGGTTTCGAAGCATAAAAAGAAAGCTGTAAAAAATACTGTAGACCTACTATTATATCACTGCTGCTGCTACAACTTCTGCTACTTCTATTGCTACTACTATTGATGCTATTTCTATACCGCTGCCATCATGACTACTTGACCCTAAGTTAGGACGAGTTAAAAATTGCAAGGTTTGTCGACAAAATCGTTTTGTCTCCTTCTACGTTGTATAGCCTACTCTTCGACAGATCCAGTTATTAACCACGACAATACTAGTCGCGAATGTAAACCTACACCATGCGTGCGTGCTCGTTAGTGTGTGCGTGCATGTGTGTGGGTGGGGGTGCGTGTGTGTGGGCGTGTGTGTGTTTGTGTGCGTGCGTGCGTGCGACCCCTCACTCTTTTCAGATTGCATCAACCACACTTGTGACATCCTAGAAGTAGCTTAAAGTTCGCCAATGACGATGATAGGACCGACTATGCCTCAAAGTTAGCGTCCTTGCAATGGCATGGCCATTGGCCGTGTTCCGGCGCCATATAAATTGTAATTATTATTCAGTCAATGCTATATAAGAACATCAGCCTGTGACCCAGATGGAATCTTTTGGCTAAAGTGCACCGCTATCTAACATGCAAACTGAAACACGGAAGTTCGAAAATAATACAGAGATAAACGGGCATGTAATAAATATATCAAAACAGCGGTAGCCTATTTCAGTTGTCCTGAGTAAAAGAGCGATACTAAAGTTGTCACCTAAGGGTTAAGGCATTGGCTTCTAATGTATCTAGAAGTTTATGCCTACTATTACTGCATCTCTTGTGATTTGCCTTTATTTTAGATTGAGTCTCTTGATGTTACAGTTCTCAAATATGACGTCATCGTTGTGAGACTAGACCAGATCTTTTTCAAATCGAATTTATTAACAGTGTGGGGAGACTTTGAGCGCATATAATATAATAAATTGTGAATGGGAATGTCTCTGCAAGCAGGGCGTTTTAAAAGAATTTTTAGAACTGCTCAAACACTCGTTACCTTCCAGTTCTCTATGGTAAATTACTTCCAATCGGATGACAATGACCTTTTATTACTATCTTTAACTACGCAGAAGTGCTTCTTGAGTTCCAGACAGCCATAGAGTGTTTTATGTTTTTTTTTCCTCAAACAAAACAACAAACTAACATGATACAATTATGGCATTGAATAATACATTGACATAATTTGGTGAAGAAGGGGAGACCCAGAAGGGATGGAAAATCCCGCTAATAGGGCCACCCATAATTCATGTAAAATATAAAAGAAAAACATGACAGAACATTCAATTGTAGGAATAAAAAAAAATGATGAGGGAGAGAGAAAAAAAATTAAGCAATCGACATTTCTGTATATAACGAGAAAAACAACTCTTAACTAATGACCTAACTAAAGACTTAACTAAGGGCTTGTTCGCAAGGTTAAACAATTATGATAATTATTCGTTCACCGATTGGTCAATGAATGGATGAATCAATCAATCAATCAATCAATCAATCGATCCATTAATCAATGAATTAATCATCTAATTCTAATTCTTGATCATGGGACCAATGTAGCAATCGATTGGTTTATTGATCTAAATTATAATCGACCTACTTATCAATCTATAGGCCCTAATTGATTTATGAATAATAATTAGCTGATCGATCTGCGAGTTAATCAAGTGGTGTCTATTTAGTCAATTAGACGACCAGTAAATCAGTCTGTCATTATTCACTCTGGTTGTTGGTTACAGTCTGAATCCCTAATAGAATTCCCCAAGGACCGATGTCTACTCCTATTTAAACATTTTCTATTGAATTGTCGTTTGATGTCAAATATTGAAGTCCGTTGATCGCGTGTTTACCGTTCAAGCGCCACTGCTCGTTGCCAAACCACGAAGCGTGATTTGAATTCGGAAACAGACCCAACTCAGTATCTGCTGCTTAGAAACGTCTTTGCCAGACAATGTGGCTCACAATCGCTCTCTGTTCACTTGTCCGAAAAACACGAGGAATCAGGGCTTTTTAGCGTGCAGTTCTACGCAAAGCAGTTTTGTGCAGTGAAAATCATTAGAAAAAGGTAATTGCAGACGGTTCACTACGGAAGAACGAAGGAGCTGTGCAGTGAAAAAATAAGCAGGAAGGCGGAAAAAGCAATTTCTAAGAAATTACTAAAAAAAAGGTCATCAGATTTTTTCGTCGGCGACTTGCGACTTGTTTTTGGAAAATTTTCTGAGACGACCCAAAAATTTCGCCAAAAAAATCCGCACTAGAAAACCTTCTTGGTTGTGCAGTTCCACAAATTTCTTTTAAAAAGCCCATCGAGGAATAACAGGTAGTTTGGTAGCCAGGGGCGGATCCAGGGGGGGCCAATCCGGCCATGGCCCCCCCATTTAAAAATTACAAGGAACGTGGCCCCCCCCATTTGGTTTTAAACACATGTAGTGGGAGAGAAAAACAGGACATCTGGCCCCCTCCTATTAGAAAATCGTACGGGACGTGGCCCCCCCCGTTCGGAAATGGCATCTTCTTTTCCTGAAAAATTAATGGATGACTAAAAAAAAAAAAGGTCATCAGTTTTTTCGGCGGATGAAATGGTATTTTTCCCGGAAAATTGGTCGATGACTAAAAAAAAAAAAGGTCATCAGTTTTTTCGGCGGATGAAATGGTATTTTTTCCCGGAAAATTGGTCGATTGACCCAAAAAAATTTCTCCTGTCTCACAAGACCAAAAATTTTGCCCCCCTCGAAAATTCCTGTATCCGCCCTTGTTGGTAGCCTATTCTTGTTGACAAAGGTCAACAAACTTGAGAGACGATCGATAATTCTATTAATGCCGAGATTGCTGGGTGGAACAAATATTCCTCCGCATGTGAAATTTTCCCATCGAGGGCTGTGACGCTCTGGTACCAGATAGCCCACGTCAACATTCTCACCTGGATGCAATTGGTGGCGTATACGGGGTTGGAAAATGCAAAACGCATTTCCAGCAGCGAATTGCTCGATAAATAAACCCATCCATCGTGTATGAGTTGTCGTGGTCTTTCTTAACAAATTAATACCATCGATACTCGTAAAAGCAGATGTAGGCCCTGTCCAGGGGCGGATCCAGGGGGCCAAGCCGGCCATGGCCCCCCATCAGAAATGCGTATGGGACGTGCCCCCCACCAGGATATCAACAAGCTTTCGATCAATGGCATGCAGCGGGTATACAGTAGGATACGGCTAAAAACCAATGATTTAGCATTGACTTGAAAAAATGTTACATCATGTTGAAGAGATTTTGTGGATGAAATTATTAAATGACTAAAAAAGGTCGTCAGCTACTTCGGTAGGAAATTTGATATATTTTCAAGACATTTTGACCAGATGACTAAAAAAGGGTCATCAGATATTTTGGCCAAAGATCAACGAAACTTTTCCCGACCCAAGTTAAACAAATTTGCCCCCCCTTCGAAAATTTCTGTATCCGCCTCTGGTTCCGTCCATCGGATGGGAAGGTATAGTCCTACACGATCCTGGAGAATGAAGTAGGTCTACAGAAGTTGTCCACGTCTGCATCAGAAGACTTTGAAACCATTGCTCCTCTGCGTTCTTCAATGCTATTAGGTCTATAGAAAATCTCTTTCTGGAACTTTACGCATTTTGGTAATAACGTCATATGACTAGCGGTTATTTTATCTGTAAAAATAACCAGTTAGTTTCATTACAATAAAGTACCTGCCACTTAAAGCTAGGCAAATGATCCATCTCTTTGTATCATATGATATTAATTATTTATGCAAAACAACCACGTTAACTCCACAAGGACCGATGTCTACTCCTATTTAAACATTTTCTATTGAATTGTCGTTTGATGTCAAACAGCGACGTTCAATGGGCATAGAGTTTACCTGGAAAGTTTTTGTCGCACACCCCCTATTCCGTCATCAGTCGCAGATGTGGGGTAAGTGGGTGTGCATTCGTCTGTCGTTTTAAGTCGCTTGATCGCCAATGTGGCAGACTTTTCTAAGTCATAGACAAACTATGACTTACGAGTTACGACCGCTAGGATTGTACTTAGGCGCTAGGGGTCATTCGGTGCGCAGTTCGTTCGTCTGCGAACTGAACGCCATTCTTCGACATATTAAGTGGACTTGGCAGATGAATACACCAATAGCTAAAGCGCCTTCGTGAGGTTATTGTAAGGCGCTATATAAATGTTCATATACATACATACATACATACATACATACATACATACATACATACATACATACATACATACATACATACATACATACATACATACATACATACATACATACATACATACATACATACATACATACATACATACATACATACATACATACATACATACATACATACATACATACATACATACATACATAGCTAAGCAGCTGTATGAAGAGTTTGCCTTTAACCACAGACGAATGGGATGCTGGATTTCAGACTGCTGGATCTAAGCCAATAATAATCTTATTTATTTTTCAAACTGACACAACGCAGTATCATAACATAAAACAATCTTAATCAACATTAAACTTAACTATTAACAGAACAGACAGCCTACCATAATAGCAGGCTAGAAAGCATGTCTATCCTACGGAGGATTCAGGAATCGAACTCAGCTGTTCTGATCTTCATGCCAGTGTGCTATCCAATGCGCCACCAGTTGATTTAATTTGATCCAGGTTTTTATATTGACCCGGTATTCAGTTGTCTTGCTGCGATCTTCAGAACCTGCTCTCTTTACATCAGTCTTGACTTCGGTCCAGTTCGGGGTCATATCTTGCCTCTTTGGTAACTGTCTTAAAGCAAGAATCTTTTTGTCTCAGTGGAAAGCGATCGCAAAACGCACGCTCAAATTATCTGCAGTGATTGGTGCGATAATTTAGAATTAAATGGATGCAATAATGCAGAACCGTTCATGTAGCAGAATAGATTGGAATGACCAAGCTATCTTATTACTAGAGCTGTCGTTCGATTAAAAATTTTAATCGCGTTAATCGCACGATTAAAATTTTTAATCGCAAATTAACGCAATATTAACGCAATATTAATCGACGTTTTTCACATTGCCTGACATAGCTCTGTTTACTTACTATATATATATATATATGCAATTTATATAGCGCCCCTTCAAAGACTCTACTCAGAGGCGCTCCCGACCCAAGCCCGGTCAAAAAGAAGAGTCTTAAGCAATCCATAGAATGAGCCCGACGTGTTCCGAGGGTGGGAACGCAGGTGAGAGGGAAGGTCATTCCAAACGGAAGGGCCAATGACCGAGAATGCCCTGCTCTGCCTAGTGGCAGTGCGGGCGTAAGGAACCATAAAGTCACCTCTAGTGGCCGAGCGCAGAGATCGGCGACCTACAGTAGTAGAGGTCAAAGTGAATAACTCACAGAGATAAGGTGGCGCTGTGCCCAAGACACAGCGCCAAGCAAAAGAAGCAACCCTGAAGTGGATGCGTGACTCAACTGGAAGCCAATGTAAGACATCACGAATGTAATCAGAGATGTGGCCAAACTTAGGGACGCCACCCACCAGGCGAGCAGCTGCCCGCAGGACCCCCTCCAAACAACGCAGACGAACCTGGGGAAGACCAAAGTAGAGAGAAGAGCAGTAATCCAAATCGTATATAGTAGGGCTGTTGTTCGATTAAACATTTTAATCAAAATTAATCGCTCGATTAATTTTGTTAATCGCAATTAACTGCAAATTAATCGCAATAGCCTATATTTCCTTCAAATATGTTAATCTTACTATTTTATAAGGACCCTTGAAGCATAAAATTTCAACGACTGAATGCATTCTTTCTATTGCAAACATATTCAATAACCTTTGGTTTAGGCCTATTGAATTTCTGCAGTTAACTTATTGAACAGTTTTGTATGACAGACAGAATTGAAACACTGTTCAGATTAGTCAACTGCTCAAAATCCGTTAATTTTTTCATTTAAGCTACATTTAATTAAAACGATATAGGCCTACATGTGAAAACTAGACAACCGTTTTCTGACTCTCTAAATTAATTATTTATTCAGCCAACTGTAACCTATTGGCAGACCAGTTTATTTACATTGGTAAGGTCAAGGGATACTCTTATTAATTAACAATAGTAGGCCTAGGTCTAACTATTGAACCTCATTATCTAGTCACAATATTTTTCACAAGAGGTAGCGGTTCTTGCCAAACCTCGTCTCAGTTGTCCTTCTGTAAACATTTATCAATTGAAACCTGAAATCCATTGGTCATCTCCTGGAGTTCATCCAACGTAGTCTGACGGGGTGAGAAAACAACCTTAGTGGACGATGCGATGCGGCCGATGTCGACGGTTCATGTTAAATGCATGTTTTGGTTCGCGTGCAAGCGATAATTGAGCGACGAATTGCTACGATACGGTAATACTCAAATTCTTTTTTGGAATATTTGCCAAAGAATGTATCACTAGTTTCAAGTTTGAGCCTTCTGTTTAAAACGAGTTTTACTGCCTCTGATTCAATTTTAGCAAGATCAAATTAACGCATGCGATTAATGCGTTAAAAATTTTAATCGCAAATTTTTTTAACGCGTTAATCGCATGCGTTAACGCGATTAAATCAACAGCCCTACTTATTACGTTAAATTAGACAGAATTAATTGGATGACCATTAAATTAAGGACAATCTAGACAATCTCTATATCTGCAGTTATTTACCCAAAAAATTTGTATAATTATCATCTACGTTCTATAATACACTATGCCACCCTGTTTCTCGCTCACCTATTCCTTTCCTATCTCTACCCCCTCATAATCACTCGAATTCCTCGCCTCTTACTTTTCTGGCTCCTGACTTCACCCTTTACACAAATCCGAAGCCAGTCTCTGTCTCTCTCTCTGTCTCTCTGTCTTTCTCTGTCTATGTCTCAGTCTCTGTCTCTCTCTGTCTGTCTGTCTCTGTCTATCTCTGTCTGTCTGTCTTGTCTGTCTGTCTGCCTCTCTCTCTCTGTCGCCCGTTGTCTTGCCTCTTCTCTTCCACCGTGCTTCTGTTCCTAAAACGAACCCCTTCCATTTTCTTCATCTGTTTGTATTCACTTTATCTTATTCCCTCCTTATCCATTCCATCTTCCATCGGTGACCATTACATCTTTTACACCAGCATATACACTTTCCAATCACTTATTCCCTTCCGAAGTTCCGCATTCCAGTCTTCCCTACCTGCATGCGGGGGTGGGGATCCTATCGAAACGGAGACCCCCGCCTAACTCCATTCAACCGTAGCGACACTGGCGCCGTCTGGCGACTGAAAGTGACGTCGATCGACGCCAGCGATCGACTTTTGAGATGGATGGAAGAATGGATGGATGATGGATGATTTTGTAAGTGGATGATGAATCGATAGATATTTATGGATGGTAACCTCAAAGAGTGGATGGGTTGATAGATTGATGATGAGTGGACGGATGATTGGATGGATGGAAGGATGGATGGATGAGTAGATGGATGGACGAACGGACAGACGAACGGACGAACGGACGGTTGGATGGGTGGAAGAACGGACGGATGGTGAATACGTTTTGTTTCGTCAGAGCATAATATTATTGGGTGGCGGCGTGTGATGGACCATTGTGTCTGACTGCTTCGTCGATCACCAGACCAACCAGTCAACCTCTTTTAATATGGTACATTCTAAATTTCAATCTGCTGTAACCAAACGCTCTCGCAACAGATACACCAGCGTAGACCTACATGCGGTCTTATACGCGGTCTTCCATCCATCTCAAAAGTCGATCGCTGGTTTCGATCGACGTCACTTCCGGTCGCCAGACGGCGCCAGTGTCGCTTTGGTTGAATGGAGTTAGGAATTTGTCTCTTCTTTCAATTTAACTCTTAAATCTTCCTCTGCACACACTGTTTATCCGAGAAACCTTTCTACATGTACCAGATACTCAGAACGTAATACAAACTGATGCTTTACATTAAGTATCCCGCGCTATTATTCAAGGTGGGCCATAAAAATAGGCCTACCCCGCTAAGGATTTTGCCAATATCTTGGCCAGGAGTAGGAATATTTAAATGACATTTTTCAGTCTTAAAGGCAATTCAAATTTCACCGAAATGTTTCAAACAGAACAAAGGTTATATCACTTTTAGTGAGACCACCCACTTTTTTGACGATTGAAAAACGTAACGCAACAAAAGTGACAAAAACGATTTTATTAGGCCTAAGTCACACCTTAGTTAAAATAACTCTTATCAAATGAACTTGATGGTGCTTCACAACTTGTCTTCAATGTGTCCATCACCAGTGCCAAACTTGTAACGAGCATATTTGTAAAGCTTTTGTTGGCCTTGTTGATGTGTTCCAGAGGTAAATCTTTCAAGATCAGCTCCATTGCAAGAATCAATTCTCTTATTGCTCTTGGTTTTGGCCACAGATTGTGGCATTTCGCCAGCGTATACAGATATACTCTCCACGCTTGATAATCCATCGGATTAGAATCCGGATATTTGGGGTCATTGGCTTTTCTCAATGAAACCCGCATAATAGTCAATTTCTTTTCATCAACGGTATTCTTCTCTATACCCTCAATTTAACTCTTAAATCTTTCTCTGCACTCACTGTTTATCCGAGAAGCCTTACCGGTGATTATAGCTTTAGCTCCAGAACCTTGCTCACGAAGTGTGTCTGAATACACTTTTGTCTGTCATTAGGTCTAGCACCTTCTCCTGGCCATTATTTTTCATTTTTAGACATTTGAATTATATTGCTTTAGCCTAATAGAGCAATTCTTAATCTGACAGATTCCTTATTTGCCAACTTGATCGTCATTTTGCTTAGTGATTTGACAGCGATGTGCAGCTACGCTGGTAACCTGTTTTTCCTAAATGACGATAATAAGGATTATCTTTATATATGAAGGCTGTTTGATAACAATTATTTGAGATAAGACATAATAAAATCAGGTTTTTGTCACTTTTTGTTGCGTTCCGTTTTTTAATCGTCAAAAACAGTGATTGGTCTCACTACAAGTGATATAACTTTTGATCCGCTTGAAATATTTTGTTGTAATTTAACTATTGCACGTAAATATGAATTGTCTTTAAGCCTGAATGTGATTTAGAAATTCTTACTTCTGGTCAGGACATTGGCAAAACCGTAGGGGATTTTAATAGCCCACTTTGTAATTGTGACGATCGTTTACAGCGAACTGCCTTACATATGTATCTCCGGTCAGCTGTTCTGCCTCCTCCTGTTCGCTTCGTCGTGCAAGCAGTAGAAGGATGTAAAAGATAGGTCAAGATCGATGATCATTGGCAATTTACTTTACATGGTCTATTCTAAATGGAAGCTCGAGTGATGGAAAGAATTGTTTGCGCAAATGGAAGTTGCTTCGATAAGACTAATCCTTGGCTTAAAAAGAATAGTCTATGGAGTTATGAAAATGTTTGTTTCCGTAAATGAAAGCTGGATTGATTAGCAATTCTTTAAATTATCATAGAGCTGCCACTGCATGTGTAGGTCTAAAGTTAGCTGACAATAAACTTGCATCTAATTTGACTATTGCCGGTAAGTATGAATTGTCTTTAAGCCTAAATTCCTACTTCTGGCCAGGATATTGTCAAAAACCGTAGGGAATTTTTAAGGCCCACTTTGTAATTGTGACGATCGTTTACAGCGACTGTCTTACATGTATGTATCTCCGGTCAGCTGTTCTGCCTCCTTCCGTTCGCTTCGTCGAGCGAGCAGTAGAAGGATGCAAATATAGGCCAAGATCGATGATCATTTGCAAATTACTTTACATGGTCTATTCTAAATGGAAGCTCGAGTGATGGAAAGAATTGTTTGCGTAAATGGAAGTTGCTTCGATAAGACTAATCCTTGGCTTAAATAGAATCTGGAATTATGAAAATGCTTGTTTCCGTAAATGAAAGTTGGATTGATTAGCAATGCTTTAGCCTAAACTATCATAGAGCCTCCACTGCATGTGTACCGGTAGGTGACGTATAGGTCTAAAGTTAGTTGACAATAAACGGTAAGTTCTTTGCGTCTATGAATATACTGTTGCTTGTTTGAAAAGTATGAAGAACTGTTTGACCTGACTTCGGTTCATGTTTGGTAAATAATATAGAAGTCGCAGTACACTTAAACCTTCATACACACGTACACACAACACATACGCAAAACCACAGACACATTGACACATACACACATATATTTGCGCATGGCTACATTTGTCCATGAACACAATCATACATGCGCGAATACACACACATGCAAACGGGTGAACAGACTACATGTACCTACCTTTCGCAAAGGTTATTGAAACGGCAACATGTGCCAGCCATGACAATCCAACGATGATCTTGCTCATCTCGACGACTTAGCAGTGCTCCTTAATCTGTCAGATCAGTCGAAAGACCAAAAGTCGACTTCCTTCTAAACGTATGAGCCCGGCGAGAGGCAAAGGAATCAAAGACTCGCTTTGTTTGACGGCACCGCTTTGAATGATTTGCGCTCGAGAAACGCTGACTGTAGCCTAAGCACTCCGTCAAAACCCCACGCAAGCATGGTCAAATAAGCTTAACAGATTGGTCTTCTTTCAGACAGTGGTTGGACAGAAAGTAGATGAGGCATGGATTTCTGTAGCATAGTAAAGAGTTGAAATCTGCGTGAGACATTGTGATGGTGCAGATGGTGCATGCCCTGTTCTAATCTAATCGCAGTGCTAACTAGAGCCACCTACAGATTGTCATTGTTGGCAAGGATTTTTTTGGACATTGAATAGTGAACAATTCGGTGTTCAAAGTAGGAACGGGGTACACGAATTATACCAAATCACAGACAACATTATTTATTGATTGGTGCCTTTCGCTTATTAATTGTCGCACCTTAGAAGTTAGCCGTCGTACCTTATTATAGCACCACACTGACGATGATAACTTCACATTGCACATCATATTACAATGCATTGTAATATTACACATAGCGAGATGAGTAGACTGGACTATATAATTATAAGCTTGTCGTGGTGCATCCATTTGATTTTTGGCTAGAAAAATCACATGGAGAATAATAACCAAGAGAGTCGATTAAACGAAATCAAATCAGGTGGTGACAGAATTTTAAATTGCAAAGAAGTTGACTTAACTACAAACTTAATGAAAACCTTATTTTCACACGCTCATGTGCCCTTTCAAGCTGGTTTAATTGTGGGAGGCAGAAGATACCGTATCAACAGGGCCGTCTTATGGTCATTGTAGGCCCTAGCCACTTTTGCATATTAATCTATTCGTAGGCCCCTAGGGCCTATCCAACTCAACTCTGTATTAATTCACATTGCAGTACACATTTACAATATTTCTTAAAATGATGTTGAACCATGTTTTGTGAAGGCATTCAGTTTTGATTTTAAATCTCGATCTACTTTTTGTAATAATTATTTCCGATATCCGCTAAATGTAATATTTCCGGTTTCCGATTTTCGACTTTCGGTTAGCGGCGCTTCGGTCTAAATTCTAATGAAAAATCGCCATCGCTTTTTAAATTTTAATTTGTTAAATTATTAATACAAATTTCTAAAAAAATCATGTCTGATGGTTATAAGAGGAAACACGAGTCTGGATTTGAGAAACGAAAGAAAAAGGAACAGAAAGATGAAGTGCTCACTAAAAAGATCAAGGGTGCATTGAACAAATTTATACATACAAATTACAACAAAGACATGTCAGTGACATCACTCGTTTCTTCTATCACAACCCATCTCTCAGTACCGGAAATAATCCCGACTGACATTGGCCATCCAGAACAAAGTGAAATAGGCCTAGGTGACATAAATGAACAGATATGCCACGGTAGCGTCGGTAGGGCTATGCTGCATATGCAGCAGTCTGATGATAGTACTCGTCCGAGTCATCCGAAACCATTGGGTACAGTTACTGTAAAAATAACTAGAAGATGTGAAAATTAACAATAACAATAAATTTAAATCCAGTGACCCAGCTCATGGGAGATAAATGCATATCTCAAATACCTTTATGCAGAAAATATCCCTTCGCTGTTTATTTGTTCCGGTCATTGACCAATCACTGCATTTATTTTTTAATATTTTTTTCAAGATTTCGTAGGCCCCTGGCAAGTTCGTAGGCCCTAGGCACAGTGCCTACTGTGCCTACTGGATAAGACGGCCCTGCGTATCAATCTTTTTGTAGAGACCTGTAAAATTCCTGGAGTAAGCTAAAGGATATATCCTATCTATTAGTGTAACGTAGCTTAATAAGTAATAACGTTTGGCTAAATTGTTGTCAACGGTGAACTCCGAAGTAAGTAAGTAATTAAGCAAGTAAGTAACTAAGTGGACTTTTAATAAGGTAGTAGGCCTACAAACGCTACCTTGATAGGCATCAGGAGCGGACTCTGACGAAATAACCTATAGCCGTGGGCACGAATAGTCGAGACATAAGCATGTACTCGGCCTAAAAACTAATAAAAATGCGCATTCCTTCCGAGCGAAATTCTGCGACGACAGGATATTCGGCCAAGCAGGTAGCCGATGAATTTGGCCTAACCTAGAATAATTCAATAAATCTTTCAACTGTAAATAATTGCTTTTCACTTACCGGTCTATAATCTTTTTCTATCCCATCTAGTTTAACCAGATCAAAAGATTTTTGCGCTATAATTATTGTTATTAGGACTAGGACCTACTACAGACCATCAATGTTCAACTGCATGAGGGCGCTGTAAAAATTGTAGAGACTTCAAGCTGTCGCAGAGAAGTTGATATTAGATAGGTCATGAGAACCAGAAATAAGAATTATTTATTTTTGTAAGTTGAAACAGGTGACTAAGTTGTAAATTTTTAGATCTCGTTGGGTCTTAAGAGTTTAATAACATAACTTCCATTAATAAATAGAATATGTCCGCTTATTAAAACGTATTTATGATTATATTATTTGATCAAAAATCTATGAATGTGTTCGTTGTCATAAGTCTCTTGACTATTTAATGAGTTCTGCTAAGTTACTGGCATAATGTAATGTAATGTACGGGTAATGTAAGGTAGGCATTTAGGTCTATTCTCCGAAATTTCTCCACACCAGAAAACTTGACGTCAGAGAGACCACGGTGCTTATCACCGTTGCTATAGGTCTATGTCTATATCAAATGAAGTCCTAAATAACGAGCTTGTTTTTGTCCGTTCAGGTGCCAGGCCAGAATCCGGGTAGGTCGAACCGAGGAGACGACATGGTGTTACGGTGGAAATCATTAATGATGGTCGTGTGGTGGCTCAGAGGCATAGAACCAGGCCAGCGGTTTCAGATGTCAGTGGAAAGTAGAAAAAGGGAATTCCAATGGAGGACATTCAGATAAAATTAACACGTTATATACGAGGATGAGCAAACTGGCGCAGGTCTTTTGGGTGCGTTTCAAAGAGCCCTACTGCTGGTGCAGCCTAAGCTAAAAAAATGGCGATAGAATTTTAGAATAGAATAGGATAGAATTTTCAGTTTATAAGTCACGGTGACCTCAACTCTATACGTTGACCTTATCCATACCTGACCTTCAACAATATTTCTAATTGCCATCGTCATCAACATCATAACGTGTGATCGTATTATGATTTATGCAGAGAAGCCCCGCAGTAAAACAGATTTGCATGTCTGCGCAATGCGCATTGTGGTTGACGGGTGTCTGGTAGGCCTACATTAACTGAGAGAGAGATGGAAGTTCACGCAAACATACACACACATACACAGTTACACACCCATACACGCACACTACACACACAGTGTAATATCATACAGGTGTCTGATACATGGATAGATACATTATAACATAATTATTTCTATGAATAATAACACATGTGTAGGCCTATACGTTATAGGCATGTTTATACCATATATATATTATATATATACATTATGCATAATATATCTGTATATGTATTTATATGCATGTATGCGTGTGTATACTTGTGTCACTGAGCTGCATTGCTTGAGGGAACGTGAGCGTTCTAATATAGTTTGCCTCCAGTATGAGAGTCATAGAGATTCACTGAGTAGCATAATTATAACAATATACTATAAACACATATACTAGTGTATATTTATATCTCCATTAAATTACCTATGAAGTATATCTTTTCTTATATGTGCATGAAAAGATCCGTATTGCAAATACATATACAAATACTGCATATAGGCCTATACAACAAAGTCAGCATTGTTGGCAAAGAAGGTATAGGCCTACGCAATTATTGGCATAATTACGATGACTGAAGACGATAAAACAGAGAAGAGCAGGCGCTGGCCAACAACTATAGACGCTGCCCACCACAGACGAAGCCATTGCTTTAACTGTATACAGAACGTTAACTTTGAGGCATCGTCTGTCCTATTAGAGCTGTAGTGGTTAAGTAAAATCTGTACTGGTACTGTATTGTGTGAGCAATAATACAGTGATCTATTTAGATGCGATTAATTTCAGAGTCAAATGAACAGTCATTTCATCCAAGCACAATATGCAGGATGTCTTATAATTAGAACCTTCGTCTACTTATCGTCCATATAGGTAACTATGCGTTTCCATTTCTCTTTGCCCTCGGATCTTTTCATCAGCATTGTACAGCCAGCTACAAGTAGTATCTAATACGAGTTGAAAAAGCAAGACGGCCAACATGCTGACCAGATCACCATATAAGGTAATGGCCCTAACTGCCATATTGACCATCGCCGCCATCTTTGTGATGAGACGGAGAATATCCAATGAGTGGTCATCGGTTGGGAAAGCAACGTTTGCGAATACAGTAAAAATAGACAGCGGAACAACGACTCGTTTTGAAACACAAAACCGGAAATATGTCAGCCTGTGTCGCGAACGTCTCACAGGAAGTCACAGAACCGGAAACCACATGTTCTTCCTGGCGGCCATGTTGCACGTCGCTCGCGTAACCGGAAGAACCCTAGTAATGCCACGCTCCGGTTGGTACCTCGACGGAATCTTCCAGCTGGATATCCAACGGTTTGATGACATTGAAAAGCAGATATGTCCTTGCAAGAAACTCTATCTGCCCAGATACGACTACGATCGACGCTTCGACGATCCAAAGTTTCTGCTCTCTCTGTCACGAACTGGACAAAACCTTCTGGTCTGCGGACTCAGTCAGACGTTCCGGTACGCTGAACAAAACGAACACGAACTACGCAGGCTTCTGCGATTCTCAGAAAGTGTTTCCACTTCGGCAGTGCGCTTCCTCTCCACCCTTCCGAGCCGACTACCAAGAATTGGGGTTCACGTGCGTCGAGGGGACTTTCTCCAGTACAATTATCGCTCGTTCGGATTGACCGTCGCCGATGCCACCTACTTCCGGTCTGCTTTCCGATACTTCACGGATCTCTACGGTCCAGTGAACTTCGTCGTAGCGACCGAGGATCGCAACTGGACCGCGACGAATCTTCCCAAAATTACTTCCAATGTGAAGATTAATTTCACGAATTTCGGAACAGCGGCGTTCGACCTGGCTGTTCTGTCGAAGTGTGACGGGGTGATTATGTCAACCGGAAGCTTTGGGTGGTGGGCAGCTTGGCTTGCCAACAAGACCTCTGTCTACTACAGGGAGTGGCCTCGGAATGGAACCCGCTTCCACTCGCAACTCAACAAAGAAAACTACTTTCCTCCACACTGGGTTCCGCTATAAATAGAGCGTCCACTGTTTGTCGTAGAGATCGCGCTATTTTAATTCTGTCTTACAGTCTTTGAATCATCGGTAAAACATCCGAGGTCATGAAGACAAGTTTTCCAGGGGTCGTTTCTCACTTCTTACCGAATTGTGACGCTGGGCGACAAGTTAGAGACAACGATGTGGGGGAAGAAACTTCCACAATGGATGTTGTACAGAGTCTTTTCAGTAGACTGGAATACGCCGTCGTTAGTTTGTCTGTATGCATAAGCCGTCAATAATAATAATTGAACGATCGGGCAAGTGAGGCAAGGTGGCGCACTGGATAGCACACTGCTCGGAGATCAGCGGACTCGAGTTCGATTCCCAAAGTCCTCGTAGAATGGACGTGCTTTGTATATATATATATATATATATATATATATATATATATATATGCTGCTATTAGCGCCCTTGTATTCCACGCCGTCTGTTCTGTTAGTAGTTAATATTTTTTATTTGTGTTGTAGTTGTGAATTGTTTCAATTGCATGATTGTACACTTTAACCGCTTGCCGGATTCCTCAATAAAGGAAATTATAAAATTACTAGTTCATAGCTGACTACACCTCGCGGAAGCCACAAGACATCTCAAGTTCTCCAACCGAGCCATATCCAACCCACCACCACACCCTTGGAATGATCTGCCTCCTGAATTCCGATCTCTTTCAGTTCCTCCGCCATCATTACTAATCACACAGCATCACCTTACTCAGGCTCCTTTATCCATCACACCTCGGGTGTTCCATTCGAAACTGGACACATATTTTCAATAACTCTTATCCTGTCTCATCTGATCCTCCACCTTCCACTTCCAGACCAAGGCGACAACCGCCTTAGTAGCTGTTCCGCCCTCTGATCCAATGGTAACTCGCCTTTAGACAGTCAGATTACTCTTACAGAAGCCCTTTTGACTCAACGCAGCGCTTGTGAATAAGCTGGTGCCCACGCTTGGTTTTCGAGTTGCGCTTTATAAATCTGGAGATTACAATTACGAATACGATTACGACTCTTGTCAGTTTTTAGCCTTTTTCAGTTGTTCCACCTCCTTTTCCTTGATCAACATTTTCTGCAGTGTTTTAATCCTCTTCCACCACAGTCTACAAACGTTCGCTTGGGTTTAAGAACGTCATCAAATCTTCCCATGTAGCCTAAACACTCAGATGAAATAATTTTTCAGAATTTCAGCAACTTCCACATCGTCATCATGATTAGATCGTCATCATGATTAGATCGTCATCATGATTAGATCGTCATCATGATTAGATCGCCATCATGATTAGATCGTCATCATGATTAGATCGTCATCATGATTAGATCGTCATCATGATTAGATCGTCATCATGATTAGATCGTCATCATGATTAGATCGTCATCATGATTAGATGATCATCATGATAACGATCGCCATGATCATCCGATTCATCCTTGCAGTCAATTGGAAAATTTCCCATAGAAATAAGATCTTCAAAATTAAATTCCGCTTAGTACGTACATCGTGTGTTAGTAAACAAATAACGCATTATTTTGAATTTATTTCATCTGTACATTAGACCCTCTATTTCATTGAAGGTGGGTGTCCCTAAACAAACCCACCCACCCTATATACAGCCTTCACCGCAGGACAGAGACCCATGCTCCCGATAAAAGCGATAAATATCTGTGATAAATATCTGCGATAAAAATGTTCTCGCAAACAAAGCCCATAAAGATTATCTGTATATAAAGTCCAACAGATGGAGACAATTCGCGAGTGACTGCAGGTGTAGGCCTACATCGGTCCGTTTCTTGTTATCATGCAAACAATAATATGAGATCTCACGCGTCTGGCTCTGTTCATAAGACGTTGATATCTCATGAATAATCAATTAGTTGCGATGGTCAAGTTAGAATGGGAGCCGGAGAGAGATGAAGAGATTGTATTGACTCTTAGGCCCTATTTATATAATTATTTACTCTTAAGGCAAATTTATTCAATCAGACACCGTCAGACATTCGGGAGTTTCCTGGATATGGTTCGGGATGTGTAATTCTGTATGCCGGATCTATTCGTCGGCGATATTGTCAAACAATTTGTTCGTTTTGAAGACAGTTTGTTCGCAAGTCGTCAAAACCACCGTGAGTAACCATGACAGCATAAGGCCCAGCCTTCTGATGTACAGTACCCGCAAGCCTTGACCGTAACAACACAAGGCCTATCCTTCTTATGTACCATGGAGTCTTAACCGTAACAACACCAGGTCCATTCTTACTATGTACCATCGAGTCTTAATCATATTAACAACAGGCCCATCCTTCTTATGTACCATCGGGTCTTAACCGTAACAACACCAGGTCCATCCTTCTTATGTACCGTAGAGTCTTAACCGTAACAACACCAGCCCATACTTCTTATGTACCATCGAGTCTTAATCATAATAACAACAGGCCCATCCTTCTTATGTACCATCGGGTCTTAACCGTAACAACACCAGCCCATACTTCTTATGTACCATCGAGTCTTAATCATAACAACACCAGGTCCATTCTTCCTATGTACCATCGAGTCTTAATCATAATAACAACAGGCCCATCCTTCTTATGTACCATCGGGTCTTAACCGTAACAACACCAGCCCATACTCCTTATGTACCCTCGAGTCTTAATCATAACAACACCAGGTTCATTCTTCCTATGTACCATCGTGTCTTAATCATAACAACACCCGGCCCATCCTTCTTATGTGGATGATTCTGCTGAAGACGGCGAAAGAGAGAAAAGGATCGACGTTGGACACATCATGAGAAGAGAGGGAAAATGTATACTATATTGTATAGTGTATACTGCACAGAGAAAGAGATCACGCACGTCAGGAGAGCGGAAAAGAGGATGATTGAGAACAAACTGGCTAGGCAACATAAAGGAATGAACTGGACTGACATTAGAGGAAATGATAATGCTGACGGAGGACCGGAAACGTTACAGGAACATCGTGCTTGATGCGGCCGACCCTCGGAACGAGGATGGCTAGGAACATAGGCGTAGGGGACATTTCGGAAGTAGGGGGGGCAAAATTTTTATTTTTGCCCGAAAAATGCGATAACCTTTTTTTTTAGTCGTCCGCCCAAAATCTTAGGATTTTCTCGTTCGAACAATCCGATGACCTTTTTTTAGTCGTTTCCTGTAAATCTTCTGAACATTTTGCCTTTTACCCCTGTGTGCCCGACAAAATCCGCCTGTACCTGTTTGCCCGAAAAAATTTCGGAAATTTTTTTGTCCCATCCGTGCCTCTTTTGCCCGAAAAACACATTTGCCCGAAATTTGGGGGGATTTACCACCCTGGACCTCCGCCTCCTACACCTATGGCTAGGAGCAGGAGCAGGCCTTCTCATAGGCCTAGGGCAGGGATGGGCAGTAATTTAATTGAGTAATTGAAATTACGTAATTTAAATTACAATTGTAATTGGTAATTTGTAATTTGATGCTCTGCATCAAAGTAATTTGTAATTTGTAATTCAATTACATTTCTTCCTGTAATTTGTAATTTCAATTACATTCTGCAAAATCAAATTACTTTGAATGCAACTAAATAAGAATTCTTTGATGAATCATGCGATCCTTGCAACAGTGAATCATCCGTATTTAAAGTTATGTGCCTACCTACACAGTTTTCAGACCAAACTAAAAGAATACATGAGTTGCTAGTAACAACATGTGAATATAACACCGGTAGCGAGCAAAATACTGAGCATCTAGTGGTCATAAAGAAGAAGAGGAATGCAGCATCAGCGTGCAGTGACCATAAATTAAATTAAGTCGACTAGCAGAAACAAAAACGATTTGGAAATCTTGCAGCATAATGGAAGATGACAGAAAAGGCAGCCAGTAATGCCTCATAGCTCTCCAAATGCATTGTACCAACAAATTCTTTGTACAATTTAATGATACCCTGCCTTGGTTTGCACCAGTAGGGGGGGTTCTTCAGTTTTACAGGCATGATTGCAAGACACAACAGACGATCAGATAGGCCTAACTTGTTTGAACGGATGCTGCTTCTAAAAGAAAACTACACAATAAATAATGATACACATAGAAATAACGGAAAAGGCATGCACTTCCTGCCTGAGTTTTTTATTCCAATTAATGGTTTAAGCCCCAAAGTAATTTGTAATTGATGTAATTGAAATTACGTAATTTGTAATTTGTAATTTGAGGCTCTGAGTCAAAAGTAATTTGTAATTTGTAATTCAATTACATTTTCTCCAGTAATTTGTAATTTGTAATTGAATTACATGCTGCCCTGTAATTTGCCCATCCCTGGCCTAGGGGACATTTCATCAGTGGGGAATCAAGATTTTACTTCTGCCCGAAAATTAAATTCGGCATAATTGACGGCGTGCACTTATAGGCCTATGTCTCGGTACAAAAGCAGAGTTTCTGTTCTTGCGCTCTCACCCGGGGAGATGGGGCAGAGGTGCAAATACCCGTTTCCCGGCTACTTTTAGAGACCCAAGCTGGGTAATTGCACAGGGTGGGTCATACATGGGATTACTATTTTATGGGCATCCCTGTAGGTCTAGGCCTATATGAAAAGTTTATGATGTATGCCTTTTAAAGTATAATATATCCGACACTATTCATAACTCGGGATTTAAAGTGAATTGGGAGCTGAAAACAGTCGCGCTGACTTAGAAATTCGCATGATAGTGTGTTACTAAATGTTATCTTAGTGCAAAATGTGCCGTTTAAGAGCCTTTCTTGGTACAGACATAGAGAATGACAAACTTTCAGAAATATAGTATAGATGACATTGATTTTGAGAATAAGAACTCCTATAGTCAGCAACTTTATATATAAATTTCCCAATAGTATGTTACCTGATGTTTTCTCTAATCTCTTCACTAGAATACTCTATGTGCATGATCATTACACAAGATTGAGTGCGAGTTTGAGCGTGTTTTATGCACGTACAAAATTATCGTCGATTTTCTATTTTCTGTAATGATCCAAAAACATGAAATGCATTACCTACAAGTATCCAGTCTGCACTTATGTACTCGCAACTTAAAAAGCGTTGAAGACAATCAAGTAGGTTATAACGTGTGGGAGCTCACGTAACTTGTCGGCGTTTTTTCAAAGGCTTGCTTAATAGTCTTCTCTCTCGTTGATAGTAGCCAATTACGCGCTGTTTGTATACAACCACCATTATGCTTACCTAAAGGGTTGACCCTAACCTAGCGGGGCAATTGTCCCGTTTGGGTTCCCCTTTTCCCTGTTGACGTAATGTAATGTTTTTTCAAAATCAAATCTTGATCTTATAAACATGTTGTGCCTATCTTACACTATCCTTAGACCTTAGTCCTTCCCGTGCAGCTCTGCACATCGGGCAATGCAGTTTCTCCATTCCACTCGGTTCCTCGCCACTTCTTACACTATGAACATATATATTTATATATATATAATTTATTATAAACATGTCGTGTTTATCTAACATTATGAAAATGCTACATAATTAAATAGCATTGTTGGAACAAGTCGGATATAAACGATTCATGGGAATAACTTATGTTTGTCATGTTTATCATTGTCATTATCTTTGCAACTCGATCGCCCTATCCTAATTTTTATCAGACACTGTTAATTAAATTTGCAAAAAAAGATTATGAACGACGTGGAGTAAGAGTGGATCAAGAATTTGACGGAAAGGGTTAAATTTGTGGATTATCAGATTGTAAAATGATGAAATTCATCCCTGCCAAATGGATGATGTCATGAAATAATAGGCTAATAAGGATGACGAGGATGAAGATGAGGATAATGGAGAGAATGTTAATTCCTGTTTGCATTCAGCCACTTATCGGAACCGAAACATCGTAACTTTACAAAATAATTATGATAACTTTTATCATTCGCCTATTTAATTGCATGGTTTCAGGAACTGTATATTTTTTGTCTGTCCCTATACTCTCGGTCTCACACTTTCATCAGCTTCACTATTTTTTTATTGTATTTATTTACTTTTCGCAGTATCGTCGTACAATTGTTTTTATGCAGAATTTATTCGGGCAATCCGTTTGTAATCAATTAAAAAGAAGAATCTTTCAAAGGCCTACATCAAAGGCGAGCCAAGACCGTCTTTCAACCTACATCAGATTTTGTTCGTTTTTGTTGCCGTTACGGTATGTGTCACCAAAAATGATACTTTTTACACCGTAGGAGATTAGCGCTATAGAAGTCACAAAGGAGAACAAACAACATGGTGCGCAAACTGACTTGCAAATTAATCATCATAACTCTGGCTCTCCTCGGTTTTATTTACCTTCTATTAAGTCATCTGAACGGACTCAATTTAAATCCCATGAGCCACATTCCATGGAATTCGCGACTATGTGGTTGCAATTCTTCCGGTTTTCCATCGACATTGGCAAACGGAAGTGGAACATCTGCCCACGGTAAATACGTCAGTCTGTGTCAGGCACGTCTTGCCGGAAATCACAGAACCGGAAACCACGTATTTATGTTGGCGGCCATGTTGCACGTGGCTCGCGTGACCGGAAGAACCCTAGTAATGCCACGCACCGGCTGGAATCTTGATCGAATCTTCCAGCTTGATATTCCGCGGTACGATGACGCTGAAAAAGAACTCTGTCCTTGTCAGAATCTAGATTTGCCTAATTTCGACTACGATGAGCGCTTTGAAGATAAGAATTTCTTGGATTCTCTGTCGCGTACCAATGAAACCCTGCTCGTTTGTGGTCTTAGTCAAACGTACCGATATGCTGAGCAAAACGAGTACGAACTACGTAGACTCCTTCAATTTCCAGAAAACGTGTCTAGAATGGCAGAGAGCTATCTATCCACGCTTCCATTCAGTCGGACCAGAATTGGGGTTCACGTGCGTCGAGGAGACTTTCTTAACAACAAATGGGGAATTTCAGTCGCGGACGCTAACTACTTCCATTCTGCCTTCCGATACTTCACGGATCGCTACACTTCAGTGAACTTCGTCGTGGCGACCCAGGATCGCAACTGGACCGAAGCGAATCTGCCCAAAAGCACACCCAATGCTATGATTAATTTCACGGATGGGGAAACACCTGCGTTCGATCTGGCTGTTCTGTCTAAGTGTGACGGGGTCATTATGTCAACTGGAAGCTTTGGGTGGTGGGCCGCTTGGCTGTCTAAGAAGACCTGTGTCTTCTACACAGAGTGGCCCAGGAACGGAAGTAAATTTGATCACTTATTCAACCGTGAAAACTATTTTCAATCAGACTGGGTACCGCTGCGGTAGGGACAACGTAGGTTTATAAATTTGTGTCATAGGTAGTTAGGTGGGTAGGTTTGTATTAATGCAGCCACTCTGTAGCGTTTAAACTGCTTATGAAATAATCTAATAAATAAACTTGTTAATATATTAGTATAAATAGGAACTAATCTATGTTATTAATCGTGGCGTATTTTAAATAATTACTGATTTAGTATGTCTTAGTGCAGATAAAATGAGAAAATATGGCATTTATACATGAGCTACAAAAGCAGCATAACGGCGTGTTGCCATGTCGACATGTCAACAACATACTGGGATGCAGCGATCAACAGCGTGACCATGTGGGACGTGAAGAACTTAAAAGTCAGTTGAGCGAATGTATTGTAAGCAGCGTTTGAGTCGGACCATGAACAGATTGAAATTGGACACATCAATATTTGATGACGAACTAAGAGTCGAATATCAGTGTTGCCGATAAGAGAATTGATTAAGAAAACTGTATACGTTAACAGTTTGTTTTCCGCGAAGATAATCGTAGATTCTGGGTCCAAGTAGCGGGTTTCCAGGCAGATTATTGGACGAACTTTGCGAGAGGGTTAGACTGAACTTTTCTAATTGTCTGAGTTCGCTGGCGATTGAATGAAGAGAGACATTTGCGAATGGACTGCAATAGAAGTTGAGCGTATTTCGAGGTGGAGTTGATGACAAGACACATCATCGACGGAGGAGAAGTGCATCGAGTCAAGAAAGGCGACATCTACATAGTGAATTTACAACGAACGAGTTGGTGAACTTATTGACCATAATAATTATTATCATCGTCTATTCGAACCGTTCCTGCGAACTGTCGTCTGCTGAGCAATGGCGACGCGATAGTTAATGTGCAATGGCGAAATCGCTTCTTAAGTCTGCGATTGCGATTACGGTAGGTCCATCGATGGATGTAGGCTACATTGTGCGTATGGATGGATAGCTGGATGGATAGATGCAATAATGAATACGGTAGTTATTACAGGAAAATACACCAATTCCAATCCTTACAAGTGCTTAAGTGAGCTACTCTTGCTTAAAACTTGGCGACATTATGCAGTGAACTTTTTAATGGCGACATTATGCAGTGAACTTTTTAATGGCGACATTATACAGTGAACTTTTTAATGGCGACATTATGCAGTGAACTTTTTAATGGCAACATTATGCAGTGAACTTTTTAATGGCGACATTATGCAGTTAACTTTTTAATGGCGACATTATGCAGTGAACTTTTTAATGGCAACATTATGCAGTGAACTTTTTAATTGCGACATTATTCAGTGAACTTTTTAAAGGCGACATTATTCAGTGAACTTTTTAATGGCGATGTTATAAAGTGAATTTCTAATGGCAACATTATGCAGTGAACTTTTTAATGGCGACATTATGCAGTTAACTTTTTAATGGCGACATTATGCAGTGAACTTTTTATTGGCAACATTATACAGTGAACTTTTTAATGGCGACATTATGCAGTGAACTTTTCAATGGCGACATTATGCAGTTAACTTTTTAATGGCGACATTATGCAGTGAACTTTTTAATGGCGACATTATACAGTGAACTTTTTAATTGCGACATTATTCAGTGAACTTTTTAAAGGCGACATTATTCAGTCAACTTTTTAATGGCGATATTATAAAGTGAATTTCTAATGGCAACATTATGCAGTGAACTTTTTAATGGCGACATTATGCAGTTAACTTTTTAATGGCGACATTATGCAGTGAACTTTTTAATGGCGACATTATACAGTGAACTTTTTAATTGCGACATTATTCAGTGAACTTTTTAAAGGCGACATTATTCAGTGAACTTTTTAATGGCGATGTTATAAAGTGAATTTCTAATGGCAACATTATGCAGTGAACTTTTTAATGGCGACATTATGCAGTTAACTTTTTAATGGCGACATTATGCAGTGAACTTTTTAATGGCGACATTATACAGTGAACTTTTTAATGGCGACATTATGCAGTGAACTTTTCAATGGCGACATTATGCAGCAAACCTTTTTAATGACCAATCCATTAGGCCTATGACTGTTTTCGAATGAAATAAGGCCTACTATCTTCCAGTTCATGTTCAAGTTTTTTTAGTTAGGCTATTCCGAAAGGAATGACTGTTTTAATTCCGCTTTCAATGTTATCGTTTTGGGAATTCCCCATTGCATCTTTAGGTCAGGAATAGTGTCC
The DNA here is from genome assembly GCA_949752735.1 of Lumbricus terrestris. Lineage (NCBI taxonomy): Eukaryota > Metazoa > Annelida > Clitellata > Crassiclitellata > Lumbricidae > Lumbricus > Lumbricus terrestris. Next base: position 55,825,556 of record OX457036.1, on the reverse strand, counting down.
CATGAAAACGGTGGCTACTTAGTTGTCAATGCGCCATAATTATTTTAATTATTAGACACTGAGTTATGAATTCTGATTATTTGAAAAACTTTTGTATACTGCGATGTTTTCTGCTATTTTGTCAATTTAAGCATTTTGCTGAAATCTGCTGTGTGCATATTTTCCTGCCATTCTGACACTCATCCAAAGCATGGAAGTTGAAGAAGATAAAATAGAACGCCTGATCACTTGAAAAATTGAGTAACCTTTTATTCTGTAATGAATGACAATTGAGTAGAAGAAGAGCATGACGATGCTTGTTGCATATTTCCTTATGGAAGAACGTGCTGAAAACAATCCATATTGGTGGATTCGGATTTGTAACAAAGGGATTTCTTACAATAATAGAGTCTATATGCTGCAACAAGGGAAATACTTAATTAAAAGTTTTTAGCCAAAAGGAGCAATGCCCCACATATTCGAAAACTTAATACCTTAAATAAGAACTGCGGAAAGAGTAAACTTGTCGAAGTCTTACAAAAAGCATAAAGAATGCAAAAGCCTGATGTTCCATTGGATGCCCTCATGGAGGAATGTGCGCACCCAGGTGTTGTGTTTGTAAACACTGCCATCATTATAGATGTTTTCGATTAAGCATTTTATGGCAAAGACCCTAAATCTTGGTACTGCCAAAATGCTTAGGATCAGCTTTGTTAATCATAGGCCTATGACTGATGCGGATGCTTTTAATGCTTGCATAGCAGAATCTTCTGATATCTTACCGGGAATTCAAAAGGCCAAGAAAGGACCTAAACTTGAATTCTTCGACGAAAACCAAGCGAATAGGCCATTTAATAAATAACTCTTACTTAGACCGGCAACAATTATGTGGCCAGATCAACAGGTCACGGCTATAATACTTCCCATTTGAGCCTCAAGCTAGGAACCAACTTGCAGGTTCGCTCGTTCATGTAAATTATATCAGCTGCAGAAGTAGATCCAATAAACTTGTAGAAATATATTTCTACTGCACAAACTAGCGGAAGTGACGGGAACACCGATTAAAGCAATATATTGTTGGAGATCAGGGTCATGGAGTTTAATTTGAGTGACCGTCCCCGTGTCCGTCTGGGTATCTGTGTCTGCCTGAAATAGGCATAGCCCATGTCTACCTAGCCCATGTCTACCTAGCCCATGTCTACCTAGCCCATGTCTACCTAGCCCATGTCTACCTAGCCCATGTCTACCTAGCCTATGTCTACCTAGCCCATGTCTACCTGAAAGGGGCGTGGCCTCGTGGCGCATAAGTACGAGTGCGTGCGCAGGCACGGCAGTCAGCGATCAAGTCTTCGAGTCAGCCGCCATCGAGAAACAGTCATCGAAGGAACACAGTGATCGAGGGTCGTTACAACAGTGGCTGAGTGAATCGCCGTGAAACAGTGGGAAGACGCGTCGGTCGGCTGTTGCGGGATCGAATCGCACTGCAGTCAGCAGGTGATCGTCTGAAGGAAAACGCTTTGGAGAGCGCGACGACGATCTGACAACGCTGCCGAAATTCAGCGCCTGTCGACGAAAGGTTTGGTGACCTTTGCTGTGCACGACGACGCTTGGATTCGAAGCCTGACCCGTGCTGGAAGGTCTGGTGATCTCCGCTGTGCAACGCCGACGGTTTGGAGTTCAACGCCGCTGCTACCGACGTATTCGATTGGGATCCGACGCTGTCGACGACGAAAGGTTTGGAGGCCTTTGCTGTGCGACGCTGTTGACTGGGGTTCGATTCTTGACCCGCGGTCGTACTCTTCGGGAATCCGACGCCTACAGACGACGGAAGGACTGGTGATCGTCGCTGCGCCGCGACGAACAGGATTCAACGCCGGAGCTGCCAACGCTGTCGACCGGGTGAGCGCAGTGGTTCAGTTTCTGTCTTCGACGACGCCGATTCGGGTTCGAAACCCGACCCGCTTCACAGATTCTCTGCGAGCGCTGGCGAGGCAGCGGTAATCTACACGACGACGATTCGGCGTTCTGCAGTGACAATTGCTGTGAACAGTGGTGCAGTGGTTAGGGACAGTGGCGCTACATGAATAGCTCCGAACATTGCTCCGAACTTGCTCCGAACACTGGCGCTATAAGAGTTGGTAAAGAACTGCTTTGCGAGATTTTCTTGAAGTCGAATAAAAGTGTTTCAAGCCTGACTGGCTAGTCGTCAATCCACAGTTGACGCCGGACTACACGGACGGACGATCGCCTTGAGGACTAGGGTTTGGGATTCGGTCCCTGGTGTAAATTGCCCAAACCTAGTTCCGCTACAATATCATCCGATGTTACTGAGATTGAAGGACATAACTCCATACATGTATAAACCTATAGGTGGAAACGGTGGCGAGGCGGAATCGTTTTCCGTGCAAAGAAAGAAATAGGCTTCCAAGAATTATTTCCACCGAAATACAATGCTCCATCTAGTTTATAAGCGGTCCCCAGCCGAAGAGTACTCCACTTATAATAGGAGTTAGGCTATAATATAGATCACCTGGACTGGCCTTGAAACTATTCAACGAAGTATTCAATCAGCTGTTTTCTGAGCTTACGGAAAATAAAGAGAAAGTTGTTCTGATGGATGACTTCAATATTGATTCGTTGAAAACATAGCGATCACGCGCTGACAACAATTTTCGTGACAGCATCTCATTCATCTATTTCTACCTTTCATATACACAGTAGCCTACACGTATAAGCTGATACAACGTCTATACTAATCGATGATGGATTTACATATTGATCTAGAATGATCTAGAATTGCTGGCCTAGTTAGTTACATCGGTAAGCGAGAGCGGCAATGTCTGTTGATTGCGGTTCAAGCCCCGGGCTGGGAGTTGACATTCAGAGATTTAGATATCTCGGGCTAGCACGTGTGGGACGCAGGGGCGCAAGCTCCTGCGGAGCGACCTTGCGCAAGTTGCTTACCCATCATTGTCTGTGGGGAAGGCAACGGGAAACCACCTCACTCATCTCATCCTCAGAGGCGTAAAGCCAATGAACCTGCCTTCGAGCAGAGAACCATCATCATCATCATCATCATCATCATCATCATCATCATCATCATCATCATCATCATCGTCATCGTCATCGTCATCGCCGTCGTCGTCGTCGTCGTCGTCATCATCATCATCATCATCCAGAATTATGAACTCCCCAGTGTCCAAATTGTTCAACTTTCTGACTACTCTTGGGAATAGTCTTCTGACTCAATGCAGCACATGTGAAAACGCTGGTGCCCTGCGATTGGCATTCGAGTGGTGCTTTAGAAGCAGCTAGAGGAGCACTAGTCTTGTCCCTTGAAAATTGACACTTCAATCATTGTCACTGATGTCTCAGATCACTTATCCATACTGGTGTGGTATCTTATGCAACTCACAAAGCAACTAAAACCAACAACATATATAAACTAGAAGAATCATGGATGCTCAGGCGGCAGATCAATTTAGAATTCTTCTATCGCAATTGGACTTCACTCCAGTCTCAGTCATGTGTCCTGAAAGAGACCCCAAAAGCATGATAAAGAAACTTTCTTGTTATATTTACATAGGTAAGTAACACAGCCTGCTCTTTTCCGCTGATAATATAACTGTCAGCCATGGACGCCCGCACATAGGGGGAAGGGGGTGGCACTTGCCCCCCCTGGAAAATTGAAACATAATTATATGTTTTTAACTACTACTTTTGGGTTGTTAACAAATTTCTTTGCCTTAATGCACCAATGATATGAATTATACAGTCAGAAATCTACATTTAGATATAGAAATAAACATGCTCATATAACTTTCTGCCTTGCATTTTCAAGCTCTTTCTAAAAACTGTAACAATGACCATTGGTTTTCAACCCTCCTGCGTGCGCCCATGCAAACAGCAGGCCTATCGATTACGGCCTACTTGAGTGGAATCCAGCTGTAGCAGCAAATAATCACAACTGCAAAAAATTGAATACTAATGCAAAAATTTGAAAATTTTTTCAAAGTATACTGAAATTACATCAAGGAGAGCTGCTTATTCACCAGCATTGTAATTATATAAAGTTATAAACCAAGTCTGCTATAAGCCAGGCTTCATTTTGTCCATTTTGCAAGCTGCCAGTACAGAATCCAGGGAGGTCAAAATGTAGATAAACTTGGCTCTGGTTATCACGCCTCAGGATTTACACCCAAAACTGACAAAGAGATCTGTTTAAAAGAATTGATACCCACACTCATCTGATCCTCAGATCCTCCACCTTCCTAAAAGACATTCGCATTAACAGTTACTCTGGCTCTGTGGCTACCAGACTCAGACCTCTTTCTGACTACTCTTGGGAATAGTCTTCTGACTCAATGCAGCACATGTGAAAACGCTGGTGCCCTGCGATTGGCATTCGAGTGGTGCTTTAGAAGCAGCTAGAGGAGCACTTGTCCCTTGAAAACTGACATCTATTTTTCGTTCATTTATTCATTCATTCTATGGACTTATAAAGTGCACCTTTAGTAAACTACTTTTTAACATCTGCTTTTTTATTTTTAACCAATTTCTAAGGAAACTATTAATATTAAAAATTATACACAAAATGAAACTGAGAAATTTGCATAAGAAACCTCTTTGAAAAATACCCGTAGGCCTATTCTTAATTTCCAGTATTACATTTTTCAAGTTCTTGCTACAAAAATTTTGGCAACTATCGTAAAAAGTTTGCCTCCCCTGCAAAAATTTCTGCGGGCGCCCATACTGTCAGCCTAATAGGAGGAGAAGTCGAATTAAATTTTGTGACCACCCATAAATGACTAAGAGACTGTTACAATTATTGTAGAAACATTTTGCATTTAAATATGTAAAAAATCCAAACCTAGGTCATTGCATATAGAAACAAATTCGAAACAATCATAATTAAAGGCATAACTAAATTACAATATATGCTACAAAATTCGTAAAATATAGCAAATATATTAAGAAGACCCTGGAGTGTCAGAAAAAGTAAAACATATATATTGTAAATTTGAAGACTGATAAATAATAATAAAACTACTCGAATCGAGTCACTGGCAATCAATGGACAGTCTGTGTTTGACAGTGAATTAATGGCGGAAAAGTTCAACAATGCTTCACTGGAATTGTTCAAAATCTGTCTGAAAACTTCCAGAATCAGCTACGTAGTTCGTTCATGTATCACCTGAAACACAAACCAGCAAATATTATCTCATGGAAGAAGCTTCAAACCAGCAGTGTCGAAACCGGTTTCAGTTAAAGATGACCGGGCAGTGGGCAGCTTAACGCGTTGCAAATGGTGCTGCCGGTTTTAATTTTAAAAATGCATTTTCTAATATTGTAACGAGGTGCTGCCTGTTGTCTGTTGGATGCAACGGACTGCGGTTCAAGCCCCGGGCTGAGAGTTGACATTCACAGATTTAGATATCTCGGGCTAGCACGTGTGGAACCAAGGGGCGCAGGCTCCTGAGGAGCGACCTTGGGCAAGTTGCTTACCCATCATTGTCTGTGGGGAAGGCAACGGGAAACCACCTCACTCATCTCATCCCCAGGGGCGTAAGGCCAATGCAACTGCCTTTGGGCAGAGAACCATCATCGTCGTAACGAGGTACGTGACAAAAACACTTTCCAACGAGGCGGACACCACTCTGGAAGGTAGTGAGTAGGCCAATGTAGTTACTGACATCGACTAATAACCGGAGTCAACATGTCGGCATATTGTCGTGTAGCCTACGCAATATCGCGCATGCGCAGTGGATCGGGTCGATCCTGTCCATAGGCATCTTACAATTCTTACTGAGTCCATCGCAAAGCACGCTTGGCTTAAGTTTACGGAGTTTTGCGAGTAAGAATTATTAATAAACAGAAATGCTACGTCAGCAATCCAACGTTTTAAACCACCCAGAAGATGGATACTCTCCATAGGCTACTCGAAAGAACAAGACCACTTCCAGACAGAAGTGGCCTGACCTATATAATAATAATTATTGAAATGATGTCGAAACGGCTTATCGACTCGCATCTCCTAAGCTGTAATTGATGTTTCTGTCGTGCTGCTGACGCCTTCGTCAACAGTCGAAGCTCGGAGACAGACCGCAGTTGAAAGAATATTAAAAAAACATTGCGGCCTAAGTAAACGAAGTCGTTAGCAGTCGATAGATTAGCGTCTGGTTTTGGCTGAGAAGCGTATTGGCGGCTCCGCTGAGACACAATACGGATGTTTTGCGAACTACCGACGACAAATGTGAAGTTCAACAAACTCTGCCAGTTGTTAGTATACATGTAGCATGCTAAATCACAAGTGGGTTTGTGAATCTGTGAATTCAGTTGAATTTAGTTTGTGCATGCGTGAATGCCGCTTGTTTCCCCATTGTAACTCATGTGCACTTGGTTCGTGCAAATGAAGGTCACTTAATCAGGCCTAACTTAGTCTACCTTGCCTTTCTTACACTGACTGTGATAGCTTTATTTATAAATCTAGATGCAGAGGATTAAAAACCCGGTTTCAGATAGTCTTTAACCATCACTTATTAGGCAATATATACGGACGTGCTGCAACGTTGACTTATTGATCGAATGAAATAAAATACCGATACCATTGCTGAGACCAAGTGTGGCAAAGTCTCGCAGATGTAGGTGTATTGCCGAAATGTAGAAGGAGATTGATGGTAGAGTGTTCGTAAGCGGTAGATTATCAACACGATGCCACTGGTTATCAACACGATGCCACTGGTGATTTGATGAACGTGGATAAGTCATCTCGAGTTTTATGGCGCTAGATTCAAGGGCGTAGCTAGGGGAGGGGTGTTTCTGGTGTTTGAACACCCCCGAAATGAAAAATGTAAAAACAAACTAATGGATTCCACTCACCTACGACAGGTATAATAGACCGTAGACTTCTGCCTCAATTGAATACTGCATGCATGTAAATGAGTGCGTGCGTGGTTTGTCACAAGTGACATCCATCCTGTCTGTTAGAAGTCGAGGTAAGATACTTCATGAATGACACGGATCGGCCTTCTGTATAGTCGCCAGACGGTCCCTGGGTCAACGGTATGAATAATTAAGAAGTTGGGATGAATTTTAATGAAGATGAAATAATATTGCAATAGACTATACTGTAACATGTCAAGAAAGATGGATGAAGATATTATTGCTGTCCTCTGTGACCAGAAGCGAGTTAGGTAAGGACGCTTGCCAAGTTACTGTAGACTTTCTGGTGTCAAGCAATAAAGTTGCTTCTCGCTAGACATAACAATGCTCTCGCATTAGATGAGTTTCAGTTATTAGGCTATTGATGTCTGCTCGCTTCAAAGGTCTCGAAATTCATGGCAACGGGTCACAGGAAATCTGCTTCACGCAATAGTCGAGTGTCATCTAGGACAGACATATAATTAGGCCGACATGCATTAGTGGCTGCCTTTCCATTGTTTTTTGCAAGAGCAAGAGGGTAAACTGAGTTAGTTATAATCCGCTGTGTAACTGCGTAACTGCAGTTTTAGATGACAAAGTCATTTTCGAATGCCCGATGATATTCGAATGATATAGGCATCATAGGCATGGGCGGAATTTATCAGGGGCTAGGGGCTAAGCCCTTCAAGAAGACCCAGAGTCATTTTTTACCGTGTAAATGGTATCTTTTCTCGGGCATAGCTTCCCCCCCCAAGAAGGCGCAGACTCACAAATTTTTTCTGAAAATGGTTCTTTTCACAGACGCGAAACTTACGAATGACTAACAAAAAAAGGTCATCAACTTTTTGGCCGGGAAAATTAGTATGCCTATTTTTCGCCGAGATTTCAGACTGACGACTAAAAAAGGTCATCAAATTTTCGGCGCCGCTCGTCAACAAATTTAGCCCCTCCAAGAACGGAAACCAAACTTCGCCCATGGATATAGGGTCAGATGACGTTATGAATAATTTATTTTATTAAGCTCATTCGTTTCGGAAAAAGCACTATCAAGTTCATATGACAACAGATATTTGAGATGTGACTTAATAAAATGGTTTTTTGTTACCTTTTGTTGCGTTACGTTTTTGAATCGTCAAAAAACGGTGGGTGGCCTCACTAAAAGTGATATAACTTTTGTTCTCTTTTAAATATTTTGATGAAATCTGGCCATCATGTGTAAATCTGAATTGTCGGTACTTGTTTTTTTTTATCTGACCACCAAACATTTTTCTCTTAATTGTTTGGTATTAAGCGTAGGCAATACCGCAGAAATGTCACGTCATCGCGGAATAGGGCTGCCAAATCTTGATTTTTGCCATTCCGGAACGTCTGCACGCACTCGATAGGCTATGCCATTATCAATTTACACTGCCCACCTAAATTTGTGTCAGCCCAATAAAAAGATCTGCAATCTACCAAAAATAGTTGTTAATAATAATTGTGCAGCTAAATCGTCGAAAGGCAAGTAGAATAAATTTAAGATTAGAATCAAACTTCAGCTTTTATTATTTCCAGTGACCTAGGCCATGGTCTACCACATTAACCTGACTGATGAGCCCAGCACGAGCGAATTTCATAGGTAGGCCTATAGCCCAGACTTACTCAATTACACGTCACACATGCAGGTTACAGATGACATTTATGACCTATTACATTATTAGGTCTGCGATCCAAGAGAAGAACTTATCTTGCATTCATGGGCCACGCCAGGGTTGTTTTTAATGAATTTTTAGAACTGCACAATTCCTTCTTTTCATTCTCATCCTCCATGGTAAATTACATCCAATCGGAGGACATTGACCATTTTTTGCTAGTTCTAAGTTCTAACTGTACAGAAGTGCTTCTACAACTGCACAAACCCATTTAGAACTGCACAATTTGTGTACAACTGCACGTTAAAAAAGCCCTGGACCACGCTTCTTCTGAGTTTAAATAGTTCCATTACACTAAGCACAAAGTCGTAGAAATCAACATGCATGTCATCTCCCAAAAATCATTAGAACAGATTGACAGTAGGCTATCGTATACATAAAACACAATATAGGCCTACTACTGAGTCAGTGGATTGTAACGTTTTCAAAACTTGAACCCAGCACTGTCCACCATACGACGTTCAGTCAAGAACGTTAGGTTTAATAGAGCGCAGAACGGATAATCATTGCACAATTTGTCGAGTTCAGTGTGCAAAATAAGAACATTTTGTGAATTACATCTCTACCACAAATTCCGGGACAATTTGAGATCAATCCGGGACACGGGACGTACAGGGTCGATTCCGGGACTGTTCCGGCGAATCCGGGACGGTTGGCAGCCCTATCGCGGAAATATATAGCCTACACTTAAGAAAATCTTGCTTAATGTTTTAGAAAAATGGAAACAAGTGCAATGTAACCGTTTAAAAACAGAGAACTTACTAGAGTTATCATCAGTCCTACACCGTATGCGTCGTGTACGGGGTCGGTTAGGCGTCGTGAGGGTCAGTTAGGTCAGGCTACCCAACGCGAAGGTCGGTAAGAGTCAGATTAGGTGCCATGGGGTCGGTTAGGGTTGGGTTTAGGGTTAAAGTCAACATTCGGTCGCCGATATTATAGTTTGCCAATTATTCGGCGAAATAATATTGCAGTATCGCGGACCAAAGCATGGACCTATACAATATATTTGGATAGTATCTAATGACGACGTTAACCTAACACTAACCCTGACCGACCCTCACGATGCTTAGCCTGACTCTAATCGACCCTCACGGCGCCAAGCCTGACCCTAACCGACACAGACACACGGTACTGCAATGACGCCAATTATTCCTTATCGCATGACATTTAATGCCTTAATTTTTCAAAAACATACTTTCAAAAGTCGTGGTTTGTCAATTACAGTCTGAATTCAGGAAATATAAATAAATATTATTTTATCTATCCAGCGTGTTTTTCAGCATATTTTTTGTCATAACTAAATTTTGGCGGTCGCATAGAAAAAACCAGTTCCGAATTGTCTTTAAGACTGTAAAATTTCATTTCTAAATTATTACTTCTGGCCAAGATATTGGCAAAAACCCTTAGGGGTCACTTTTTATCAGGCCCGCATTAAGGCTAGTGCGGGCCCGGGTGCTGTGGTAACTTTGCGGGCCCTCCTCTCAGTCTTCTGTCAGCCACTGGTTTACCATGGAGGCACATGTAGACCTACATGTAATTACCGTATATCGTATTTCCTAATGAGTATACACTATACAGCAAAGGGATACTTTTCCTTTGGTACGAGTGTAATTGTTTCTAAGGAAAAGTTTCATACACTAGTAGATATAGGTCTACAGGGTGGCTCAAAAAAAAACGTACCACCGGGGAAAATGCGATATCTTCGCAGCCGATTGGGGTTTTTCTGCGAAAATTTCACAATTTGAAGGGGAATGAATATGCAACAATCCCTGAAAGTTTCATTTGAAACTTTTCATGTTTGCAAAAGTTACAGCTGTTCAAACTTAAAATTTCGTTTTTTCAATTATCCGGAGAATCATGCTCCAATACAAGTGATTTCATTAGGATGTTTGGCAAATTACAACACACACACATTGATGATGATGTCATACGACCTCACTATGAGCTGTAAAGAAGCTGTTTATGAAGCAATCTGCTGGTATTTGGTGATATTTTATAGATTAAGGTCTCAATTGGTGAACCCAAACAATGAACGTCATGGGCAAAGTTTCTGCAAAAGATAAAATGGGAACTCGGACTTTGCATGAACAGAGACTGAGACATCGCGTGATCATAGCAAAATACCCAGTGAAAAGTGGAGCCTGAGCACATTGAAGACTATCTGCAAACGGGTTTATGTAACGAAGATCAGATGTCGGAAGAGAGGCAGGAAGTGGTCGCTTGATCTGACGGAAAAAGCGCGATTTTCACGAAATTCGCTTGGTAATCGAAAGGTCAAGTTTGCAAAGCAAATCGTGGTTTCGGCATCAGATATGCCGGCGTGTGTTGCGGCTGCAAGAAAAGACTGCAATTAATCCAATTCAGTAGGTTAGATGTCAAACTCATCATTGAACTCGCTTACCCAGACTCATTGAAGACCAGGTATGCTCTAACATCTGGTTTTATTATGCAGCAGGACAGTGCGCCTGCTTGCTCGCACGGCAAGGTTGATTATGATGGCGCTACCTTATTGACATCAACTGAAGTAAATGCATTGGCAAAGATGATTTACAAACTCGCCAGACCTTAACCCTCTTGTTTATCACGTCTGGGGAGCTATGCTGGAACGCTGCAAGACATTTAATCCCAAGTTGGAGAACATTGGCCAGCTGAAGCAAGTCTTGCTGCTAATGTGGGGTCAGTTGCCGCAGGACCCGACCAACAAGGCCATACTGAGCTTCACAAAAAGAATTTGAGCTTGTGTTAAGGCAGAGAGTGGACACTCTCATTATACCTTACAATAAACTGCAAAACCGAATGCTGAGGTCGTAGGGAAAAGTGATATCATATGACATGGAAATCTACAAGTGACGTAAATTTTCCGCGGATATTTGAAAAAACGAAATTTTAAGTTTGAACAGCTGTAACTTTTGCAAACATGAAAAGTTTCAAATGAAACTTTCAGGGATTGTTGGAAATTCATTCTCCTACAAATTGGGATATTTTCGCAGAAAAAGTTCAATCGGCGGCGAAGATATCGCATTTTCCCCGGTGGTACGTTTTTTTTGAGCCACCCTGTACATACTACAATACAATACGTGACAGAAGGAACGAACGACTAGATTCTTCAATATTATTGTTATTTATATTTATGAGCCCTATGCCTATGTTCCATCCAGTTGATTTTCTTCATTTTCCCCACGTCCACATTTCGAAGACCTCCAGTCCTCTTGTGATTATATTGCCTACTCTCATGGTTCATGTATCAAATCCAAACAACACCACGTGCACTCCATGTCAATGTTTTATCATCCGTTTCTCTGGTTTCCTGTTTTCTCTTTTCTTTTCAGTTTATCATAATTCTTGTATTTAAATTCAGGCCTATAAGTTCCTTCTTTCTATTTTCAGATCTAATAAAATATATAATTATAGTATCATATTTCTTTCGCAGACTCCAATAATATCCTGGCAAACCGCTCTTTAAAGAGTCATGATCTTCTTGCACCAATTATAAGGTCTAGGAATTATCCGAGAAGAGTAGGCCTACTCAGTTAAAGAGATCGAGGCAAAGGAACTAGGAAGTGGGTAGGACACAGGCTGAGGGCATGCAGACTCACTGCGAAGAACGGTCATGAAGGAAATATGAAGGGAAGCGAACAAGAGGAGGACCACGACAGGTTATGGATAATAGCAAATGGATAGGCCTATGGAAAGTTTGAGGAAGAGGCATTGGACACTTCAGCCAGCCTCGGAGGCAGAAAACTAGAGAAGAAGATGATAAGCTATAATAGGTCTAAGAAATTAAGAGTTATACAATATCATATCTTCTAACGTTATTTCTCTTATTTTTTAAAAAGAAGTCAGTCAAAATGATTGACCAGCATGGCCTAATTTAGGATAGCCCATCAGTGTTGATACCTCTCAAACAGGGTCGGATTAAGGCAAGTTCAACATGTTCAGCGGAAAAGGGGTCCCACACTTTAGGGAACCCATGGTGCACACATGCGGGGGAAAAAATTCCGATAATTTTTAGATTTTTAGCAAATTTAAACCAAACGACTAAAAAAGGTCATCAAAATTTTTGGCCGAAGATCCGCAAAAATTTCCCGAACAGGGCCCCAACATTTCTTAATCCGGCCCTGTTCCCAAAGATGAATTTACAATAACAATAAGTTCCTGCGATTTCAACCAATTCATATGCTGGAGCTAATAAATCGGATGCGTGGGAGAACTTTACCAAAATTTCGTCGACGATAACTTCGTATTTATTATTGTTGCAATATTCTTGCTAAGAAATTTCATCATTTCCAAAAATGCGGGCCCCAAAACCCGCGGGCCCGGGTGCTGCAGCACCCTTAGCACCTACCTTAATGCGGGCCTGCTTTTTATGACCCACCCTGTACTTAAGTAACATAACCCCCATCACGGGTCAGCGGTACGATTGATATATCTGTGGTGTGTTCTATTAGGATAAGTAGGCTACTCTATGCCAGCGGTTCTCAACCGGGTGTCCGCGGACCCCTGGAGGTCCGCAGCCATCTGCCTGGGGTCCGCGAGTAAGTCCTGAAAATTAAATATTTAACTCTTAGCCAAAACATAGAAACAGATAACTTTTGCCAATTTTTCAATATTTATCCTTTTCAATGGTGACATGAAACTAACAATAGCCTACAGTGATTTATGACAAATTCATCTGTTTTAGATCGGTTTGTTTGTTTCAATCGTTAGAGTGCAGACTGAAATGTATATTCAATCAGGCCATAAAAATGGTTGATTTCATGAAGACAAGCCCACTGAATTCTCGTTGTTTTGTTATATTGTGTTCGGATATGGAGATCATGAACAGTTGCTGATGCATAGACCTGCCGAAGTTCGCTGGTTATCAAGGGGGAAGTGTATGTAACAGACTCTATAGAATTTGGGATGCTTTTGAGAGTGTTTCTTAGAGAAAAAGTCTGCCATTCATTTGAATAAGAACTCATAATTATGGGTTTCAGCTATGGCATAATTGGCTGGCATTTTGCTCTGCGCAAGTGATGCAAACAAATCTAATCACCCTTGGGCCTAGTGATAATTAAAGTGTCTGCTTTTACAAAAAAAATTGATCTCTGGTGCAAGCGGATAGTTGGCTAGTAGGCCTATATACATGTAGGTAACTCCGACACATTTGATCAATTGCATGAATTCACATCGAAATGAAGAAATGCTCAGATCAATCAACCATTGTTTGTTATTTTAATTTCCGGACATATTCAATAATAGCTGGATCAGTTCAACTTCTACTTTAGTATTCACATCGAAATGAGGAAATGCTCAGATCAATCAACCAAAATTTGTTATTTTAATTTCCGGACATATTCAATAATTATAGCTGGATCAGTTCAACTCCTACTTTGGTAATTTGAACATTCACAGTTTTTCGTGGGTTTCCAGTTCGTTTCTTGCAAACATTGATTTGTGGAATTTATCAACATCGGAATTGAACCAAATCATTGAACTGACTAGTAATACTAGGTCTACATTGAAGATGTTGCATCCATGCAAGAGTTAACTTGAGGCGTTATTTTGAATACAAGCTTCACATAAATATTCAAACCTGTTTGAGAAAGCTTTCAACACTATTTCACTTTTTGCAACATCATAATTATCTGTGTGAATGTGGATATCGTTCACGGCTTGAGGTTTAAAATGGGTTCAGAGAGAGTGTTTCGAGCGTTAAGCTTACACCTCGAATAGATAAACTGTGGTCGAATATGCGTGCCCAAAGCTTGTATTACAATAAAATACAGGTTTTTCTAATAAATTTCAAAGAATCTTGCTAGTTATATAAGTTTGTAGTACAGCAGTGCAGGGGCATATAGGCTATAACATAGGCTTAATTTTATATTCGATTATAGTCATAGGCCTACTGTAGCAGTCACGACAATGCGCCAGAGGCAATAAATTTCAGTGGGGGTCCGTGACCGAGACCCAAAATTAGAAAGGGGTCCGTGAGTCTGAAAAGGTTGAGAACCGCTGCTCTATGCTATGACAAAATAAGTTGATTTTATTGCCGTTAATCACTGTCTAACTTTTTTATTACGAAGTAAGCAGTTGTAGAGATTTTCCATTTTTTCTCTTTGGGGGGGGCGCAATAGGGGGTTTAGCCCGTAATCCCTCTGACGCCGCCACTTGTCATACGATTGTTTTTATGTAGGATTTATGTGGGGAAGCTTCACCCAATCCGTTTGTAAATCAATTAAGAAGAATCTCGCAGACATCAAATAGCGAGCAACGACCGTCTCTCAACCTACATCAGCTTTTTCCCGTTGTTTGCTGCCGACATGTGTCACAAAATGATACTTTGTACTTTGTAGAAGACCAGCGCTATAGAAGTCACAAGAGAGAACAAGCAACATGGTGCGCAAAATGACTTGCAAATTAATCGCCATAACTCTGGTTCTTCTTGGTGTTATTTTCCTTCTATTAAATCATCGAAACGGACTCAATTTAGTTCACATGAGCCACATTCCATGGAATTCGCGACTATGTGGTTGCAATTCTTCCGGTTTTTCATCGACAGTAGCAAACGGAAGTGGAGCAGCTCTCCACGGTAAATACGTCAGTCTGTGTCAAGCACGTCTTACCGGAAATCACAGAACCGGAAACCACATATTTATGTTGGCGGCCATGTTGCACGTAGCTCGCGTGACCGGAAGAGCCCTAATAATGCCACGCTCCGGTTGGTACCTCGATCGAATCTTCCAGCTTGATATTCCGCGGTACGATGATGCTGAAAAAGAAATCTGTCCTTGTAAGAACCTAACCTTGCCTCATTACGACTATGATGAGCGCTTTGACGATAAGAATTTCTTAGATTCTCTGTCGCGCGCCAATGAAACCCTACTCGTTTGCAGCCTTAGTCAAACGTACCGTTATGCTGAGCAAAACGAATACGAACTACGCAGACTCCTTCGATTTCGAAAAAACGATTTTAAAATGGCAGAGAGCTATCTATCCACGCTTCCATTCAGTCGGACCAGAATTGGGGTTCACGTGCGTCGAGGAGATTTTCTTAAGAGCACTGAACGTCAATTCGGATTAACCATCGCCGACGCTCACTACTTCCATTCTGCCTTCCGATACTTCACGGATCGCTACACTTCAGTGAACTTCGTCGTGGCGACCCAGGATCGCAACTGGACCGAGGCGAATCTTCCCAATAGCACATCCAATTCTATGATCAATTTCACGGATGGCGAAACACCTGCGTTCGATCTGGCTGTTCTGTCGAAGTGTGACGGGGTCATTATGTCAACTGGAAGCTTTGGGTGGTGGGCAGCTTGGCTGTCTAAGAAGACCTGTGTCTTCTACACAGAGTGGCCCAGAAACGGAAGTCAATTTTATTACTCATTCAACCGTGAAAACTATTTTCCATCAGACTGGGTTCCGCTGCTGTAGGACAATGCGAGTTTGTGAATTTGTTATTGGTTGCTATAGCTGGGTAATGGTATACGTTTGTATTAATGCAGCCGATCATTATTCATGATGTTACTAGGGTCATATTTACAATAGGTGAATTCGGGGATCCTGAAAAGGATCGGCGATCCCGCTAACTGGACATTTCGTCGTTAGAGAGCGTCTTCTTAATTTTTTTGCAGGACTATTTGCTATTTGACAGCGAATGTTTGAAAACTTGTGTACTAGAATTTGAAGTGTTTAAGTTATAGCCTATCACTGCATATAGAGGTCTAAGCGTTCTTAATATTTGATTTGTTGCAAAAATGTGCCGCAATCTTGCATGTGGACTAAGTTATAGAGTAAGTGAACAGAACCATTAACGTTCATCTGGCAACCATGTGCATAATTCATACTCAAACTCCTCTGGTTGGCAATACTAATATCACTGTAGGCCTAAAGGCTAAATGCCTTCTTAGCAGGCATGCAGTCATACTAAAGTGGCAATTCTGCAGAACGATTGGTGTAAAATTTAGGAAAACATTCCATAGTCAAAACTCAAAATGGCACAAGTATAACTACAAATGACTAAATAGCATATAATTATAGCATTATGTGACAGATCATGCATTTTGTCAACCCTGTTATTTATCAGTGATCATGTTTCAGTGATCATGCCAAGAAATTTCCGATAATTACACCATGCGCAACATTCGACCAGCCTTTACAAATGGCTTGGAACTGTGGAGGTTTGCACTTTACAATCACTTAATGTGGTCTGTCGGGTGGGAGTTTCCCATGTAATTACGAGCTTTCTTGGTAGAATTGGCTCTGTGATGTCCGATTCTGGGCTTTCAGAGGCTTTGAGTGCTGCTATGGACCGAATGCTGTTATGTATATGATCAAGAGCAAGGCTGTAAACCCGAGCTGTTGCTCGGGTTTACAAGGACTTTTTGGTTGATTCGGCACTAAATATTTTGCTTATGTGTGAGCTCTCTCCTTGATACGCCAGTAAACAATGACATGCCTTGGTATGACTGAGTTAGGATAGTGTGAACACTGAACACTGAACACTAAAGAACTAGATTGAAGCCAGTGCAACAACATATATAGCCTACTGGGATGCAGCCATCGACGTATATTGAGTCGATGGATGCAGCGATCAACAGCGTGACGTTGTGGGACGTGAGTCACGTGACGAACTTAAAAAGAAAGAAAGGACCTATAAACTCAGAGGCGTAGCGACCGCCCTCCGTACCCTCCGACCGGAGGGGGCCCCGCAAGGAAGGGGGCCCCGAAAGTGGCAAAAAATGTAAGGTGTAGCTAGTGACATTTAGTGACACTGTTGCACAATCCATGTTGGAAAGCACTGTCAGTAAGACTTCAGCAGCAGCATACATTATGAGTACGGAATACATATTATGGTATACACTGTAGCCCTATGTAGGCTATACATAATAAGAATACCCATTCTAATTTTATTGTATAAAATATAAATACCGCGTTCCAATTTCTGCATTGCAAGGGCTCTAAGAGCCAAATTTTCAATGCTGAAAATGCAACTGATTTTCAGATGTGCATTACTGGATCAGGGCACTTTGATGCCCAGTGGCGGCGCCAGGATTTTAGTTTTGGGGGCTGAAGCCTCACGAAGGAAATTTTTCATTTTGATCCGCTAAAATTTCTGACGACTTTTTTTAGTCATCCGGTCGAAATCGTGGAAATATTTCAGTTTTGCATGGCCTTTTTTTAAAGGGGTTTAGCCTTTCATAGGGGGGCTTATATCCCCCTCCCCTAGCCCCTAACGCCGCCACTGTTGATGCCAGTTCTAGAAAATTTCTTAGAGAATAAATAATATCAGATTTAGAGCTTAATAATAATCACGAAACGAAATTACTTAGAATAAGCACGCTACAGAATTACGTAAACCGCGTATGCCAGTTTCTGCATTACAAGGGTCCTCGCCGCCCCGGACATAGGCTATTATGTTCGGAGGGGGCCACGTTCATTGTTGCTACGGCCCTGATAATAATAAACTTGAATTATTCTTCGACGAAAACCAAGCGAATAGGCTATTAATAAATAACCCTGGCCAAGACCGACAATAATTATGTATCCAGACCAACAGGTCACGGCTATAACACTCCCCAATTGAGCCTATACCTGGGAGTCGACCCCAATAAGTCGACCCCAGTCGACTTGGTCATCCCAAGTCGGGTCGGGTCGTTTCTGCTCACCGCAATTGACCCCAAGTCGAATTTTCTAGACAGAAGTCACCTGAAGTTGTTTTTACCACAAGTCGACTTAAACCGACTTGAGATACAAGCATAGTTAAATTTGTCACTTGAAACCAATGATCGTGAGACCAGGACACCATTTAAGCAGCTTTAATTTGTAAAGTGTTTACAAGAATGAGTGAGGTCTTTGCTAAACAGGGACTTAGCATTATTATTTTGCCGGTATCGTGCAGACTGCCGTCTGCAGTCATATAATTTGTTAGGCTTATTGTATGCTAAAACGTCACGCTTAGGCATGCGGTTTATTAAAATGGTGAAACAAATTTTGCTAAATATTATCAGTGTGCTTATCAAGACATGCACATGAGCAAATCAGTGAACTTCTAGTGGTCAGTGAATTCGGTACAAAGAAAGCTGGATCTATCGATAGATTGGCGCTACGTTGGTACGCTGCATCTGCAGTAAGCTACTGTTGTCTGCAGACGGAAAAGATATACTGTACAGGCCTACGCGCCAATTGGACCGTGAAATATTGTGCTGTCAGTGAGTAAGATTAGACTATACTATCAGTAGTAGTCTACTGCTGGATGATGCGTTTGCCAATCCCTCTCAGTCCCTTCACCATCATTACTAATCACACACCACAACCTTCCTCATGCTCCTCTATCCATTACACCTCGGGCTTTTCATTCAAAACTTAAGACACTCCTTTTCACGAACTCTTACCCTGTCTCATCTGATCCTCCACCTTCCAATTCCCGGCCCAAACGACACCCGCCTTAATAGCTGTTCCGCCCCTCTGATCCTATGGAATTTCGACCCTGACCACCACGGACTACTCTCGCGGACAACCCTTCTAACTCAACGCATTTGATCCTGATCCTATGGTAACTCGACCCGGACCACCACGGACTACTCTCACGGACAACCCTTCTAACTCAACGCATCGCTCGTGAATAAGCTGGTGCCCCGCGCTTGGCTTTCGAGTGGCGCTTTAGAAATTTTGAGTTTATGATTACGATTACCATTGCAATGCTATTTGCTAAGTTGTGGAATGATGTCAGTGGCCGAATAATTAAGACAACGGACTTACAAATTATCACCATAACACGTCATTCAGTGCAACCAGTCCGCGGTACCCCATTTTATCTTAGACCTTGCGCGTTTGACAAATTTGTTCACTATTATAATTAATAAAAAAATAATAATGAGTGTAATCTGAATAATCACAGACATTGGGCAAGCTAAAATTCATAGGCCCAATAATTTGCCGTCGTATTGTCTAGGCTACTAGATGGCCCAAAGCATCACAAAACTATTCAGACTGAAACACAAACAACCTGAAATGGGCTTAACAACACTTTCACAAATTCATGCATCAATTAATTGTTGAGGCCTCATTGCTCATTTGTAGGCCTATATATGAAATTAATGCTTGCAGGAAAAATTGGCTTGACTTACGTAGACCTAGGCTAATCCCTATTATTGCCATGTCAGAAGTCGACTTCAAGTCGGAAGTCGGTTGTTTTTCTGCCAAGTCGGGTCAAGTCGTTTTGACTCCAAGAAGTCGACTTCAAGTCGACCTCAAGTCACTTTGGGGTCAAGTGGGGTCAGATCAGCCGACCGAAGTCACTCCCAGGTCTAATTGAGCCTCAAGCTATAGGAACCAACTTGCAGGTTCGCTTGCTCATGTAAATCAACTGCAGAAGTATAAGCCTATCCCGAAAACTTGTAGAAATACAACTTCTACTGCACAAACTAGCGGAAGGGATCATGGCAGTGACGGGAACACGGCTGGAGGCACCTTCATCTGATATAATTGAAATTGAAGGACATAACTCCATACATGTGTACATGTATAGGTGGAAACGGTGGCGAGGCGGAATCGTTTTCAGTGCAAAGAAAGAAATAGGTTTCCAAGAATTATTTCCACCGAAGCACAATGCTCCATCTAGTTTATTAGCGGTCCCCAGCCGAAGGGTACTACACTTGTAATAGGAGTTAGGCTATAATGCAGATCACCTGGACTGGCCTTGAAACTATTTAACGAAGTATTCAATCAGCTGTTTTCTGCGCTGACGGAAGCTAAAGAGAAAGTTGTTCTCATGGGTGACTTCAATATTGAATTGCTAAAACACAGGGCCGGATTAAGGCATGTTCGACATGTTCGACCGAACAGGGCCCCCACGCTTTAGGGGGTCCCCACACATGCAAGAGGAATTTTTCATCATTGCTAATTATAATAGTGAAAATGAGTTTTAAATCTATGAAAAATTGTCAAATTATTCAAAAACTACTGACTTTAACATTATGCAACTTGTGCACATGTGTGGGGCCCTTATTGCAGTTTCCATTGCCTGGCAGATTGATCTTGAAATCAGTCAGAAATGCTAGTAAGAGTTATACGTTTTATTGCTTATTTAAACACTTAATACATCACCTGATCGGAACTCAAGTGCTATATACTACGCATTATGAGATGGCGAGATAATAACATTGAGTAGGTCTACATGCAGTAGGCCCTACGCACTCTATTTTTACGAATTCAATCAATTTCATAAATCTATATAGAGCCCCTCAAGATTTTTACTCGGAGGCGCTCCCAACGCAGTCGTTGTCAAAAAGAAAAGGCTGAAGAAGACGAATGAAAGAGCCAGCAGATTCACGTGAAGGGAGAGAGCCATGGGGAGGCTATTCCAGATAAGTGCACCCACTACCGAGAATGCTCGAGCGCAGGGCCGGATTAACAAATGTGGGGGCCCTGTTCGGTAAAACTGTAGGGGCCCAAACCTTACAGAAGCACGACAAAATGATTCACAAAATGTGTCATATTCAACGAATTCGTCTATTATTAATTCATTACTTATATTATTTTTAACATTATCAACAGGTCTTTTGATAGTGTTAACCAACCGATATATCTTTTACGGTTTAAGAATATTAAAGTGATTCATGGTCAGTCATTCTCCTGACCAGCGTACAGCACTCGTACAAGCAAACAGTGCAGAAGCAATTTTATGCCCCAAATAAATTCTTGACTATGAAGATTTCTGGTAGACCTGCGGCAGAATAACGGCCAGGGCAAATGTTTCTTACAAGGGCATTTGACCTGATTTGCCCTACTGTGCATGGCCCCCACACTGTTTACAAACTAAAATATATTTTCGCGGTTATGCCAATAGTAGACCCTGGCTCAAGCTCCGTCCTGCTTAGATCTATGTGAGCTTTCACCCCGTGTATGTCTCTCTAGACAGCCGTTCACTGCGCTCAGCTGCTCGTGGAGAATTCCTTGTTCTTTTTTCGAGTAGGCCTATTGTGACCATGCAACGACGAGCATTATCGGTAGAGGGCACAGTTATCTGGAATAGCCTCCCCGTGGTTCTCTCGCTTCCCGTGACTCTGCTGGCTTTTTCTTTCGTCTTCTCAACTTTTCTTTTTGACAACGCCTGCGTTGGGAGCGCCTTCGAGTAAAAATCTGAAGGGGCTTTATATAAATTTACGAGATTGATTGAATTCGTAAAAATAGAGTGCGTACTGCATGTAGGCCTACTCAATGTTATTATCACGCCATCTCATAATGCGTATACTATAGCATAGCACTAGAGTTCCGATCAGGTGATGTATTAAGTGTTTAAATAAGAAAAAACGTAGCCTATAACTCTTACTAGCATTTCTGACTGAGTTTAAGGTCAATGTGCCTGGCAATGAAAACTGCAATAAGGGCCCCACAATTTTTAGATAAGCAAAAAACGTATAACTCTTACTAACATTTCTGACTGATTTTAAAATCAATCTGCCTGGCAATGAAAACTGCAATAAGGGCCCCCACATGTTCAAAGGTTGCATAATGCTAAAGTTACTAGCTTTTGAATAATTTGACAATTTTTCATATATTTTGAACTCAGTTTACTATTATAATTAGATATGAAGAAAAAATTCCTATTGCATGTGTGGGGGCCCCCTAAAGTGTGGGGGCCCATGTTCGGCCGAACATGTCGAACATGCCTTAATCCGGCCCTGCTCGAGCGTCGTTGCATCCATGGTCACAATTAACACACGGAAAAAGAACAAGGAATTCTCTACGAGCAGCTGAGCGCAGTGAACGGCTGTCCATAGAGACAAACATCGAGGTGAAAGCTCATATGAGCAGGATAGAGCACGAGCCAGGATCTACTACTGGCATAACCGCGAAAATATATATTTTTTTGTAAACAGTGCGGGCGCCATGCACAGCGTGGAATATCTGGCCATATGCCCTGGTAAAAACCATCTGCCCTGGCCGTTATTCTGCCGCAGGTCTACCAGAAATTTTCATAGCCAAGAATTTATTTGGGGCATAAAATCGCTTCTGCACTGTTTGCTTGAATGCTTGTACGAGTGCTGTGCGCTGGTCAGGAGAATGACTGACCATGAATCACTTTAATATTCTTAAACCGTAAAAGATGTAGCCTATCGGTTGTTTAACACTATTAAAAGACCTGCTGATATTGTTAAAATAGAAGTAGTGAATTAATAATAGACGAATGTTGATTCGCTGAATGTAGCACGTTTTGTGAGTCATTTTGTCATGCTTCTGTAAGGTTTGGGGCACCCACAGGGCCCACAGTTGTACCGAACAGGGTCCCCACATTTGTTAATCCGGCCTTGCTAAAACATAGCGATCACGCGGTGACAACAATTTTTGTGACAGCATCTCATCTCATCTATTTCCACCATCCATACTGCAACCTACACGTATAACTGATACAACGTCTATACTAATCGATGATGCATTTACATATTGATCTAGAATTATGAACTCTTCAATCATTGTCACTGATGTCTCAGATCACTTATCCATACTTGTGGGGGTATCTTATGCAACCTACAAAGCAACTCAAACCAACAAAATAATTATATAGGGCCTACTAGAAGAATCATGGACGCTCAGGCGGCAGATCAATTTTTTGGAATGCTTATATCGCAAATTGGACTTCACTCCAGTCTCAGTCATGTGTCCTGAAAGAGACCCCAAAAGCATAAATTTAATGAAACTTTCTTGTTATATTTACGAAGGTAAGTAACACAGCCTGCCCTTTTCCACTGATAAAAGATACATAGATACATAAATACATACATACATACATACATAGATACATACATACATACATACATACATACATACATACATACATACATGCATACATACATACATACATACATACATACATACATACATACATACATACATACTGTCAGCCTGATAGGAGGAGAAGTCGAATTTGTGACCACCCATAAATGACTAAGAGACTGTTACAATTTTGTAGAAACCTTTTGCATTTAAAATATAGGCTATGTAATCAAATCCGAATCTAGGTCATTGTATATAGAAACAAATTCGAAACAATCATGATTAAAGCAGAACTAAATTACTATGCTACAAAATTCGTAAAATATAGCAAATATATTAAGAAGACCCTGGAGTGTCAGAAAAATAAAACATATATATTGTAAATTTGAAGACTGATAAATTATAATAAAACTACTCGAATCGAGTCACAGTGTTTAATCTAGTCCCCCCTCCTCTGGGGGGGGAAATTGAGGTTTCTGGGGGGGAACAATTGAGGGTCCGAAGGATGCTCGTGAGGCGCGTAGCGCCGAGACCTGGAGGGGGAGGGGTATGGGGAGGGGATGTGCCCCCTTCCCATCCGAAACTTTTTGAATTTCCACAATGCAATGGCAGCATTTTAGGGTGTCATCTTAACAAAATAACTGTACTTTTCAGTGTCCCATCAGAAACTTTTTGAATTTCCACATTGCAATGGCAGCATTTTAGGGTGTCATCTTAGCAAAATAGCTGTACTTTTTCAGTGTCCCATCCGAAACTTTTTGAATTTCCACATTGTAATGGCAGCATTTTAGGGTGTCATCTTAACGAAATAACTACTTTTTCAGTGCCCCATCAGAAACTTTTTGAATTTCCACATTGCAATGGCAGCATTTTAAGGTGTCACCTTAACAAAAATAACTGTACTTTTTCAGTGCCCCATCAGAAACTTTTTGAATTTCCACAATGCAATGACAGCATTTTAAGGTGTCATCTTAACAAAGTAACTGTACTTTTTCAGTGCCCCATCAGAAACTTTTTGAATTTCCACAATGCAATGGCAGCATTTTAAGGTGTCATCTTAACAAAATAACTGTACTTTTTCAGTGCCCCATCAGAAACTTTTTGAATTTCTACATTGCAATGGCAGCATTTTAAGGTGTCATCTTAACAAAATAGCTGTACTTTTTCAGTGTCCCATCAGAAACTTTTTGAATTTCCACATTGCAATGGCAGCATTTTAAGGTGTCATCTTAGCAAAATAACTGTACTTTTTCAGTGCCCCATCAGAAACTTTTTGAATTTCTACATTGCAATGGCAGCATTTTAAGGTGTCATCTTAACAAAATAGCTGTACTTTTTCATTGCTTATAAGAGCGGAATAGGACTTCAATAAATAGCCACAATACTTAAAAATGTATTTTGGGGGGAGTTTCCACACTGTAATGGTACCTTTCAAGATGCCATTTTAGCAAAATAACTCCATTATTTCAGTACTGATAAAAAGTGTTTTAGGATTTCAATATATATATATATATTATATATAATTATAATTGCAATAAATATATCTTTATGTGTCGAGTTCAGCATCTCAGTTCTGTTGTTTTTGGGTTATTCTAATGAATAACTGCAGACGTGATTATATAAGCTGACTTTTAAGCACTATAATCAGCTTATACCTGCTTCCCAATATGATCCTGAATTGCTGAAACATGCTGACCAAGATACACTTTCCGAAATCATATGGTACACAAATCAACCAAGAACTAATAAACTACTGGTACCAAAATATGGAAGCCACAATATAGTAATGATGTTGTTTTACTAGGTGTTCAGATAATAGGACCAAAACATTGAAATTTGACAGTTTAAAATTTGAAGGAGGGCACTGGAGATAAGCCATTCAGTTGTGCAAAAATAGTATTTGTGCAAAAATTAACAGTAAATTATACTCATTTTAGCCGGATTGTGTCATATATTATAATAGTAAAAAAATTACTATAACCATATAATAGAAAATAATATTACGGTATATTATTATAACAGTTCATGTAATGCGATGATGTAGACAGCAACTAAAAACTAATATCATTTTGACGTATTTTTCTGGAGGGGATGTCATCTCTATTTTTATCTAGAAAAAAGTGTTTATACAAATATATACAGTAAGTTATACTCATTGCAACATGATAGTTCAGATAGTATCATATATTATAGTAGTAAATAATGTCATTATAATCATATAATAGTAAATAATATAACGGTATATTATAACACTTCATGTAAAACAATGATGAAAACAGTAACTAAAAAACAATATCATTTTGTGAAATTTTTCTGGGGGGGGAAATGTCAATCCTGGGGGGGGAGAAATTTCCCCTCCCAGAGACGTCTAGATTACACACTGATCGAGTCACTGGCAATCAATGGACAGTCTGTTTCTGACAGTGAATTAATGGCGGAAAAGTTCAACAATGCTTCACTGGAATTGTTGAAAATCTGTCTGAAACCATCCAGAATCAGCTACGTAGTTCGTTCATGGATCATCTGAAACACAAACCAGCAAATATCTCATGAAAGAAGCTTCAAGCCAGCAGTGTCGAAACCGGTTTCAGTATAAGACGACTGGACAGCTTAACACATTGCAATTGGTGCTGCCGGTTAGCCCGGTTTTAATATAAAAAAAATGCATTTTCTAATATTGTAACGAGGTACGTGACAAAAACACTGTCCAACGAGGCAGACAGGCAGATAGTGAGTAGGCCTAGGCCCTAGGAACTGACATCGACTAATAAGCGGAATCGATATGTCGTCACATTGTCGTATACGCCATACCGCGCATGCGCAGTGGATCGGGTCGATTCTGTCCATAGGCATCTTACAATTCTTAATGAGTCCATCGCAAAGCATGCTTGGCTTAAGTTTACGGAGCTTTACGAGTAAGAATTATTAATAAACAGATATGCTACGTCAACAATCCAACGTTTTAAACCACCCAGAAGACGAATACTCTCCATAGGCTACTCGAAACAACAAGACCACTTCCAGACAGAAGTGGCCTGACCTATAATAATAATAATTATTGAAATGATGTCGATACGGCTAATCGACTCGCATCTCCTAAGCTGTAATTGATGTTTCTGTCGTGCTGCTGATCGACGCCTTCGTCAACAGTCGAAGCTCGGAGACAGACCGCAGTTGAAAGAATATTAAAAAAACATTGCGGCCTACATGTAAGTAAACGAAGTCGTTAGCAGTCGATAGATTAGCGTCTGGTTTTGGCTGAGAAGCGTATTGGCGGCTCCGCTGAGACACAATACGGATGTTTTGCGAACTACCGACGACAATTGTGAAGTTCAACAAACTCTGCCAGTTGTTAGTATACATGTAGCATGCTAAATCACAAGTGGGTTTGTGAATCTGTGAATTAAGTTGAATTTAGTTTGTGCATGGGTGAATGTCGCTTGTTTCCCCATTGTATCCCATGTGCACTTGGTTCGTGCAAATGAAGGTCCCTTAGGTCAGGGGTTCTCAACCTTTTTCGTCCCGCGACACACTTAAACTTGCTATCAAATTTGGTGACACACCATTCAATCGTCATATGTAAATGTCGAAAAAATATAAAAAGTATCAAAATGAAACATGTCTTTTTATTTAAAATTTGCTCTCAAACTTATTTATCCTTCTAAAATGCTAAACTGCTGACCTTTTTAATAAATGAAAATAATTATATTGAATTTCTTTCCAGTTTTTATGATTCTAAAATTCTAAATTATTCTTCTGATCCAAATCTATAGGGCCTAGTCGTTTCTACAACTCGACGTCAATTTAGTCACCTAATATTATTACTAAGACCTTGTAGTCCTAACAGTTAATGGGATCTTTGTTCTTGAATTTTCTTTGGATCATATTAAAACGCGGTTCCACAGTTTTTGTAAGTGCAACTCGTAAGCAGGCTGAGAGGGCACCTCCGACAAGTGTGTTCCGATTCTTGTTCTTTATGTTGATCATCTGAGAAAAGCCCTGTTCAGATAAGTAGGAGCTGTGAAAGGAAACCAGCTCCTTGATAGCTTTGCTTGCAAGTGATTTGTAATGTTCTTCCTTGTACGTCTTTGCCCAGAACTGGGTTCTTGATAATTGCTTATACATGTCCTTCCAGTGGCGTAGGCAAGGGGGGTTTCGGGGGTTAAAACCCCCCCATTGGCTCCGAAAAAAGATTTTTAAAGGTTATTTTTCCATTTAAGTAAGAAAAAATAGCAAAAAACAGGGTTTCCGGCCATAAAACCCCTCCCATGAAAAATTCCTGGCTACGCCACTGTGTCCTTCATTCTGGAATCACATTCCAGCTCAACAAGTGTTTTCTGTTCATTGTTGTTCGATTCTGCTCCATTGATGTTTTCTCTGAGGAATAGGTTTAACATCCACCTTAATTGTCTTCTTAATATCAGTATCTGAAGAGGATGGCCAAATTTACGTTTTCTTACCCATAAATTTTTCCATTTCGATTGCTGACTTAGCCTAGGTTAACGGGTAAAAGTTTTCTAACAGGTGCGATCGCAAACGTGTTTAAATAGGCCCTATGTCATATCCGTTGAAGATAAACGTCATAACTACCCCAAACCGGGGTAAAATAGATAAATAGAGCGCAACAGATTCTCATTGCAGTCATCCTGTGGCGAAATTCGCCTGAGCCGCCTCCGCGGTCTTGTTTACGCCGTCGATTGGCTTCGTGGGCGGTCGATTCGCGTCGTCGTTCGCTCGTGCCTAGAGGTCCCCTCCCCTCCTCCTTCGCCCCTCGCACCTGTCCGGACCTCTGACGGCGGATCTTTTGGCGCGAAGTCCCCTCTGTAGTGCGCATGCGCGGATCTTTTGGCGCGAAGTCCCCTCTGTAGTGCGCATGCGCGGATCTTTTGGCGCGAAGTCCCCTCTGTAGTGCGCATGCGCGGATCTTTTGGCGCGAAGTCCCCTCTGTAGTGCGCATGCGCGGATCTTTTGGCGCGAAGTCCCCTCTGTGGTGCGCATGCGCGGATCTTTGCCCGCCAGGTCCCCTCGCACCTGTCCGGACCTCTGACGTCGGACCCCTTCTGGTGCGCATGCGCGGATCTTTTGGCGCCAAGTCCCCTGTCCCCTTGGACATGTATAAATAGGACCGCTGCCTGCGTGCATTAGCTCAGATGTCACCGGGAAGTTTGCGGGAGCTCCGTCCGTTTTAGAAGTTCGGTCCAGTCGAGCTCTGCCGTCAGTCGCCTGTGGGAGCTGCCGTCGCCGTCGCTGGGAATCGGTCGTTGGGGCTCGGCGTTGCCGCCGCCGCAGTTCGTCGCTGCCGCTGCCGTGTAGTTTCCGTGTTCGACGCAGTGGGGCGCTCTCGAAGTCCGCCATTGCGTGGGAGCCGCCATTTTGGGAAACGACCGTCCGCTACCAGGGTACGACTGTTGCGGGTATCACGTGGTTGCCTGTTGTGACGTGTGGAGTTGTGATCGACAATATATCGTCTGAAAACGTTTGTTGTCTTCGTGTCTTCGTGCGGTGGGGAGAACACTGTTAAGCCCTTCGAAAGACGACGGAGGCCGGACTTGCGCCCATCTGGAGCGACACGCAAGCCTTACCACCTGGTGGGAGAGATCGTCATCCACTCTCCCGTCAGCCGCTAGAGGGCGCGGGCGGTTTCCGTTACACTGGTACCAGAAGTGGGGTACGCAGTTGTTCCAGCCGACGAATAGACGAGTCTACCGAAGATGATGGACGACGACGAGGTAACGTTCCGGCAGCCGAGACTTTTCGAGTTCAGCACGCCTGCTGATGTCTCTCCGCCTGCTGTGGGAAGAACGACGATGGAGAAGCAGCCGAGCCGTGGCCGACTGATCGAGCTCATTTCTGACGATGGTGAGGAGCTGGTGGAGACGAGTCCCCGTGTGAAGACGGAGACAACAGATTCGTCGAAGGAGTTGTTGGAGAACTTCGGAAGTCTCCTGCGGAACCGACCGACGCCAATGAAGCCGGGTCGATTTGACGGGACTGGGTCCCTGGAATCCTTTCTAGTACAATTCGAGGTATGCGCTCGTCACAATCGATGGACCGACGCGGACAAAGTGGATCATCTACGCTGCGCGCTAGAGAAGGCTGCGACGCAACTTCTTTGGGATTTCGGCGCGCAAGCTGACGTAAGTTACGCCCAACTGGTGGAGCGTCTCCGACAGAGGTATGGGACGGACGGACAAGCTGAGACGTTCCGTAGTCAGCTGTATTTTCGACGTCAAGGGGCCGGAGAAAGTTTGAGCGACTTACTACACGAGATTCGCAGACTCGTTGTATTGGCCTATCCTGTCCCGTCCAACGAGACGACGCAGATTATCGCAAGAGACTCGTTCCTGGAAGCTTTGCGAGACAAGGAGCTTTCGTTGAAAGTCAGAGAGCGTGAGCCGAAGACTCTGGATGAGGCTTACCGGACCGCTCTACGCTTAGAGGCCTACCAGAGAGCCTCTGAGAATGACGATCATCGGAGACCGTCGAACCGTGTCCGTGGAACGCAAGAAGTCGAGCCGACCGACCAGCTCCAGTCGACTCTGGACCGCTTCTTGGCGACACAGCGTGACGATCAGCGTCGTTGGCAGCGAGAAATGGAACGGAAGATGGAAGAGCAGTTCCGGGAGCTACGGAACCAGTCTACGATCGAAAACGATGGATCGAGACAGGATCAACGGCCTGGGGACCGCCGATTGGGAGATCGCCAGCCGGAGACTACGAGGAGAACCGTGACCTGTTATGGATGCGGTAGAGCCGGTCACGTGGTCCGAGATTGCCGTCAGCCGCGCCGTTTCCGGAACCGGCCGAGTGACGAGGAAACGACAGGAGGAGACGCACTTGCGCCATCGACATCTGTGGTGGTGAACCACACGACACGTCCGAAACTGCCCGACCGTGCCAGCAGTAATGCCGTTTACGTTCGTGGAAGGATCAACGACCGACCGCAGATGTCTCTCATCGACACCGGATCCGAAGTGAGCCTGGTTCCGTCTTCGGCCGTAGAAGGGTTAGAACTCCGTTCTTGTACACGCTTGTTGATGGCTGCTAATGGCTCGAATATTAATGTTTTGGGCGAGGTCCGGTTACCCCTTAGATTTTGGGATGGTTTTGAGGTCCATGCTAATTTTTTAGTCTCTGACCAGATTTCCGAACCGATGTTAGGAATGGATTTCTTGAGGGAACAGCGTTGTCGCTTGAGTTTTGGTAACGGGGCTCTGTTTATTGGTCGCAAACGTGTCCCCCTGGTTAGAGGGAATGGCTCAATGTGGTGCCGGCGTGTAATGGTCGCCGAGGAGGTAGAGCTACAGCCCAAATGCCAAAGTGAGGTGCCCGTGAAAACTGTATACGGAGATTTGACCTCGGTGGCTCCCGCGTGGATGACGGAGGCTCACGAGATCCGTCCTGGAGTTCACCTTGCCCGTGTAGTGTTAGGCGATGAGGCTAGCTCGCATGTGAGAATAGTGAACTTGAGTGATAGTCCGGTTAGGTTTAACAAGGATACGTTCCTTGCAGGGTTACACCCAGTCGAAGTTGAGCCCGTTAGGATGGACGAAGGGAAGATTAATAGGAGTGAAGACGCTTCGCCTAGTGAGTTGATGTTGGCAGATTTGCCCGGGGATGTGTCGCCGGAAATCAGGGAACGTTTGAGAAGTTTGTTAGCTAAGTACGGAGACGTATTTTCCGTTACCGATCGGGACATAGGAAAGACGTCGGTGAGCACCCATAAGATTGAGACAGGAGATGCCCATCCGGTGAGACAAAGGTTAAGACGTGACCCGCTGCCGCATAAGATTGTTATTGATAACCAGTTGGACAGTATGCTTGCTGATGGAATTGTGGAACCAGTAGTTAAGCGAGAACAGTCTCTCAAGGTAGCACATATAGAGGTAACTGGTGGACATTTGGGTGTGCGCCGACCTAGGTGGCAGTTTAGACGCAGGACCTATTGGTTTGGTTGGTCGGGTGCCGTAGCGAGGTTTAGTCAGCGATGCTCTCCCTGCGCCCGATACCACCGAAGTCATCCGCCCTGGCAGGGTCCCTTGAAACCCTTACCCTGTGGGAAGCCTTGGGAGCGGTTTAGCATGGATGTTCCTGGTCCCCACCCGCGTGGTCGTAGAATTTTGACGGTGATGGACGGGTTCGCTAAATTCGTAGACGCCATTCCACTGGCTGATTATAAGGTTAATTCCGTGGCTCGGGTTGAGACAAGTTTTGGCGGGTTCCTTTTTGGGGAAAATCATAAGCAGCCATCAGAGTGTGACATTGCCACTCGTTCGCCTAACGAGTCCGGCGCTGCTGATGCTTCGTCGCCGGCGACTGTGAATTTCCAGGATGGCCGACCAAAGCGTACGGTCCGTCGTCCGGCTCGCTACGAATAGACGTTTATTGTGGAAAGAGACTTGAACTCTGAGACTCTCTTTTTCGTGAAATGGACTATGGACATTTATGAACGCTCAAGTTGTTGCGTTGCTTAATTGTACGTTGCTATGTGTGGCCCGTTGGCCGTTTCTCGCTGTTGAAATGTGTATAACTCGTGCTTTTTCGTCAGTTTGGCCCGTTGGCCGTGTCTCGTTACCATGAAACTTAGCGTAAAGTGTTGTGGCTCGTTGGCCCATTTTTATGGACTCTTTGCATAATGAACGATGGACATTTCGTGGACGTTGGTCCTTTCTTTTGTTTGGTTCCGCTTCTGTTGTTACGACTTGCAAGTCGTTCGAGGGCAGACTTGTTGCCATTGGCCCGTTGGCCGGTTACTGTATAATGCGGACGGTCTAGGGGGTTCCTTGTTTCCGGGAGGGTGTGTGGGCCCTGACCCCTCGAAATAGGGACATTTCGAATCGTGGTGGGAGGAAGATGTGGCGAAATTCGCCTGAGCCGCCTCCGCGGTCTTGTTTACGCCGTCGATTGGCTTCGTGGGCGGTCGATTCGCGTCGTCGTTCGCTCGTGCCTAGAGGTCCCCTCCCCTCCTCCTTCGCCCCTCGCACCTGTCCGGACCTCTGACGGCGGATCTTTTGGCGCGAAGTCCCCTCTGTAGTGCGCATGCGCGGATCTTTTGGCGCGAAGTCCCCTCTGTAGTGCGCATGCGCGGATCTTTTGGCGCGAAGTCCCCTCTGTAGTGCGCATGCGCGGATCTTTTGGCGCGAAGTCCCCTCTGTAGTGCGCATGCGCGGATCTTTTGGCGCGAAGTCCCCTCTGTGGTGCGCATGCGCGGATCTTTGCCCGCCAGGTCCCCTCGCACCTGTCCGGACCTCTGACGTCGGACCCCTTCTGGTGCGCATGCGCGGATCTTTTGGCGCCAAGTCCCCTGTCCCCTTGGACATGTATAAATAGGACCGCTGCCTGCGTGCATTAGCTCAGATGTCACCGGGAAGTCTGCGGGAGCTCCGTCCGTTTTAGAAGTTCGGTCCAGTCGAGCTCTGCCGTCAGTCGCCTGTGGGAGCTGCCGTCGCCGTCGCTGGGAATCGGTCGTTGGGGCTCGGCGTTGCCGCCGCCGCAGTTCGTCGCTGCCGCTGCCGTGTAGTTTCCGTGTTCGACGCAGTGGGGCGCTCTCGAAGTCCGCCATTGCGTGGGAGCCGCCATTTTGGGAAACGACCGTCCGCTACCAGGGTACGACTGTTGCGGGTATCACGTGGTTGCCTGTTGTGACGTGTGGAGTTGTGATCGACAATATATCGTCTGAAAACGTTTGTTGTCTTCGTGTCTTCGTGCGGTGGGGAGAACACTGTTAAGCCCTTCGAAAGACGACGGAGGCCGGACTTGCGCCCATCTGGAGCGACACGCAAGCCTTACCACCTGGTGGGAGAGATCGTCATCCACTCTCCCGTCAGCCGCTAGAGGGCCCGGGCGGTTTCCGTTACAATCCGCTAAACTTCTAAATGTCCTGTAGGTAAAGTAAGTCAGTGTATAATGTACGAACAACGGACGTGTGCTGTGAGAATTTAGTAGACTGGTGTTATTTAGGATTATTTCATGTAATCATTGGCCTACTGCGTTGTCAGTTTGGAAAAGAAACGAAGATAATTAATTTTGTTATCATTATTATTAATTCGCGACACACCAATTCTTCGCGACACACCAGCGACACACCACTTTTACGCGACACACCGCCGGTCAAGTCGCGACACACCAGTGTGTCGCGACACACCGGTTGAGAACCCCTGCCTTAGGTCCCTTTTCTAGCAACTGCTTTCTGTGCACTGTTCCTGCATGCTACCTGAGGTAATGGTCTCGAGAAGCATATTTAATACAAATGACATAAATATTTATAGGCGCAAAGAATGCGCCGTTATTGATAGTATATTTTCAAAATAAAGTGCTACGTCTCAGTGCATTGGCCTACACATAGGCCCTACGTTCTTCGTTACACTAGACAGTCTAGACTATATGATGCAGTGGCGTAGACAAGGGGGTTTCGGGGGTTAAAACCCCCCATTGGCCTAGGAAAAGTATTTTAAAGGTTATTGATCCACTTATATAAGAAAAAACCAAAGCAATTGCTTGTAGTAACACTTGTTTTTCTTACTTTATTCCCTTTGTTACTTTATTCCCTTCTTATTTACTTGAATACTGTTGGGTTGGTGTCAGAAAGGGCATCCGGCCAGGCCATAAAACCCTCAAACCTCCCCCCGCCATCAGAAATTCCTGGCGACGCCACTGATATGATGCATTCATTCATTCATTCATTTCATGAATTTATATAGCGCCTCTTTCAAAAAAATTTACTCAGAGGCGCTCCCAGCCCAGCCACAGCTAAAAAAATAGGATTTGAGATACTTAAAAAATGCAGTGGAATTTAGCCTAGGCATAAGTCGCAAGGTTAGTGGGAGGCCATTCCAGATAGCGGGACTCACAACAGAAAAGGCTCGGCGCTGTCTGATAGAAGTGCGAGCTCGCGGAACCAAAAGCTCACCCGTTGCCGCAGTGCGAAGAGCTCGACGAGCTGCAAGGTCTGAGACAGGTCGATAAAGGCTAGACAAGTATGATGGAGCACAAGAAAGACGGCATCGCCAAACAAGTGCAGCAACTCGGTAGGAGATGCGCTAAGAACAGGGAGCCAGCGGAGAATGTCACGCATATAAGCAGAGACGGGGGCATATTTAGGAACGCGGCCAATGAGGCGAGCAGCCGAACGAAGAACTCGTTCAAGACGCCCAATTAGTCCAAGTGGCAGACCCACAAGTACCGAACTGCAGAAATCAATTCTACTAGTGACAAAGATGCAATAATCTTGCCATTGACTCAGCAGATCCACTATTCAGTGACAGCATTGTAAGGTGACCCAATTTTTTTATTACAAACAAATTGCACATCAGAATATGCTGCAAGACACAACACAGTTGGATGCGCGGACTGATGGACGGACGGACGAACGGACGGACGGACATGGCCTACGTACGTCGCATATGTTGCTGGGCTCATTTAATGAAAGAACCGGCATGAACACTGAACACTATACACTGAACAGTGTCCTATACGGTGCTCGGAAACAAATTGTTCTTAAAGCGTTCTTTGAGCGAGAAAAAACGTTCAACTAACTCCAGAGCATGCATTGGATATAAAATCGTCCTCGAAGATTCGAAGTAATCTGTATTTTCAATCAGCTAAACCTTGTTATTTACAATGATTAGCATACTATGATACTAGTCTATGAATTTTTGCCTGTTTACCATATGTGCAAGAATCCTATTTCTGTCGGCTGTCCTAGGGACTGTCCTCCTTTTATGGATACGACCTCTAACCTGTCTGTTAGAAGTCGAGGTAAGATACTTCATGAATGGCACGGGTCAGCCTTCTGTAAAGTCGAGAGACGGTCCCAGGGTCTACGGTATGAATAATTAAGATGTTGTGATTAATTTTAATGAAGATGAAATTGCAATAGACTATACTATAATATGTCAAGAAAGATGGATGAAGATATAGTATTGTGGTCGTCTCTGACCAGAAGCGAGTTCGGTAAGGACGCGCTTACCAACTGTAGACTTTCTAGTGTCAAGCAAAAAGTCGCTTCTCGCTAGAGCGGCTAGACATTAATATGCTCACGCATTAGATGAGTAGTTTCAGGTATTATAGGCTATTGGTCTCTGATTGCTTCAAAGGTCTCGAAATTCATGGCAACGGGTCACAGGAAATCTGCTTCACGCAATAGTCGAGTGTCATCTAGGACAGACAATATGAATAATTAGGCCGACATGCATTAGTGTCTGCTGTTTCCATTGTTTTTTGCAAGAGCAAGAGGGTA
Organism: Lumbricus terrestris; assembly: GCA_949752735.1. NCBI lineage: Eukaryota > Metazoa > Annelida > Clitellata > Crassiclitellata > Lumbricidae > Lumbricus > Lumbricus terrestris. The sequence continues at coordinate 55,789,964 of OX457036.1, read as the reverse complement.
AACTGAGTTAGTTATAATCCGCTGTGTCACTGCGTAACTGTAGTTTTAGATAACAAAGTCATTTTCGGATGCCCGATGATATTCGAATGATATAGGCATGGGCGGAGTTTATCAGGAGCTAGGGGGCTAAGCCCCCAAAAGACCCAGAGTAATTTTTTACCGTGTAAATGGTATCTTCTCTCGGGCTTGGCCCCACCCCCCACAAGAAGGCGCCGACCCAGAAATTTGTTCTGAAAATGGTTCTTTTCACAGACGCGAAACTTACGAATGACTAACAAAAAAACAAAAAAGGTCATCAACTTTTTTGACCGGGAAAATTGGTATTTTTCGCCGAGATTTCAGACCAAGGACTAAAAAGGGTCATCAAATTTTCGGCGCCGCTCGTCAACAAATTTAGCCCCTCCAAGAACGGAAAGCAAACTTTGCCATGGATATAGGGTCAGATGACGTTATGAATTTATGTTATTAAGCTCATTCGTTTCGGAAAAACCTACGCTGGTACCATGTTTCTGATTAAAATAGTAATAAAAATGATCATCTATCAATATCAGGTTCATGTGACAACAGTTATTTGAGATGTGACTTAATAAAATAGTTTTTTGTTACCTTTTGTTGCATTACGTTTTTGAATCGTCAAAAAACGGTGGGTGGCCTCACTAAAAGTGATATAACTTTTGTTCTCTTTTAAATATTTTGATGAAATCTGGCCATCATGTGTAAATATGAATTGTCGGTAGGAATACTTGTTTTTTTTATCTGACCACCAAAAAATTTCACTTAATTTTTGGGTATTAAGCGTAGGCAATACCGCAGAAATATGTCACGTCATCGCGGAAATATATACATTTAAGAAAATCTTGCTTATTGTTTTAGAAGAATGAAAACAAGTGCAATTTAACCGTTTAAAAACAATGAGCTTAGGGCCTACTAGAGTTATCATCAGTCCTACACCGTATGCGTCGTGTACGGGGTCGGTTAGGCGTCGTGAGGGTCAGTTAGGTCAGGCTACCCAACGCGAAGGTCGGTAAGAGTCAGATTAGGTGTCATGGGGTCGGTTAGGGTTGGGTTTAGGGTTAGAGTCATCATTCAGTCGCCGATATTATAGTTTGCCAATGTTATTCGGCGAAATTGCAGTATCGCGGACCGAAGCATGGGCCTATACAATGTATTTGGATAGTATCTAATGACGACGTTAACCCTAACACTAACCCTAACCGACCCTCACGATGCTTAACCTGACTCTAATCGACCCTCACGACGCCTAACCTGATCCTAACCGACAACACACACGGTACTGCAATACGCCAATTATTCCTTATCGCATGACATTTAATGCCTTAATTTTTCAAAAACATACTTTCAAAAATCGTGGTTTGTCAATTACAGTTTGAATTAAGGAAATATAAATAAATATTATTTTATCTATGGAGCGTGTTTTTCAGCTTTTTTTGCCATAACTAAATTTTGGTGGTCGCATAGCAAAAAAGTACGGAATTATCTCTAAGACTGTAAAATTACTTTCGAAATTCTTACTTCTGGCAAGATATTGGCAAAAACCCTTAGGGGTCACTTTTTTATGGCCCACCCTATACAATGTACATAAGTAACATAACCCCATCACGGGTCAGCGGCGCGATTGACATAATCTGTGGTGTGTTCTATTAGGATAAGTACTCTACGCTATGATGATGTACATGTAAGTTGATTTCGTTGCCGTTAATCACTGTCTAGCTTTTTTTTATTACGAAGCAAGTAGTTGCAGAGATTTTTCGCTTTATGTTTTTAGGATCAATAGGGGTTTAGGCGTTTAGCCCCCTAATCCCTCTGGCGCCGCCACTTGTCATACGATAAATTGAAGACCTTGGTGCAAAAACCAGGTAAGTGAAATTTCATAGGCCTAGTTTTCGGCAAATCGAGTTTGAATGTTTTTCGGTCTTTAGAAGCTTGCCATTTCGTCCAGGAAATAGATAGCGAGAAAATTTAAAAAGTATAAGGTGCATCTAATCGCAACTGATGAGAAATTAAAAAATCTTAAAGGCCGGATGTTTCTAATTAGTATTTTTCGGGTAAAAGAACAACAAACTTGGTTATTGCACTGAAACTTCCCTGTACAGTAGTTCTGGAACTTTTTTGATGCAAGAATAACATATGTCAACTAACCTGGTTATTGCATGAAAATTATAAGCCACTTTCGTGTAGTTCTGGAAATTACTTACATGTAAGAATCTGATAAGTGAACAAACCTTGTTATTGCATGGAAATTATAAACATTAGAGAACTGGGCCAGGAGAGGGCAACGAAAGAAACATTGATTTTATAGAGAAAAAAATAGGCCCCTAAATTGAAATTTTCCACGGATTTTGCCTATAAATGACGTCAGGCTCACACCTATATAGATGAATTAGTACGGTGGTACATGGTATGCATGGGCGGCGTTTGGTTTCTGTCCTTGTGGGGGTTAAAAATAACTTGGGCTTTGGGGTGGAGACTTTGGTCGGAATCTCGGAATCTCAAGATAAGTTAACATATTAGTCGCCAAAAAACTGATGACCTTTTTTTAGTAATCGGTCCAAATCTCAAGAAAATATGTCATTTTCACCGAGAAGAAAACCTGACGACCTTTTTTAGTCTTTCGACCAAGATCTCATTAAATTAGTGTTAATATAAAATAAATCTGAGAGTTCTTGGGGGCTAATCTCTATAGCCCTGAAAAATGCACGGATAATTTTTAGCTGCACGTTCTGGGGGCTTAGCCCCCTAGCCCCTGATAAACTCCGCTCATGATGGTATGTACACACGTGGTAAAGGGTCCAGGCGAGCAACGCACAAAAGGAGATTTTTTGTAAAATCCAGTTTTCTGTCCGTCGCAACTGTCACTTGCCATTGTACTCACTGTAGCAGTTATAAATTCAGATACCATCTACTACTTCGTCTAGTTGACATGCTATTCCTCCATAGACAATCCACCTTTGCGACCTGGTATTTTGACCTACAATGGAGGCCGTTGCCGCCAGTGATGACATAATAAGACATAATAAGGTAGGCCTACAACAGCCTGCACTCTGCTCAACAGCTATTGTCTTCTGACATTATTCCGCGTTTGTACAAGGTCCACGCCCACCTAGTGTTCGTCGGGGTTAAGTTTCCTTCACGTGTTTCTGCTCCATTACGGCACCTGACACCAGTGGCGTAGCCAGGAATTTATGATTTTTTTGTTTGGCCGGATGCCCTTTCTGACACCAACCCAACAGTATCAAAGTAAATAGAAAAGGAAATAAAGTAACAAAGAGAATAAAGTAAGAAAAACAATTGTTACTACAAGCAATTGCTTTGTTTTTCTTATTTAAGTTGATAAATAACCTTTTTTTTAAATTAAATTTTTTTCCTAGGCCAATGGGGGGTTTTAACCCCCGAAACCCCCTTGTCTACGCCACTGCCTGACACTGGTTGATGATGTGTTTGAATGTCACTTAAGCTTACTTCACGTATTTTTTAAATTTTTTTCATCCACTATCTGTCTTGTAGCTGGTTTGGTGTTTGGCACCTAGTCTTCATAGTCACCAAACTTGTTGGCTCTAGGATATGATATTGCGGACCTTCGAAAACCTTAATAAAACATTGATTGGCAAATAGCCTATAGTTTTGGAGAAGGCCTAGCATGAATGTAGACCTACTATCTGGGTGCCTAAATTTCTCCTGTCGCTTTTGCGGCAAAAGAATCCTGCAAAGGTCCTTTCTAATTGCGGCACTAACCGAAAACCTAACCTTAACCGACCCTCACAACGTCTAACATGACCCTAACCTACCAACACGACGTCGACTGAGAGCATGCAACGAACTGTGACACTGCAAACGCGAAGTGTCACAAGGCTACTGCAGCAAAAAATTAATAAAAAGAATAGCCTACAGTTTGGAAAATATGCCTACAAGAGCGAGTGTTACATATCTTCGTATGATTATTTATTTTTCTGCTTGGAGTAAAATGACCGACACGCTTAAATATGACATTTTAAAGGGCGTTTGTGATACCACATTAAACAGACATTAAACTTACAAAATTAACACGATATGTTAATATTAATTAATATATTAATTAATTAATTAATATATTGATTAGGCCTTTTACGAAATCACTGTCAACTGTGTCATCTCTCAAACAATGTATACATTGTATAGGCTATTTTTAATGGGATAGGCCCAACGACCGATAGGCCCGATTAGAATACTGTTAATTTGGGGAAAATGGTCCAAAACGTATAAATATAGTGGCAGAATAGTGTTATTACACCCTTACATCGCTATTGCATCCGATAGCGTATTTTGCTGGCTTACGGCTGAGTGCAAGAACCAGGTTTGTTCACTTACTGCTCGAAAATCGCAACCGAGAGGCTACGATCTTTCGTGCAATAACCAGGTTTGTTGACTTATCTCATTATTTTATGCACGAAATCGTGGCACAAGAATGCGAAAATTCTCAAAGCAGGTATGTTGAGTTCCCTGGTTATTGTCCAACCTACTCGCTTAGTTTTGCAGCTACCAGCTTGAAATTTACACCATAGATGCGCCTCTACGTCAGGAGCATTTTAAGCTAACTTTCACGATTACCAGGTAAGTAGACTTACCTGGTTTTTGCACCAAGGTCTTCGATTGTTTTTATGTAGGAGTTATTTGGAGAAAGCTTCCGCCAATCCGTTTGGAATCAATTAAGAAGAATCTCGCAGACATCAAATAGCGAGCAACGACCGTCTCTCAACCTACATCAGCTTTTTCCCGTTGTTTGCTGCCGTAATATGTGTCACCAAATGATACTTTGTACTTTGTAGAAGAAAAGCGCTATAGAAGTCACAACAGAGAACAAGCAACATGGTGCGCAAAATGACTTGCAAATTAATCGCCATAACTCTGGCTCTTCTCGGTGTTATTTTCCTTCTATTAAATCATCGAAACGAACTCAATTTGATTCACAGTAACCAGATTCCATGGTATTCGCATCCTAGTGGTCGTAATTCTTCCGGTTTTCCATCAACAGTGGCAAACGGAACTGGAACATCTCCCCACGGTAAATACGTCAGTCTGTGTCAAACACGTCTTACCGGAAATTGCAGAACCGGAAACCACCTATTCATGCTGGCGGCCATGTTGCACGTAGCTCGCGTGACCGGAAGAACCCTAGTAATGCCACGCACCGGCTGGAATCTTGATCGAATCTTCCAGCTTGATATTCCGCGGTACGATGATGCTGAAAAAGAAATCTGTCCTTGTAAGAATCTAGATTTGCCTAATTTCGACTACGATGAGCGCTTTGACGATAAGAATTTCTTGGATTCTCTGTCGCGTACCAATGAAACCCTACTCGTTTGCAGCCTTAGTCAAACGTTCCGATATGCTGAGCAAAACGAGTACGAACTACGCAGACTCCTTCGATTTCGAGAAAACGATTTTAGAATGGCAGAGAGCTATCTCTCCACGCTGCCAATCAAGCTAACCAGAATTGGGGTTCACGTGCGTCGAGGGGACTTTCTTAACAACAAATGGGGACTCTCAGTCGCGGACGCTAACTACTTCCATTCTGCCTTCCGATACTTCAGGGATCGCTACACTTCGGTGAACTTCGTCGTGGCGACCCAGGATCGCAACTGGACCGAGGCGAATCTGCCCAAGAGCACATCCAATGCTATGATTAATTTCACGGATGGCGAAACACCTGCGTTCGATCTGGCTGTTCTGTCGAAGTGTGACGGGGTCATCATGTCAACTGGAAGCTTTGGGTGGTGGGCAGCTTGGCTGTCTAAGAAGACCTGTGTCTTCTACACAAAGTGGCCAATAAACGGAAGTCAATTTGATCACTCATTCAACCGTGAAAACTATTTTCCATCAGACTGGGTTCCGCTGCTGTAGGACAATGCGAGTTTGTGAATTTGTTATTGGTTGCTATAGCTGGGTAATGGTATACGTTTGTATTAATGCAGCCGATCATTATTCATGATGTTACTAGGTTTATATTTACAATAGGTGAATTCAGGGATCCTGAAAAAGGATCGGCGATCCCGCTGACTGGACATTTCGTCGTTAGAAAGCTTCTTCTGAATTTTTCTTTGCAGGACTGTTTGCCATTTGACAGCGAATGTTTGAAAACTTGCGTATTAGAATTTGATGTGTTTTTGAACGCGTGACAATAAAACTGTGACTTCCTGGTTTTGCAGCGGCGTAACTTTTCCAAGATCGTGGTGGCGACAATTCTTCAGCTCCCTACTCTTCCATCTATCTCTGTCTCTGTCTCTCTCTGCCTCTCTGTCTAACTTTCTGTGTCTCTCGCTGCAGGCGCGCTTGCTCTCCCGACTTCTCCCCTCTCTCTGAAGCCAAACAAGACCCCCGAGTCAGTGGCACCGCCAGACACTTTTTTCGGTCAGGGCAGAGCCAGTTCAGCTATATAAGTAACCAGAGCAGGGAGCGATCTATGGCGAGCGTGGTCATGGGCGAAGTTTGGTTTCCGTTCTTGGAGGGGCTAAATTTGTTGGGACTGACACTCGGTCGAGAACGAGCGGCGCCGACAAATATTTTCTCGGCCCCAGAAATGTTGATGACCTTTTTTTAGTCCTCACCTGAAATCTCGCCGGAAAATACTAATTTTCCCGGCCAAAAAACCTTCGTGAACAGAACCATTTTCCTCGAACAAATTTCTCAGTCTGCGCCTTCTTGGGGTGAGGGGTGGGCTAAGCCCGAGGAATGGAACCATTTACACGGTAAAAATTAATCTGATTCTTCTTCAGGGGCTTAACCCCTACTAGCCCCTGAAAAACTCCGCCCATGAGCGTGGTATACCACAAGATTATTATGTTGATCAAAATTAAAATCTCTTGCTGCTCAATGTATCTCTAGGATCTTGCTCAAGAGGTGTCTGAACAGTGAATACACATTTTGTCTGTCATTGACACCTTGGACATTTTCCTTAAAAAATTTTTTATTTGCATTGCTTTAGTAACAAAATTAATAATCTGACAGATTCCATATCTACCAACTTGATTGTCATCTTGCTAAGAGACTTCATGGTGACGGCAGCTACGCTGGTATCCTGTTTCTGTTTAAAATAGTGATGATAATGATCATCTGGAAATATCAAGGCTGTTTGATAACAATTATTTGAGATGAGACTTAATAAAATCATGTTTTGTCACTTTTGTTGCGTTACGTTTTTGAATCGTCAGAAAACGGTGGCCTCACTAAAAGTGACACAACTTTTGTTCTTTTTGAAATATTTTGATGAAATCTGAACACCATATGCGGATATGAATTGTCTTTAAGCCTCTGAAATTTCATTTCGATATTCTTACATCTGGCCAAGATATTGACCATAGTAATTAAATTGGGTTTTTGTTACTTTTTGTTGCGTCGCGTTTTTGAATCGTCAAAAAACGATGAGTGGACTCATTAGAAGTGATATAACTTTTGTTTTGTTTGAAATGTTTGATAAAATCTGGCCATGGTGTGTAAATATGAATTGTCTATAAGCCTGTAAAATTTCATTTGGAAATTCTTACTTTTGGTCAAGATATTGGCAAAATAACCAGGGGTGTATTTTTTGGCCCACCCTGTGCACTAACAATTTCCTTATAATGGAGCCTACGCATTGACTTGACTCATTTTAGTTAAAATAAGCATTAGCCTACCTCTATCAACATATTAGGCCTAGTCTATGTGAATAGAGTAAATGTCGATTTATAATGTTACTAAATGTGTTACCCGGCGTTGCCCGGGAAATATAGGGTTTTAAACACTATTCCACTACTCCATCGTTGACCACTAAATTTCGGGTTTTCTCCAACCGCCCAACCCTCCACCCAACCCCGCTTCCCCAAAAAGCCAAAGGTGACCCGCCCCGCATGTGCTGACTGTGGCCTAATACAATTATTGCAGGCTGTCTGTTCTGTTAGTATAGTTAATATTTCTGTTATCTGCGTTCTTTTGAATAATATTGTTTCAACTACATAATTGTACACTGTAACCGCTTTCGGTTGTGAACCGGATTGCTACGGAAATTATTATTTGGCAAGGTATGAAGTCATGCGGACTGTTGACTCTTTCCAAAGCGCCAGAGTGAGCGAAAATTGATTGAATCTGTCTTAAAACGCTAATAACTCGAGTTTTAAAGTGAATTAAGAGCTGAAAATAGTCGCGTTGACCTTAAAGTTTGGGTAATTATAATCAATTGGAAAAAATGTGTTAAACTGACGCTCTGTCATTTCCGAGCCTTTTCTGTTACGAAGAGTCAAAATCCGTGCAAAAAACAAACATATGGAAGGACAAACTTTCGGAATTATAATATAAGATGAGTGCACAGTAAGCTTATGTATGCAGTTATTTGGGTAAATCTATGTAAAAAATAAAGAGAAGGTTCTGTATGTCTGTCTGTCTGTTTGACCGGGATGCTTTTCCACAGTTCTTGAGCTTTTCACTCCAAACCCTCACTACTGTGTAGGTCTCGGCATGCAGGGGCTTCTATCCCCCCTAAGCAACCGGGCGCAATCCATTTTCTCCCCCCCTTTTCTGGACCGGCCTTCCTCTATGTATGCAATATAATGCAATCTAGCGCATGCCCTCCTCTAGTGTGGGAATGAAGGTTTGTTTGGAGAGGGACAAACGAGCATCCAGCAGACGATCGCCGAAGCATGTGTAGCGCTGAGAAGGGACCTGGTATGGGAAGGGAGAATATACCCCTCCCATAAGAAATTTGTGCGATTTCCGCATTGCAATTTCAGCATTTTAAGCTGCCCTCTTAGCAAAATTACTCTACAGTTTCAGTGGAGGAATTGCTGCCAAAATTGGGCAGCCATAATTATGTTTTGCGCCTCTGATCAGTGTGCACTCGAGAGGCGTTACCATGGGCGGAGACCTAGGGGGGACAGGGGGGACGGTCACCCCCCCAATAAAAGTGTTGGGGGGACGGCCCATGCATTTGTCCTCCCCAATCGTTGAGCGCCAAGACAAAAAAGTCATCAGAAAATTTCGTCGAGATTTGGGCGGATGACTGAAAAAAGGTCATCACCTTTTTTGCCGGCGAAAATAAGATTTTTTTGGGAGATTTCGCCGGTCGTCAGAAATTTTCCGGAAAATCTCACGTCTTTCCGTCCCCCCCAATTCTCGGCCCAGGTCTCCGCCTATGGGCGTTACATAAATTTTTAGAGCACAATGCAATACAATAAAATACAATATGTAGGTCCTACATTGTAAGTCCACGTAATAATGATGTTGCTTTACTAAGACTTGTTCATGGAACAAATTTGATTGTCTGAAATTTGAAAGGTATCATTGGAGAGAAGCCATTTAGTTGTGCAAAATAGCATTTGTATTAGCCTAACATTATTTTTTTCAATTATAATATGATTGTATTATTTATTAAAATAGTAAAAACATAATTATAATCATGTAATAGGAAATAATTTTTTATAGTATATTATAGCTGTTATAGCAGTTCATGTAATTCAAAAATGCAGATAGTAGCCTAACTAAAAACTCAAAGTGTATAAAGTCTATACATTTTGCTAAAAACTATTAGGCCTACCATTTTGTCCAAATTTATATGGAGGGGAAGTATTTTCTGGGGATCTTCCTTTACTATCGTCCTTTAGTGATGCCTAGATTGAACGCTGCCCTCTATGTCCGACCTTCCCCCCCCAACCGACGTGAATTTTGGCTGTCTTTTAATTCCCCCCTATTTTTCACTGGGCGCAGGCTGCGCCCGCCATGTATAGGGATAGAAGCCCCTGTCGGCATGTGACACCCCAACGAGGGGTTGGCGATTCTCTACCACCATGGAGGCCAGGGTGGGGGAGCGAAACCCCGATTTTGTTCTAATTAAAACGCAGCTATTGATTTGAAACTTTCTACCTAGACAGAGGGCTATGCTATCAGAGCCACCCGGTGGAGGGGTTGGCGAACCTCCCCCACCATGGGGCCAGGGTGGGGGCGAAAACCCAAACTTTTGCAATATCCATTCTGTCGCCATAGTTTCACAGTTATTCACCTGAAACGTTCCAGCTACACCGAATACCACCAGCTCACCTCATCTCCCACCCAAAACACACCTCGCCCCGCAGGGGCCGGGTGGGGCCAGGGTATTATTGGGGGGGGGGAATTTTCCAAAGACGCAGCTATTCGTCTGAATCTTTCTACCTAGACAGAGGGCCATCAGAACCGCCCGGTGGAGAGGTTGGCGAATCTCTACCATCATGGGAGCCAAGGTGGGGGTAGAAAACACTATTTTTCGCTATAAATTTCAATTCTCTTGCCATAGTCTCAGAGTTTTTTTTTTACCTGAAACGTTGCAGCTAGACAGGTTTTTACACGGGTCAACTCGCCTCCAATCAGCACACACCTCGGCACGCAAGAGCCTGGTGGGGCAGGGGTGGGGGTTGGGCGGTGGGGAGAAAATTTTCACGAAAACCCTATTTTCACAAATGGCGTACCGGTGGAGGTCGGAGTGACGTGGGGTGGGGTGGGTGGGGGGTTAGGGGAGGTGGAGGGTGGGGTGGAGGGGTGGGGGTGTGTGGGATGGGAAATTAGGGTGAGGGTGGGATGTGAAAGGGGAAATTTCGCGGGTGGTGTACCGGTCGAGGTCGGAGTGTGGTGGGGTGTTGTAGGGTGTGGGTGCGGGGTGAGGTGTGGTGTGGGGTTGTGGCCGAGAGCGGGTCGAATCCTAAATTTCCCGGGTACTCCAGCTAGTTGAACATATATGGAAAATAAAAGTCCTTCCATGAAAGATGGTGGTATTTGTATAAACTCAGATGTTTGCAAAATATTACTTGAACAATTATAGGCGTTATCGTCGCCACGGAAGAGGCAAGGGCTTTAGCTGCCACACAATGCTTAACTTGGAATTCGTACATATCGGGTGATATTGGGGGAGTGTTAGCACTATCGTTTAGGCCTCTCAGCCAAGAGTGTCAGTCCTATTTGCCATAAACTCTAGTTGTGTAGGAATAGAAATGGAAATAGCTAATGAGTTTGCAATTCAAAGGATGTACGACAGGACGATCCATTGGCCCAGGATTCTTTTCATTTATCCATTCATTACGGAGGTTTGCATCCATTGTTCGCTTTCATTGTCACTGCAGCTGAATCATAGTGCTCCTCACTCAACCTCGGCTGAAAATGCACAAAATTATGCGGATTGTCGTCCATTCACATAAAAATTATGATAGGTGCTATCTATAGCGCTAGTGGATTACTATCAAATACGTACGGTAGCTTACGTCTATAGTCGGCGTTTCGCTCCGGCCAAATAATATCGCACGCAACATCCATTTAACCACATGCTGTCAATGGCCGAACTGCCATTATATGGAAGATATGTGCCGCATCCATTTCAACTAACCAATAAAAACAATTAAAATCTTCATAAGACGGATGCTGTATAAAAACGTTTATTAGGCGTTATACGCTGCTCTCTTTATGCTTGTTAACTGTCGCGTTATGTCGACCGGTTATTTTGTTCGTCAATAAAACGAATATCATCATCATCATGAACCGTGGGCTCAACGCCCGTAGGTGTCTGACGCCATTTTAACCATGTTCTTCCATTGTTCTCTTTCCAGTGCGATGTGGCTCAGCTTCTGCAGTGATGTTCCGCACCAGTCTATTAAATCATCCGCCCATTCTCTATGCGGTCGACCTCTTTTGTTTTGTCCGTCCATCATTCCAAACACCAATGTCTTTATTTTCCTGTCATTGCTCATTCGGCATATGTGACCGAACAGACCCAGTTTCCTACGGATTATACTCTGCATCATGTTTTCCTTGAGGTGTATGCGATTGTACAGTTCTACGTTAGTTACTTTCTGTGTCCACACTATTCCCAAAATCCTCCTATAGCATTTCCTTTCGAAAGCCAATATTCTTTTCTCGATATCTTTTGTTATTACCCAAGCCTCGCATATATATATATATATATATATATATATATATATATATATATATATATATATATATATACAGGGGCGGATCCAGGGGCCAATCAGGTCATCCCCCATTTAGAAATTTCTTTATTTTTGACCAGCTATTCTGGCTCGAAAAGTCGACGTGGCCCCCACCCCTCTCCATGAGTAGTTCCGTAGGTACGTGCACGAGGTCCGTGGTCCGTACATGGGCTTAAGAACAATGTACGACTAAAAACAGGTCATCAGCTATTTTGGCGGATAAAATGGTATCTTTTTCTTGGGAAACCGACAAAATCACTAAAAAAGGTCATCACATTTTTCGGCGACCAAGACGAATATTTCTCTCCTGCCCCAAGACCGAAACTTTTTGCTTCCCCCCCCAATTCACCGTCGTGAGATCCTGCATCGTCTCCTTGACGCTTTACAAACTGAACTGAACGCTGCAGATCTTGGTCCCGCCATGCAGTGATGCTCTTCTTTACTTGCAAGGTTTAATCCGCCACTGAGGCTGTAAAGAAGAAGATCAAGACTCTGGTTATGTTGTACGTGTACTTCTAGAGGGTCATTTGGATTTTCCCACCTACTTCCAGTCTTCCACCTTGCTAACAATATTGTGATGAGATCATGAGAAGGAGATCAGCGACGACACCTGACGCTCTGCCACTGTCCGAAGTCTGATACTGCGCCTTCATCTGTTGCCGACTGTCGAGGAGACAAGGACCCTTGGATAACACTTCTGGGAGTGTGGGCTCCATGGAACAAAGTCCATGAAAAATTGACGGAAAATATGTGACAGTTTTTGACTATACAATTGTGAAAAATACCTCGGTTAAGGGCTACTGCATGGCACATTTTCCGAGTAGGTTATGGGTGCATACAGTTGCAACATGCAGCGGACAGTGCGGACTATGATCCACACGTGCTCAGTTTGGTCTCTCTCTGATTTTGGGGTAGAGCTGAAGGGAGTTGAGAGCAGTATGAGAATAGTAAAAAAATAACTGGGGGTCAGACTATGATGCAAGTGGAGTTTGGTCGTGAAAAAATGAAAAGAAGACAACTATGTGACCCTAAGAACGACTAACGAGGGTTGAACCACCTCAAACCCCCGACAATTCTCACTCTGGTTGAGGGAGAAGTCAGGTCACTACAGACCGTTACTAAATCCAGCAAAGGACCGTAATACACGAGCATGCCTGTGAGACGTGTGATGTTTCTGCAGCGCACCTTTTAATATGTCACAAAATATTGTGAGTTACTAATCAGGGTACATAAATAATTAATTCAACAATCTGTGTGGGCCCCTGGAGGTCGTGGGCCCGTGTGCTTTGCACACATTGCACACATGGTAACTACGCCACTGCTGGCAATCAATGGACTGTCTGTTTCCGACAGTGAATTAATGGCGGAAAATTCAACAATATATTTTAGGCCAAAACTTCCTTGGAATTGTTCAAAAATCTGTCTGAAAACTTCAAGAATCAGCTACGTAGTTCGTTCATGGATCACCTGAAACACAAACCAACAAATATCTCATGGAAGAAGCTTCAAACCACCAGTGTCGAAACCGGTTTCAGTTTAAGATGACTGGACAGCTCAACGTTTCTCAAACAGACCCAACTCTTCCTACGCCATACTCTTCTCCTGTCCGCAATCTTGGTATCATTTTCGATAAAAATCTTACTTTTTCTGAACACATCACCCAGCTATCCCGCACCTGCTACATGCATATCCGCGACCTCCGTCGATTGCGCCCAATTCTCAATTACAAGACCGCCTGCACAATAGCCACTTCAATAGTTCACTCCAAACTCGACTACTGCAATTCGCTCTTCCATAAAATAGATTCTCTTCGAATTAAACGCCTACAAACAATCCAGAATGCTCTTGCCTGCGCAGTGACTAAGGTTCCCAAACATCACCACATAACCCCTGTTCTCAAGTCTCTTCATTATTGCCTAAAAGGCCCTCAGCGCACCCATTACAAAATTGTATCTCTAACCTTCAACGCTCTTAAAACCTCTCAGTCCCCTACATTCGTCAACTAATCACCATCCAACCGCCCAGGTTTACTCGCTCATCATCATATCTCTCTCTCTCTCTCTCTCTCTCTCTCTCTCTCTCTCTCTCTCTCTCTCTCTCTCTCTCTCTCTCTCTCTCTCTCTCTCTCTCTCTCTCTCTCTCTCTCGGCCTCCAGTATCATCCTCTCTGAAATTCTGCAACCGCTCCTTAGTCTACGCTGCACCAGCTCTTTGGAACGGACTCCCAACATACCTCCGCCTGTTCGCACATCTATCTCTCCCGTCTCCCCTCCAAATTCAACCTCTTCTCCGCTTGCACTCTCCTCTGCTGCTTTCCATTCACGACTGAAAACAGAACTCTTCAAGCAATCATATCCAGATTCCAATCAGGTTCCATCACCCAACTACCATCATCACCGACAACCACCGTAGCACCACGCTGTCTTTTCGGCTTGACCTCCTCGGATTTTTACTTGGCGCCGGTGTGGCATGAAATGTTGTCCGGCATGAAATTGTGTCCGGAAAGCGCTGTCATTGGTTCATGTGACCGATGACATCAGATAGCAACTGTCACGCTAAAGCATCATGAAATCTTGTCCGGGAAAGACACAAAATATTCAAGATAATTATACGACGTACTGAGGCATCGAACTCTATAATTAGGTACATATAATAGTATAAAAATATAGATCAATGACTAAGATACGAAGTGTAATTATGCAGGCCTATGATTTCCGATACTACCGAAAAATTATGTTTTAAGTACTTAAATTATGATAGCAAACAGAAGCAATTTGCTGCGCTTTCGGAATATTTTTCCTTTTAGATGAATTTATAAAATTAATGGTCTATTACAGTCAGATAAAATCGAGTCTATTATCTAGAGTAGACCTATAAGTTTGCATTTACTAACAGCATCAATATTTGTCAACAGCGATAACTGACAAAAGGAGAACTGCAAGTGAACTACGTACGCATATTTGGATTCCGCTACATTATACATGTCTTGCATTGCATTGGGTATTATTATCTCATTATTATTATTCAATCAATCATAAATTTATATAGCGCCCCTTCAAGATCGCTACTCAGAGGCGCTCCCAACCCAGGCCTAGTCAAAGAGAAAGGTCTTGAGAAGACGGTAGAAAGAGCCACTAGAGTCACGGGGAAGCGAACGGAGAGCCGCAGGGAGGCCATTCCAGATAGCTGGACCCACCACGGAAAATGTTCTTCGCTGTATAGTAGCGGTACGACAAAAGGGACAAGGTAATCACCGCGGGCAGCTGACCGCAGCGAACGACGGCACCCAGAGAAACGGGATCCGAATATGAATACGAATATGCCGCAGGGTTTCTGGGCGTTGGACTGTTTACTTTCTTTATTTTCAGAAACGGAGACTGGAGTAAAAAGCCCGCACAGGTAGGGTGGAGCTTGAACCAGGATGCAGCGCCAACAGGTCAAATTGTGCTTTGTAAAAACTAAGCATCTTCCAATAATGACCGCTATGTAACGGGAAAATAAACAGACCAAAACCTAACGCAGCTAACTCCGCTGAGCTATTTGTGTTGGCCAAAAGCCCTTTTGCTTTGTCTCGATGACTGGAGTAGACAAGAAAATATAGATACAAACAAATGAAAGCCTAAATTTCATATTTGTGTGCATCTCTAAGACTTGTTTACATACGTCTCAGCATATCGCCCGTTCGCCCCTTTCCACGATGGGAATTTCCTTCTAAAAGCAGAACAAGCGCCATCGGGACCCCGACTACAAGGTGTGTGCTTTAAAACCATGATTCCACTGCTCACACCATTGTTTTCTCATCTGCTTCAACAAACATTATTTCGCATATCTTATTGATATTACGTTGAGACGAAACTCCAACGCAGACAATATCTCACGTTTGTAATAGTAAATACTGTTTCCACAACGAAAGTGGCCGGACCCGGACATGATTTCATGCCGGACAAGATTTCATACGTACCGTATGAAATACTGTCCTGACAACGGAAGTGGGCGGAGTCGGACAGTATTTCATGCCGGACATAATTTCATGCCACACCGGAACGAAAAAGGCAGCTCTGGCTATTGCGGATTTGATTTGATATAGCGCAGGTGAATAAGCTGATCTCTCTGGCGTGGCTTGGTGGGCGCTGAGAAATTCTCGAAGATTTACATTACATTACATTAACACGTTGCAATTGGTGCTGCCGGTTTTAATTTTAAAAATGCAGTTTCTAATATTGTAACGAGTCACGTGACAAAGACATTGTCCTACGAGGCATACACAATCTGGCATGCTGCAGGTAGTGAGTAGGCCAAGCCAAGGTATTGACATCGACTAATAAACGGAATCGATATGTCGTATGCGCAATACCGCGCATGCGGAGTGAATCGGGTCGATTCTGTCCATATGCATCTTACAATTCTTACTGAGTCCATCGCATAGCACGCTTGACTTAAGTTTACGGAGTTTTATGAGTAAAAATTAATAAACACACATGCTACCGGTACGTCAACAATCCAACGCTTTAAGCCACCCAGACGATTGATATTCTCCATAGGCTACTCGAACCAACAAGACCTCTTCCAGACAGAAGTGACCTGACCTATAATTATTGAGATGTTGTCGAAACGGCTTATTGACTCGCATCTTCTAAGCTGTAATTGATGTTTCTGTCGTGCTGCTGACGCCTTCGTCAACAGTCGAAGCTCGGAGACAGACCGCAGTTGAAAGAATAGGCCTAAGCAACATTGCGGCCTAAGTAAACGAAGTCGCTAACAGTCGATAGATTAGCGTCTGGTTTTGGCTGAGAAACTTATTGGCGGCTCCGATGAGACACAATGCGGATGTTTTGGGAACTATACCGACGACAGTTTTGAAGTTCAACAAACTCTACCAGTTGTTAGTAGCATGCTAAATCATAAGTGGGTTTGTGAATCTGTGAATTCAGTTGAACTTAGTTTGTGCATGCGTGCATGTCGCTTTTTCCCATTTTAACTCATGTGCACTTGGTTCGTGCAAATGAAGGTCACTAAGGCCCAACTTAGTCTACCTTGCCTTTCTTACACTGACTGTGATAGCTTTATTTATAAATCGAGATGCGGAGGAATGAAAGCACGGTTTCAGATAGTCTTTAACCCATCACTAATTAGGCAATACGGACATGCTGAAACGTTGACTTATTGATCGAATGAAATCAAATACCGGTACCATTGCTGAGTCCAAGTGTGGCAAAGTCTCGCAGATGTAGGTCTATTGCCGAATGTAGAAGGAGATTGATGGTAGTGCAGTGGTGTAGTCCCAAAAATGAAGTGGGGAACGCCTGGAAATTGAAGTGGGGGAACGCCTGGAAATTGAAGTAGCAACTGTAGCAAAAAGTGCAATGTCGCAAGAATTTTGCATAGTGTGAGGCTGTGAGCGCTTCTATTTTTGAAACTGTTGAATGTAATTTTTTTTACAACATTAATAAATGTAATTATATAAATTTATACATAGGAATTTGTTATTTGTAACATATAATATGTTACAAATAACAAATTCCTATGTATATTGTATTCAAGTGTTCATTTATTTCAGCAGAAATGCTGCAAAATAGTGAGGGATCGCGTTCCCTCCCTGGAAAAAAGTGGGGGAACGCCGTTCCCCCGCGTTCCCGCCCCACTACACCACTGTGGTAGTGTGTTCGCAAGCGGTAGATTATCAACACGATGCCACTGGTTATCAAGACGATGCCACTGGTTATCGCAAGTGTAGGCCTATTGCCGAAATGTAGAAGGAGATTGATGGTAATGTGTTCGTAAGCGGTAGATCAGCGGTTCTCAACCTTTTTAGTGGGGCGACCCCTTGGTAATATTTCGAAAGTTGTGACGACCCCCAACAACATAATTTATCGAGTTACCCATATCACTGCATTTTTTACCATTGTCCAATGTCCATTGTTATGCATTTTCACACTCATATTTCGAAATCCTCTTTTGACAATTGTATGAGGTTTCCCGACTCTGGCGATTCTAAGAGCAGCCTGCTATTTGGTATTCAATTTGCAATTGAAGTTGACTTAAACAGCTGCCACGTCTTGCCATTGAAACTTTCAAAAATTCTCTGCCTTCTTGGCGTCGTCACCTTTGTTCCTCAAAAATTGGCCTGCTGGTCATGTTTACTTGTATTATAGTTAGGATGCATTGCTTAGTAGGCCTATAATCAGAATGGCGCTTCTGTTTATTTGTTGGGTTTCATCCCTTCGACCGACAAAATGCCCAAAAAATAACATGTAGTAATTTCTCTGCTCATGCCGCAACTATTAGACAATAGGTTACTCTGAAAATTGGTCAATATAGTTCTTCTTTTCTTGACACTCGTTTCACCTAGCTGATTCGATTTGCGTGGGTGTCAATTTCATAAACTTTACTGGTGTCGTTTATGAATGCGCCAAGCAGGGGAGGGTTTTGGAAAGAAGATGTGCTCCTTCTCAATTAACGTCAACATTTTTTCCACACCGCAGTGGTAGCATATTAGGCTATAATTTTTTTTAAATCTCACAATTTCAGTGCTGAAAGACATAATTTAAGATTTAAATAAATGCCCATTGTAATTTTTTTTTAAATTTCCACATCATGATGGCTGCACTTTAAGCTGTCACCTTAAGAAAAATAACTCCTTTTTTCAATGCTGATAGTCATGGTTTAAAACACCAGAGTGTCGACCCCATTGCAATTGTTTAAAAAGTTTTGGGTTTGCACACTGCAGCCATGCTGTAACTTTTCAGCTGTCATAAAATTATTAACACAATTACTCATGATTTCTGTGCTCATAAACATATGGTTCAGACTTCAATAAATATCCAGCCATTTTTTAGTAGAATGTTAAAAGTGAAATTGACATTTGAAAACTAAAGTAGCAGAATTTAAATAAATTAACTGCTTCAATCTAACAACTGAATCATAGCAAGAGCATCAGTAGAAATTTATTTTAAGTTGCTCCAACGTAGTAGATAATGTTGAAATTGTTATTAAATAGTTTACAAATATCTGGAGGGTCCAGGCGACCCCTGGCAAATCGTCAGGCGACCCCCGTGGGGGTCGCGACCCACAGGTTGAGAACCGCTGCGGTAGATTATCAACACGATGTCACTGGTGATTTGATGAACGTGGATAAGTCATCTCGAGTTTTATGGCGCTAGATTCCAGGCCGTAGGTGGGGGGTGTTTTAAGTGTTTGAACACTAAGGTGGAGTGAATACAATGGTGAAAAAAATTTGTCAGAAATAAAAAATGCCCTGGTGTGCAAAAGTTGCATTACGATATGGTTAGTTGTTTTGCAAATTATGTTGAACTTATTCTTAAGTGGTGCCCCAACGATGAAGAAAATCTAACAATTTTGACAAAATGTTCAATTTTTCGTTGAAATGTGCTTTTAGCCATGGGCAACTTAGGACAACAAACTATTGTTGCAATGCTGTATAATGATGACAGAATCTACTATCAAGTTCCGTATTCTAAAATACATCTGAATTTAAGAGGTTTCTCTTAGGTCAAAATTATGCAAAACTCTGATTTTGTGTACGGAGTTTTCATTATTTTTTCAAGCTATTCCTGCCCGAGTGGCTCCATCTGTTGAAGCCTAGCCATTGACCTTTGCCGCATGCATCGCATGAGCTATTTCATGTAGGTAGGCCTACCTCTGCAACAGCCTAGGCCTATTGTTTGATTTTATACAATTTGCTGCATCCTTGTCTACAACATGTTTCATGTGAGATGACTCATATCGATCTATCATTTGCCATTCGACTTGGTCAATATATATCTTCAGGATGAAAGTTGAGTAAGAGTAGCTTAGGCCTACTCGAAATTTCATGATTTTTGTTAATGATGCTTTTTCAACTCTTGCAGCAAGAATTTGTCTGCATGCTAGCTCGCGAATATGAGATCTTTCGTTGGACAAACATTGCAAGTAGTATATTTTCTGCATGGCGAAATATCTATTTCCTTTAATAAATTCAACTACAATGTCTCGTAAATTATGTTGCAGTATCTGGAATATTTTATCAAGCTCTGCAGGTGCTTGGAACCTTCACTGCATGCTGACCTTGTCTTGATATGAAAACAGACTGATGTACAAACTCTCACGATAAACAGATTATCACTTGGAATTTCAGTTCCTATAATCTCAAAATTCTATCTGCTGTTATCAACCACCTTGAGTACCAAACAGGAGCTGGCTTTTGAAAGGAGAGATCTAAACCATATCTGCTGAACAAATGCCACATGATACAGCTTTGCAATTGCATAATTTAGTAAATATATTGTACAAATATTGCTGATCGGTACTTAATTTGGTTCCTTTCAGATCTGGACAGTTCTCTAACTCAATTGCGTTGCAATGTTTCAGATAATGAATCACAGTTTCCTAGAGAATTGCCTAAGTTTACTGAAAATAATGTTTGGCCCTGTGTCCCGCCATTTAGCTTTTGAATTAGATGTCGCAGAGTCTATTCGTTGGTATGCAACATTCAAATAAACCAATGTAGTAGTCTACCAAGTTGTATTTCCAACAGACTCATGATCCCACCAACTGCATCAGTATTACCATTAGTTCAGTCACAACCAATGGCAACTAAATCTTCGGTTGCTATTTTATTATCTAACAAACGTTTGGTGATACTTGTATGAATATCTTTAGTCCTGAGTAACATGACCCAGATATTGCAAAATCGTTTCAAACGCAAGTGCTATGTGATCTTCAGAAATGATTTTAAGATACGATTTCTTGCCATTTTTCATTTGCACTCTGGTCCTACATGTATCTTTACGCACATCGAGGCACAATCCAGATAGTTGTCTTGCGGAATTACACTGTAGACCAGCGGTTCTCAACCTGTGGGTCGCGACCCCCACGGGGGTCGCCTGACGATTTGCCAGGGGTCGCCTGGACCCTCCAGATATTTGTAAACTATTTAATAACAATTTCAACATTATCTACTACGTTGGAGCAACTTAAAATAAATTTCTACTGATGCTCTTGCTATGATTCAGTTGTTAGATTGAAGCAGTTAATTTATTTAAATTCTGCTACTTTAGTTTTCAAATGTCAATTTCACTTTTAACATTCTACTAAAAAATGGCTGGATATTTATTGAAGTCTGAACCATATGTTTATGAGCACAGAAATCATGAGTAATTGTGTTAATAATTTTATGACAGCTGAAAAGTTACAGCATGGCTGCAGTGTGCAAACCCAAAACTTTTTAAACAATTGCAATGGGGTCGACACTCTGGTGTTTTAAACCATGACTATCAGCATTGAAAAAAGGAGTTATTTTTCTTAAGGTGACAGCTTAAAGTGCAGCCATCATGATGTGGAAATTTAAAAAAAAATTACAATGGGCATTTATTTAAATCTTAAATTATGTCTTTCAGCACTGAAATTGTGAGATTTAAAAAAAATTATAGCCTAATATGCTACCACTGCGGTGTGGAAAAAATGTTGACGTTAATTGAGAAGGAGCACATCTTCTTTCCAAAACCCTCCCCTGCTTGGCGCATTCATAAACGACACCAGTAAAGTTTATGAAATTGACACCCACGCAAATCGAATCAGCTAGGTGAAACGAGTGTCAAGAAAAGAAGAACTATATTGACCAATTTTCAGAGTAACCTATTGTCTAATAGTTGCGGCATGAGCAGAGAAATTACTACATGTTATTTTTTGGGCATTTTGTCGGTCGAAGGGATGAAACCCAACAAATAAACAGAAGCGCCATTCTGATTATAGGCCTACTAAGCAATGCATCCTAACTATAATACAAGTAAACATGACCAGCAGGCCAATTTTTGAGGAACAAAGGTGACGACGCCAAGAAGGCAGAGAATTTTTGAAAGTTTCAATGGCAAGACGTGGCAGCTGTTTAAGTCAACTTCAATTGCAAATTGAATACCAAATAGCAGGCTGCTCTTAGAATCGCCAGAGTCGGGAAACCTCATACAATTGTCAAAAGAGGATTTCGAAATATGAGTGTGAAAATGCATAACAATGGACATTGGACAATGGTAAAAAAATGCAGTGATATGGGTAACTCGATAAATTATGTTGTTGGGGGTCGTCACAACTTTCGAAATATTACCAAGGGGTCGCCCCACTAAAAAGGTTGAGAACCGCTGCTGTAGACGTTTTTGACCTTTTAACAATTCTCTTCGAGCTTTTGCTAATATAGGCCTATCCTATAGATCACCATAGATAGGCCTAAGTCTCTGTTGTGCACAAACACCAACATCCTTTAAAACTGTTTTTTTTTCAAGAAAAGCAGCACAACGATCAGAAATTCCATGTATGTATCATTCGCTAGTCAAAGAAGGTCGGCCCTAAATCTGAACGTCTTTGCGCACTTTTATATTGTTTGGAGTTAATTGTAATTGGTTCATCGTCTGATTCTTTGTTTTTCAACACTGTTAAACAAACTGATATGTCAACAAACTGTTGACATATCAGTGATGATTATCTGTTGAAGAATTTGATTGCCTTTCTGGCTTGACATTTCCGAGTCAAAATAACTGAAAATATCAGGTTGTTCTTGCGCGAAGGAAAGCTTAAGACACTTAGCTGCTGTACAGCCTTCTCTACTTTCTTTTTCTTCTCTCATGGAGTTAGTAATTTTATATCGATACTAACAACCATCATTGCTCTTGTTTGTCTCTGATCAATATGAAATTTTCGTTCAGCCATTTGAACTTTGGTATTTCTTGCACAAGTGCAATTATTTATTTCCATATACTTATAGGCCTACATGCCACAATATCAAATAATTGAATTTCAGATTGCTTCGCAAATTCTTCAATTTCAGGTAAGTAGTTCTGGTCATATTTTTACAATTTGTATGGCTTGAGCAAGTTTCTATGCTTGTCGGGATAGAGTTTTATCTTGTTCACTACATTTTGATGAGATAGGTCTATAATTCGTTTCGAAGACATCAACCACAAACCTTCTATTCGCAGTGTGATCGTGACTGCTACTTGCTGCAAACTTTTGTTCCTTTGAAGTCGGAGTAACTTTTACAAAACATTCATAAGATAATATCATGAAATTAATTTTTGAAAGATTTTAATAGAAATCTTAATGGAAATTGAGGTTTTAATTTAAATTTAAATTATATTTCAATCCCAACCATTGTAATTGAAATTACAGATTAAAACGCTCGAGAAAGTATGAACATTTTTATACTTAGGCCTAAGCATTTTAGAATGCTCGAAAATAGCAACATAATTTATATCAATTATTTAAGCACTAGACAAATTTCGGGAAAAATAATTTAAAGTAGATTTTTATGATCAGTCTGCAATCACTTAAATGTGGCAATAAAAAGAGTTTGGGCAGGGATTCTCTTTAAAAGCGCTCTTCTTAGTTTGAAACTTGCGTTGCAATATGGTTAAAAGGCTGACAAACATTATTAAGAAAAACAAAAAAAATTCGATTTTTACAAATTATAGCAAATTTATTATAATATAATAAATTTGCTATACTTATATTATACTTTCAAAATAATGTGCCACGTCTGATTGCATACACATAGGCACTACGTTCTTAGTTACACTAGACTATATATTATAATGCAATAAATCTTGCCATTGACTATTCAATGTATTCAGTGACAGTATCGTACTTTGACCCAATTTTTATTCCAAACAAATTGCACATCAGAATATGCAGCAAGACAAAACATGGTTGGATGCCCGGACTGATAGACGGACGGACGGACAGACATAGCCTACGTACGTCGTATATGTTGCTGGGCTCATTTAATGAAAGGACCGGCATGGAGAACCGAACATTATGTACAGAGTGGGCCATAAAAAAGTAACCTCACTACGGTTTTGTTCTCTTTCAAATATTTTGATTATATCTGGTCATCATGTGTAAATATCATTGTCTTTAAGATTGCAAAATTTCATTTCGAAATTCTTACTTCTGGCCAAGATAGTGGCAAAAAACCTTAGGGAGTCACTTTTTATGGCCCACCCTGTACATAAGTAACATAACCCCATCACGGGTCAGCGGCATGATTGACATGTCTGTTGTTTGTTCTATCAGGATAAGTACACTACTACGCTATGATAATATAAGTTGATTTCGTTGCCGTTTATCACTGTCTAGCATTTTTAGATGTGTTATCCGGCGTTGCCCGGAAAATTTAGGGTTTTAAACACTACTCCACTGTGGTACCCATCGTTGACCGCTAAATTTCGGGTTTTCGCCAACCCTCCACCCCAACCCGCTTCCCCAAAAAGCCAAACGTGACCCGTCCCTGCGGGGAACTACGGAAATTATTACTGGTCGAGTATGACGTCATGCGGACTGTGGACTCTTTTCTAAAAAGTCAGCTTTAGCGATTATTGATGAGATCTGTCTTAAAACGCTAATAACTCTTGTTTTAAAGTGAATTAAAAGCAGAAAATAGTTGCGTTGACCTTATAATTTGGGTAAGAGCCAATTGCAAAAATTTTGGTAAACCGACGCTGTCACGCTGTTTCATTTCCGAGCCTATTTTGTTAAGAAGAGTCAAAATCCGTACGAACAAACAAACAAGCATATGGAATTTCGGAATTATAATATAAGATTTCGTTGCCGTTAATCACTGTCTAACTTTTTTATTACGAAGTAAGCAGTTGTAGAGATTTTCCATTTTTTCTCTTTTTGGAGGGGGAGCAATAGGGGGTTTAGCCCGTAATCCCTCTGACGCCGCCACTTGTCATACGATTGTTTTTATGTAGGATTTATGTGGGGAAGCTTCACCCAATCCGTTTGTAAATCAATTAAGAAGAATCTCGCAGACATCAAATAGCGAGCAACGACCGTCTCTCAACCTACATCAGATTTTGCCCGTTGTTTGTTGCCGTCATGTGTCACAAAATGATACTTTGTACTTTGTAGAAGATCAGCGCTATAGAAGTCACAAAAGAGAACAAACAACATGGTGGACAAAATTACTTGCAAATTAATCACCATAACTCTGGCTCTCCTCGGTTTTATATTCCTTCTATTAAGTCATCTAAACGGACTCAGTTTAATTCGCATGATCCACATTCCATGGTATTCGCGACCCAATTCTTCCGGTTTTTCATCGACAGTGGCAAACGGAAGTGGAGCAGCTCTCCACGGTAAATACGTCAGTCTGTGTCAAGCACGTCTTACCG
Source organism: Lumbricus terrestris (assembly GCA_949752735.1). Lineage (NCBI taxonomy): Eukaryota > Metazoa > Annelida > Clitellata > Crassiclitellata > Lumbricidae > Lumbricus > Lumbricus terrestris. Next base: position 55,764,830 of record OX457036.1, on the reverse strand, counting down.
GAAATCACAGAACCGGAAACCACATATTTATGTTGGCGGCCATGTTGCACGTAGCTCGCGTGACCGGAAGAACCCTAGTAATGCCACGCTCCGGTTGGTACCTCGATCGAATCTTCCAGCTTGATATTCTGAGGTACGATGACATTGAAAAAGAAATCTGTCCTTGTAAGAACCTAAATTTGCCTCATTACGACTATGATGAGCGCTTTGAAGATAAGAATTTCTTAGATTCTCTGTCGCGCGCCAATGAAACCCTACTCGTTTGCGGTCTGAGCCAAACGTACCGTTATGCTGAGCAAAACGAATACGAACTACGCAGACTCCTTCGATTTCGAGAAAACGAGTCTAGAATGGCAGAGAGCTATCTATCCACACTGCCAATCAAGCTAACCAGCTATCTATCCACGCTTCCATTCAGTCGGACCAGAATTGGGGTTCACGTGCGTCGAGGAGATTTTCTTAAGAGCACTGAACGTCAATTCGGATTAACCATTGGCGACGCTAACTACTTCCATTCTGCCTTCCGATACTTCACGGATCGCTACACTTCGGTGAACTTCATCGTCGCGACCGAGGATCGCAACTGGACCGAGACGAATCTCCCCAATAGCACATCCAATTCTATGATCAATTTCACGGATGGCGAAACACCTGCGTTCGATCTGGTTGTTCTGTCGAAGTGTGACGGGGTCATTATGTCAACTGGAAGCTTTGGGTGGTGGGCAGCTTGGCTGTCTAAGAAGACCTGTGTCTTCTACACAGAGTGGCCCAGAAACGGAAGTCAATTTTATCACGTATTCAACCGTGAAAACTATTTCCCATCAGACTGGGTTCCGCTGCGGTAGGACAATGCGAGTTTGTGAATTTCTTGTTGGTTGCTATACAGCTGAGTAGGTTTGTATTAATGCAGCCGATCATTATTCATGATGTTACTAGGGTCATATTTACAATAGGTGAATTCATGGACCCTGAAAAGGATCGGCGATCCCGCTGACTGGACATTTTGTCAGTAGCAGTGGCGTAGCTACCATGTGTGCAATGTGTGCAAAGAACACGGGCCTGCGACCTCGAGGGGCCTTCACAGATTGCTAAATTAATTATTTATTATTGGCTATCCTAATTAGTAATTCATATTATTTTGTGATAGATGTGATTTTTGTGAACACATTTGCATTAGGCTACTTCGTTACTTTACTGGCTCCTGTCAACCGCCTTGCTGTTGACAGGCAAACCTAAACTGAGTCCGAACTCCTATATTAATTATGTTTTCGTCTCGAGTCGTGACTGTCACATTACAAGATGACATTAGTGTACTACTGTACATGTATGTGAACGATAATAAAGAATAGGTCCAGTAAGCTTTTAGTTTTAATCTGAGAACATGAAACGAATCATATATATCGGCATAAGATTTTAATTTCGTTGCATCGCTTTCCTATGCAGAGAGTATAAGGGTGTGCATGTGCTATCTAAGATAGGTGTGATTATGTCGGTCTACATGTCACATTCGTGTAGGCCTATTATAATTAAACGTTGCGCGCAGAAACCTCATACGTCTCACAGGCATGCTCGTATATTCCGGTAGGCCTACTTTGCTGGATTTGGTAACGGTAGTGACCTGACATCTCCCTCTACCAGGGTGAGAATTGCTGGGGGCTTGAAGTGGTTCAGCCCTCTCCAGTCTTTCAGAGGTTCACGTGGTGATCTTCTTTTCAGTTTTTCACGACCAAACTCGATTCCACGTGGATCATAGTCTGACCCCCCCAGTTATTTTTCTACAATTCTCAAACTGCTCTTAGCTCCCTTCAGCTCTCACCCCAAAGTCAGAGAGACCAACATTGAGCAGGATCATGGTCATAGGAATCACTTATATGCCCCAATTTTTGCACTTGTAAGGAATATTGCTGAACTTATTTTTAGGTGTGCAAATTGCAATTCATGAACCAGAATTGATACATGATTGACATTTTTGCTGAACAAAATGCTAGAAAGAAAACTCTATGACGCTACGACACCGTTTTAAGTAGGTCCACTAATAATAAATGGATAGGTCTGCAACGTGACAGATTTTAAATTTCGACTGAGAAATCAGTGCAGTTATAACACTTTAATTCATCTGTCTCATTCGTGCAGCATTCATGTTCATTCTGTGAGTTGTAGACCTATTGCATGTGTTAGGCATAATAGCAAACACGCCATTGATTAGCTTTTTGTGATCTTAATTGCGAGAACTCGAAGATAACGGCCCTACAAGGCCAAGCAGGGACCCATGCGGAACCTCTGCACACGGGCCCACGAAAAACTAGCTACGCCACTGGTCATTAGAGAGCTTCTTTTGAAATTTTCTTTGCAGGACTGTTTGCCATTTGACAGCGAATGTTTGAAAATTTGTGTTCTAGAATTTGATGTGTTTTTGAACGCGTGACAATAAAACTGTGACTTCCTGGTTTTGCAGCGGCGTAACTTTTCCAAGATAGTGGTGGTGACTATTCCTCAGCTCACTACTCTTCCCATCTGTCTCTGTCTCTGTCTCTCTGTCTGTCTGTGTCTCTCGCTGCAGGCACGGTTGCTCTCCCGACTTCTCCCCTTTCTCTAAAGCCAAACAAGTGTCCCGAGTCAGTGGCACCGCCAGACACTTTTTACGGTCAGGACAGAGTCAGTTCAGCCATATATAAGTAACCAGGGCAGGGCGCGATCTATGGTGAGCGTGGTAACACAAGCTTATTATGGTGATCAAAATTAAAATCTCACGCTACTATATCCGCCATTTAGCGCCCCTTCACTATCATGAGTGACTGATCAAAGATCAGATGGGCGAGGTCCCTTAAGCTGAGCGCTTTCTGACATTTTGCAATGTATATTTTAAGCTGGTTCCCGCGATTGGACTATTGTTACTAACTAACTTTCTATTCTTTCTGGATCCGTTTCTACATCTCTGTCTCTTCTCAAAACCTATTTCTACTCTCGGGGTACTCGCACTGGAAGCCAGGAAGCGATACCAAATAGTCGCTGCTTCCAATGAAGTCATATAAATTTCAAATTACAGTAGGCCAACACTACATTGTGTCGTGTATTTAGACATTTCTGAGACTTGAGAATTAATTTAGGAATGAAAGAATTAATTTGTGTTACAGTCAGACTTTGCATTGCAGCGATTAGTTTGAACCAGTAAGTCCACCTGTTGAGACTTGACATCATATAAAATCATTGGCGGTAAGCCTATCTACAATAATTCATCCTGTAACGTCCGTAGTACGAAACTTTTGGTAGCACTATGGCCAGTTAGCAAGAGTGATATATATGTCCTACTTCCCCTATAATTATGAAATTTATCAATGTAGACTACTGAAATGTAATATGACTCCATCGCAGTCACCATCATAAAGATTGCATATTTGCAATGATCCACTGCAGTACATAGCCTACACTAACAATTTCCTTATAATAGGTCCTACGCATTGACCTGACGTATTTTAGTTCAAATAAGCATTAGGCCTACTATACTCTATCAACATATTAGGCCTAGTCTATGTGAATAGAGTAAATGTCGATTTATTATGTTATGAGTGCACAGTAGGTGAGCAGTTATTTGGGTATATCTCTAATATATTTCTCAAAATTTGTCCTTCCATATGTTTGTTTATTTGTATGTCCGGATTTTAACTCTTCGTCTCAGAATAGGCTCGCAAATGAGAGAGCGACGGTTTAACAAAAATTTTCCAATTGATTCTTACCCAACTTTTAACGTCATGTCGACTATTTTCAGCTTTTAATTCACTTTAGAAATCGAATTATTAGCGTTTTAAGACAGATTTCACGGCCCAGGTGTGTGGAGGGCGTGGGGGGTGGCGGGTGGGAAGGAAATTTTCCCGAAAACTCAGATTTCACGGGTGGCGTACAAGTGGAGGTCGGAGCGTACAAGTGGAGGTCGGAGTGTTGAGGAGTGCAGTGGGGTGGTTGTGGAGTGGTGGGGTCGTGGCCGGGTGTGGGTCGAATCCTAAATTTCCCGGGCAACACCGGGTACCCCAGCTAGTATCTTATAAAAGAATAAAGTCTCTTCTTTAAAATGACACAAATCCTATTGCTCTGCCATGTTTCTGTCCAAAGTTACGAGTAAAAATATGGTTCGACCGTCCAAATTACAATTCTGAGAAAAATGCGTTTAAAGTTTTCTATAACTTAGAAATGCAAGATTCTTTAGAACCATGTTCATAATTAAATAAAATTTGCAACAAATAAACAGATTGCATAGTAGGCTAGAGGGAAGTCTGGGCTTTTCACTGATACCTAATTTATTTTGTTAGCCACATACCAAATATGGCTACCAATGGCGGGAAAGTGGAAAATGGCGGGGAAAGTCATCGATTTTTTTAGCAATAAAAACCACAAACTTATCCAAAATATCATTAAAAATATTATTTTTGCAAAATTTTTGGTTTTAATGTATATAAAACATTTATCATTTTATGTCAAAACAAAAAAATGAAAAAATTCGGTTTTTTCACATTTTGGTCATTATCTCAGAAGCGTGTGTTGCGACTTACGCCTGGTTTTGGTTAGATGGGACACAAATAACTTCTTTTAGTTTTATACTTGAAAATCGGAGTTTATCATGAAAATCATGCGAATCACAGTGGGGGTATTTTTTTACTCCCCGGTGACCAAAATCGGTTGAGAAAAATCGTGACCCTATAAGGGTTAATACATTTATGTTGCTCCACATCACCTGATTAATTAAAGTTTGAAAATAGATTAAATCTGTTGAAGCTTTATGACTCAACGATCGAATTCGTTGATTCTGTTGATTGCTTGGGCGTTGCATTCAACCTGGTTAAAGTGGTTTGGGCGAGCAGTGGGAACGCCGATTATGTTAGCTGTGGGAACGCCGAATATGTGAGCGGTAGGAACGCCAGTGAAGTTTTATTAGAATGCATGGGTTTCCAGCGCATGCGCATGAACACAGTGCACATAGCATTTTTTATTGAGCTGGTACCCTGTGGTTAGTTCTTAAGTTGCGTTAAAAAATTTAAGCTTACGAAATCGCTGTCTTCTGTCCTCAGCGTACATTGGGTGCATATTTTAACCAAATCCTCAGCTTCTCCGATCAAATCACCCATCCTTTCCGATCTTGCTTCATGCACATCTGTGACCTTCGCAGAACCGATAGCGATGGAGAAGGAATGGCAGACAGGACAGGAAGAGTAGTCGTCAGGATCGATATGGAACAAACCGAAAAGGAAAAGCCAGAAGAAGAAGAAGAAGAAGATCGTGGAAGAATTTGGAGAGGTCACGAGACATAAATGAGGAGAGTAAGACTAAGACTAAGGAGAAGACTATAGGACCGGGGGAGGGAAATGGAAAAAAGTGGTCTATTATAGATTAGAAGAGTTGGGTATATGCGGCTATAACGTACGATGG
>OX457036.1:55691912-55754412 GCA_949752735.1 Lumbricus terrestris | reverse complement strand
TGTGAAGCATGACAATCGTGGTTTGTGCTGTCCACATGCTATTGTTCATCATTATTATTCCTGTGGGACTTGACGAACTCTTTCCAAAACTGCTCTTTTGCCATTTCTGGGTCGGGACATGGGCGGAGACCTAGGGGGGGGCAGGAGGACGGTCCCCCCAATGAAGGTGTTGGGGGACGGCCCATGCATTTGTCCCCCCCCCCAATCGTTGAGCGTCAAGACTAAAAAAAAAGGTCATCAACTTTTTTTGGCGGCGAAAATAGAACTTTTTTCCGAGATCTCGCCGGTCGTCAGAAATTTTGGCCGGCAAAAGATGGACATTTTTCTGCGACACTCAGCCATTCGTCTTTCCGCCCCCCCCCCAAGTCTCCGCCCAGGTCTCCGCCTATGGGTCGGGAGCATCTATGAATAGTCATCTTGAACCGGCGGTATATAAATTTCATATATGATATATCGATAGCCAGATTGATAGATAGATTATAATCATTTCATATTAAATTTCAGTACTCGTTTCAATATTAATATAGGCTAACAGGCCCATAATTATTATCAATAAATGCTATAGCTACTGCTTCTAAGTTTACTGTTGCGGCCCTCGGCTTCAAGAATCTTCCTTATGCGGTCCGTGGTACTAAAAAGGTTGGACAGCACTGATGTAGTCAGAGATGATGGAGCTACGCAGCACTTTCGCATCCCACTGGGCGGCAGCAACATCAGCAGCTGAAGCAGCAGCCTGTGCAGTCGGCTTCAGAGGCAGCTGTGGAGTGCCGGTCGCATCTAGCTCGGGGAAGACAATGGGCGCCGTAATGTACACTTCATTATGCGCAGTAGCGTACACACGTTCGTGTACGCTTCGTCTGCCCACACACACACACACACACACATACACATGCACACACACGCACACGCACACACTCGCTGTACACGATATTGAATCGAAGTCGACATTGCCCGCACTAGCTCGCACGCATGCACGCACACGCCGACGTTTGGATACAGAGGTTGTAGTGGACAGAGAGTGGACAGTGAGTGTACAGTCTATATGGAGGACGGCTGACCACAGCGGAGAGCAGCGGTACGGTCATACAGGTCAGTCTCGGAAGATATATATGTACGCTTGTATGTAGCTACATGTATATCGATATTTATGATGCTCCTTTAATGATTCTCTCGAAGGTGATTGGATGATGTTAAGGGTTCGAGGCGTGAGAGACGAGCTCAGCTGACGGCGGTAATGCTATACCGGAATTGTGTATAGTATGCCACTGCATAGCTGCACATACATGTAGACTAATAAGCATAATGGTTCCATCACAAAATGTCGCACCACAAAATGTGGCCGACAAAATGTCGCGGACAAAATGTCGCAGAGACAATATGTCGCAAGACAAAATGTCGCCGACAAAATGGCGCAAACGTAAATGAGTAAAAGATTTTTTATTGCACAAATCGACCATTTAAAAAACCCATCGAATTAACTTGTTATTAGTAGTGTCAACGGACACACATTCCAACAAAAAAATGGCCATGAAGAAAGTCCGCAAAAAATATAAAAAAATTAAAAGTGTGCGAACTAACTCTCATTCCATGAAGTTACTAAGACAGCTACTTTGATGTTAATATTAAATGTGTTAACGTAGGCCTATTCGGAAATGTACGTGATGAATGGAAAAAAATATAAATACAAAGCTACATAGTGTGCAAACACACTATAGCCTAAATACATGATGTTTATCCACAGCTAGAATTAATTTAATATTGAATCTGTCAGTGTCTCTGTTAATGTCCTTGAATAATGCTAATAGAGCATTATAACTGTTCATACAACATTGATAGTCAGAATTCTTGCAAAGTCTCTCAAGTACATGTATTGAATGGGTTCTCTGTTTTCGTAATCGGTGACGATAGTGCAAAGTCCTTCGTTCAATCTAACGTACGCCTTCTTCTTACCAGGGCTGTTTTTAAGGAATTTTTAGAACTGCACAACTCCTTCTTTCCATTCCCATCCTCCATGGTAAATTACTTCCAATCGGATGACAATGACCTTTTTGCTAGTTTTAACTGCACAGAACTTTTGACAGAAGTGCTTCTACAACTGCTCAAATCCATTTAGAACTGCACATTTTGTGTACAACTGCACGTGAAAAAAGCCCTGGATCTAAGAAGAGTGACCCTTGCGAAAACCCGTTTAATAATAATAATAATAATAATAATAATAATAATAATAATAATAATAATAATAATAATAATAATAATAATAATAATAATAATAATAATATTCTCTTTATTAACAATCCGGTTGACACACCGCAACCGGTTACAATATACACTTATGCAGTTTAAAGAATTCACAAGAACGGAGATCACAGAATACACACATCTTAACTATACTAACTGAGCAGACCGCCTGCAATATATGGCACCATTGGCAGCCTACAAAGCAAATCCGCTCGAACTCGCTACCTCTCGCACTCTTGGCCAGCGTGTTGACCACTACTCTACCGGGCTCCCGGTTTGATAAACCGAGAGCGGATTATTCAACTCTAAAATAAGCGGTAAGTTGAAAAGCAACAATATTGTCAATAACTTGGTATAATTAAAAAAATGTAATATAATTAAGTGGTAGGCCCTAATGAATTTAAGATAAAAGAGGAAACACTGCGACATCCTCCTCTACGTTGATTTTTTAAAATAATAATTAAATGTAGTCAGGCGCTATAAAAAGAGCGATACAAAATATAGCAGACAGTTTAGGGCCAGTTTCCGGGTTTTCAGCGGTGTTATATTGTCAGTTATCGGTTCTGTTTGCACGATAATATCAAATGTATTATAATTATGCGTGCCATTTTGTCCATACCATTTTGTCCAAACCATTTTTTCCGCTACCATTTTGTCCATACCATTCTGTCCGTACCATTTTGTCCGTACCAATTTGCCCAAAACCATTCTGTCCCAATACCATTTTGTCCATACCATTTTGTCCGTACCATTTTGTCCGCTACCGTTTTGTCCGGTCACCCTCAGTTGTAGCCGACATGCTACTTATCTTATCTTACATGGGGATACGGTTCATTCCGATGCACATCAATCTACATTTTGTCCGCTACCGTTTTGTCCGGTCACCCTCAGTTGTAGCCGAAATGCTGCTTATCTTATCTTACGTGGAGATACGGTTCATTCCGATGCACATCAATCTACAGGGTGGCTCAATAAAAAAATGTCCCACCAGAAAAAATGCAATTTCTCCGCAACCAATCGAGATTGTTCTATGGAAATACAAGGATTTATAGAGGAAAGATTTTGCAACAATCCTTGAAAATCTCAATAATAAATTTGTATTACTTCAGAAGTTACACGTGTTCAAATTTTTCTCTCCATTTTTTCCAATTTCCGCAGAATCATGTTCCAATACATGTGATTTCTTTAAAACATTTTGTAAACTGCATCACTCAAAATGATGATGAGGTCATACGACCTCACTAAGAGCTGGAAAGAAGTTGTTTGTGAAGTCAGCTGTTAGTATTTGGTGATATTTTATATATTAACCCATTAGTGCGTAGCGTCCCCAAAAATGGGACACCACTTCAAAAATTCACATAAAATTAAATCTGCATTGAATATGCAATTTAATGTTATAGCCGTTATGCCAACATGCCGATAAAGTGATTCTGACACAAAATGCGCACAAAAATATTTTTATCCAGTGAAAATTGCGTTTTTGATCACGCCATTGACCTATTTTAGCAAATGTAAACATTGCGGACTTTACGCGACCTATTTTAAAAAATGTGTCCGCATTTCTACAGATCTGTCTTTGGTTTCACAAAGGTTGGTATATACTATTACATAAATAATTAGATCAAATTCATTTTGATAAAATATAACACATGCATTTGATCACTGAAGCGCTGTCCCATTTTTGGGGACGCAAGGCACGAATGGGTACGTGAAGTTCAACACAAGCAGTTTTGCATCTTGTATGGTATTGTAGTCAGATATTGTTTGAAAAGAAGTATAAATGGCTGTTTGTAGGCAGAAGTATCACTCGCAGTGAGAGATAGCGTTATATGATGTTATTTGAATCAAAAATTTATTGACAACTTCAACTGTAGGCTACATTGGGCCTATGTATACATGTATAACCTACATGAATATTTCACATGGATAGAAATCGTCCAGAATCTACTAGGCCTATGCAATGTAGTGCATGATAATAGTCAAAATGCACTCAGTCTGTTGTATGCAGTTGCTAGAAAATTAAAATTTAATAATTTAATTTATTAAATTTTATTTGAAATAAATAAGAAAAAAATCAGTCGCTATGTAATTTCGTCATTCTAGTCCAAGGTGTCACCCAAACTCAAGAAATGCTGTTGTGCATTATAATGAATATCACATTCCTGTTACATTTTCCATGCAGCTAGGCCTGCTAGAATATCAGGTAGGCCTAATTACTAGGCAACGGCATCGCACTATGTTGAATACACCACTCGGCTTTTGGTCTGATTCACATCCATGTGGATGAGTTGGTACATGGATCCCAAGCCTGGATTAGTCGGGTGGCATATTGGTTGTCAATTCAGTTGATTCCTACTAACAACTAGTGGTCCTTTACCACTTCTTTACTACTCTCAGCCTGCAACTATGCCTTTGTTGGCTACACAGAATGCTCATTGAATTCACCATATGGTTACTTTGCTCAGTCAGACCTATAATGGAGTTGGAGTCCGTGGGTTCCCAACTTGGTGCGGTTGGTTCATAGCAACAACTATGTTGTGTAGGCTGCTATGACTACTTCTTTACCATTCTGTGACTGCCACAGCAAATGAGCAAAATATACCATTATTGAGACAATGCAAGACAACAAATGTGAAGATTTTCACTTCCTTTGGTCGAGTGTACAAAATAGAAAAGTGAGGGCCAGTGCATGGATCTGAACACACAGTTGTCTATCACGGAAAGGATAAGCTGGCTGGACAAACCAGAAAGTATAAACTTCACTTGCTAGCACCAAATCCCATCTGTTTTAACTCAGATGCATTGTGCGAATGAAATTCTGCGAAAGTTTGAGAAAAATTAAATGTCGGTCCACATAAGGAGGGCTAGGCCAATAATCTACTGCACAAGACTAGTCACTAGTACTTTAGCAATTGAAAAGCTTCATGTAACTGTTTTATGAGCCTTCAGTAACAGTGTTGGTTGCCATGTTACAGGATATTGATCTGAGACACGAACAGCATTACAATGATTTGCTTCGTGCAAGCAATTCATTTCAAAATGTGAGCAATTTGGCATATAAATGCATTCAAACATGCCATTTTTGTTGCAATTTTGTACACACACTTTATTTTAAGTTATTCTGAGTGCAAATTATTTATCTGTTTTCTTAATTTGACTGTATCAACAGTCTTGAGTGATGTAACCTGCACACATCACAATGTAAATCTTCACGTACCCATTCGTGCCTAGCGTCCCCCAAAATGGGACGCTTCAAAAAACTGCTCCTAAAGCATCAAAAGCTAAAATTATGCAGAATCTGTGCTAGGTATTGTCCAAACTCATCATTTGTAACAAAGTTTTCATATTTTAAGATGAATTTGAAAAATCAGGCACTAATGGGTTAAGGTCTCAATTTGTGAATCCGTTACTGAACTCGTGAGCAAAGTGTCTGCGGATGGTAAAATGGGAACTCGGACGTTGCGTGAACAGAGTCTGGGACATCGCGTGATCATAGCAATTACCCAGTGAAAGTGGAGCCTGAGCACAATGAAGGCTCTGTGCAAGCGTGTCTATGAAGGGGAAGTCAGATGTCGGCGGGAAGTGGTCGTTTGGTGTGACAGAAAAAGGCGCAATGCTCACGAAATTGGCTTGGTAGTCGAAAGGGTCAAGTTTGCAAAAGGCATCATGTTTTCGACATCAATCTGCTGCCATGGCGTGTGCTACGGTTGCAAGGAAAGACTGCACTTCATCCCATTCAGTAGGCTAAATGTAAAACTTTGCGTTGAACTCTTTACCCAGACTCATTGAAGGCAACTGGTATGTTCTAACATCTGGTTTTATTTTCCGGCAGGACGGTGCGCCTGCTTGCTCGCACAGCAAGGTTGATTATGATGACGCTACCTTATTGTCATCACTGCAGTAAATTCACTGGCAAAGATGAATGACCATTGACCAACAGTCTCGACGGGTCTAGGACTTTACCCCCCGGCCCATTACCCCCCTGCCATTTCCCCCTGCCATTACCCCCCGCCCATTACCCCCCCGTAGGACATTACCCCCTGTCATTACCCCCCGGTCTGCTTACATTTGGAGCTAGTTTATGTACGTATGTTTGTATGTATATATGTATGTATGTATGTATGTATGTATGTATGTATGTATGTATGTATGATTGTATGTATGTATGATTGTATGTATGTATGTATGTATGTATGTATGTATGTATGTATGCAATCCAGATTCTATTTCATATATAAAAATACCCTCATCCAGCTTCCATTTCTCATGCTTTATTTTCGTCGTAAGCAGACCGGGGGTAATGACAGGGGTAATGTCCTACGGGGGGGTAATGGGCGGGGGGTAATGGCAGGGGGGAAATGGCAGGGGGTAATGGGCCGGGGGGTAAAGTCCGGATACCGTCTCGACAGACCTTAACCCTCTTGATCATGACGTCTGGGGAGCTACGCTGGAACGCTACAAGACATTTCATCCCAAGTTGAAGAACGTTGATTAGCTGAAGGAAGTCTTGCTGCTAATATGGGATCAGTTGCCGCAGGACTCGATCAACAAAATCATATTGAGCTTCACAAAAAGAATTCGAGCTCGTGTTACTCCCATTATACCTTACAATAAACTGCAAAACGAAATTCTGAGCTCGTAGTGAATGTGATATTATTTGACATGGAGATCTACAAGTGACGTTCATATTTCCGCGGAAATTTGAAAAAAACGGAATAGAAAGTCTAAACAGCTGTAACTTTTGCAAACATGAAAGGTTTTAAGTGAAACTTTCAGGGATTGTTCGAAATTCATTCCCCTGCAAATTGGGAATTTTTGCAGACAAATTTCAATCGGTTGCGAAGATATCGCAGTTTGTCCGGTAGGGCATTTTTTTTTGAGCCACCCTGTATTGTTAGATTGTACAGTCATTCAGGCTGCTACTTCCACTCGGGCGTTAAAGATGCCTCATTTAATAATTATAATATGTGCGTTGTTTCGCCTCACTCATCCGTTCCTACGTCCTAGCCGTTCTCAATAATTGGTTTAAAGTTTAAACCAAAGCACCTTACTAACAAGTATTAAGTAGTTTCTAATATTGATTACGAGCAGCGTTCTTTATTGCATCCAAGGTACTGATACTGATACTATTTCTACACTACTATAGGCTATATTCCTAAGGCCTAAGTATTAGTAGACCTCTGTCAACACTGATATTAGTATTCAGTAGCTTTTCGCGCATTTCCGCATCACTCAAGGAAACACTGGATTTAGTAATCAGAAGCAATTGCGCAGTCTGACAAGTTAGCTACAAATAACTGGAAGAAGCTTCGAACCAGCAGTATCGAAACCGGTTTCAGTTTCAGATGACTAAGTTTGAACTTGAATATTTAGAACAAGTGGAAAAGTTGCAAAGTGGAACGTTTAATTAAGAAATAGGCTACGAGTGGAAGAAAATTTGGGACCGAGTGTACTAACAATTGGAGAGTCTAACAATACTGGTGAGTTTAAATATAGGCTGTCGGGGAGGTTAAAAAGATCGGGAGTTACTATGTTGGAGGTCAGTAGGTACGAGGATAAATTTGTGGGAATTTAACACTTGGGAAGTCAATAGGTGACTATGGAGGCTAATATAGCTTGAAGTCTATAAAAATTAATATGTTCAAGCTGCAAGATACATGTGGTCGTTTTGCACCACGGCTTAAAAACTGAACACTCCAGCCATAAATTCATGCATATGAAGAGAAGTTTCCATGGTGCGAACAGATCTGCAGATGCTTAAAAGTCAGTTGTAATAATATATTGCCGCATCTATGGTCGTTGCAAGGATTTTGTTTGGGGAGGCGTTTACTCGGGCTTGGATAAGCATCGTGAGCTCTCATAGCGGCGGGTCCTTATCGACCAACGCATTACACAATGTAATAAGTTATTAGGCGTATTACACAATTCCAGAGTCACAATTTTAGGCTTGAATGTTTCCTCGATTTCTCCAATGGTGTTTGTCTATCTCTTTTTGCGTTTTCCTTGATTAACATTAGCTGTAATGTTTATCCTCTACCGTCGCTGTCTAAGAATGTTCGTCTGTGTTCAAGAATGCTATCAAAGCTTTTCCTATGTAAACACTCGGCTGAAAATTTAATTATTCAGAACTTCAGCAGCTTCCACATCATCCTCATCATCATCGTCATGATTTTTGGATTAATTGCAGAATTTCGCATAGAAATTAGAGCTTCAAAATTAGATTATTTTTTTAGTTCTTACACCGTGTATTAGTAAAATGCGTTATTTCATTCTTCCAATTATTACACTTGGAGCGTGGGGGTGTTCAAACACCCAACACCCCCTCTAAATACGGCCTTGACCGGAGCACAGTAATCGCTCCCTTAATGCTCCCGATAAACGCGTTAAACATTTGAGATAATTTTTTCGCGCAAATAAAACGAGTGAAAAATCTGTGTGTAGGCCTATAAAGTCCAAGAGGTGGCGGATAGTGGAGTGTCCTCTAGATATAGAGGTTAGTTGCGAACTAAGCAGGTTTAAAACCCTGACGAATAAGCAGTCGCGGACCAACAGCGGCAGCGTGAGACATGGGTGGCACCTGTCTCACTGTGGTAAAAAGCTGCATGGACCCGATAACGGCCCTGTGACATGGCTAGTGCAGACCACCATTCCAAATAGGTCTGTTGCCCCCGCTGCCTTGTGGGTGCGTGGTAACCTGAAAGGCTAGGGTCACACTCGAAATCAGTGTTGGGCGTCAGGAAGGGCATCCGGCGTTTGAAACACTTGCTTCACTTTTTCAATAGATCACATGATATAATTATGAGGATGATAAAAAGGATCCGAGTGGCTGACCCCTCCCCTGCGAGGGATTAATTCCAGCCGGAAGGAAAAGAAGAAGAAGAAAACTTCTGTTGAGTCACATCAAATATTAGTCTAATCGCGCGCGCGTAACTGCATGCAGCGCATAATATTCTGCATGTGCAATAATTATGTGTATATGCCTACATCGGTCTGTTTTAGGCAATACCCTGACAAAACTCATGAGATTGTGCGCATCTGACTCTCGTGATAAAAGTCGATCAGTTACGATGGCCAAGACTGAGAGCCGGAGAGGTGATGGGTTTGGGTTGACGTCCTCGTTATGTCGACGGATTATTTCGTTTAGTGGAAATTTACTCCTTACCCTACACCGTCGGACATTTCGGAGTTTTCGGACCCTAAAGGTTTGTAGTCTATGCTGGATTATTTAATCGTCATTTCTGTCGAACATTTTATTCGATTTGAAGACAGTTTGTTCGCAATTCGCCATAACCACCATGACAGCATAAGAAACGTTCCTCTGATGTAAGCTTATACAGTACCAGTAACCACTGCAACATCAGTCCCAACCTTCCCTCCGAGTCCTAACCATAATAATTATAGGCCTATAGACCGTGTACGCCGCCTTTAGCCGAGTGTTTTAATCTCGGTGGAGGGCAGCCGCCGCAACCGTTTGGGTAATTGGGGTGAACCCAGTATAGAGTGGAATGTCTTTTGTCTGACAATGGGTAATTGTAATTGTAATTGTAATTGAACACTTGTATAGCGCCGCTCACAGATTCAGTAGCGCTCCCGACCCAAAGTTAGCACTGTCGCTAACGAATAGTATAGTCTTCAGGCGCTTCCTAAACAGAGGGAGAGTGAGGCTGAGAAGCTCAAGACGTAGGCTAGTTTATGTGGAAGACGGTTCCAGCAGGAGGGGCCAACATAGGCAAAGCTCCTGAACTGGGCAGTAGCCCCACGCATGCGAGGAACAACAAGGAGGCCATTAGCTGCCGAACGAAGGGCAGAGCGACCGGGGAGAGAGGAGACCTGAATACAGAAAGAACGGAGGTAGGAGGGAGCAACCCCAAGAAGAGAATTGCGCATAAGTGTCAAAGTTTTGAACTCAATGCGTTGTGGTATAGGAAGCCAATGAAGAGTGTCCCGAATAAAGACTGAAATGTGGGAGAACTTGGGAAGACCAGCAATTAGGCGAGCAGATAGGGTAGGCCTATCTGTTTGGTTAATGTGCGTGAGCCCGACAGTTGGTTGACTTTTTCTAGTTTGCTGTGTACTGTGTTTGCTACTCGATTAATTATCAGTATTATTATTATGTTATTTCATTTCACATTCGGTCGCAATACGTCTTTTTTAAGCCAAAGCACATAGGTGGCCCTGGCTAGCGAGACCTTTGGGTCTCCTGGGCAAGCCGACATGTTTGACTTCTATGGTGTAATTACGATATGTTATGAATTGGTTGCCGAATAAAAAATATTTTGCATGTATGCTACAAAATATAATGGTCTCGAGATACACATGACATGTAATGCAAATGACATAGGCTTAGTGATGGATCAGCGCAGAGGAGGAGGCACTGTAAATGAGATGCCTTCAAATGTGCTACGTTTTATTGCAAATACATACATTATATATACGCTCTTCATCACATCAGATACGGTACACTACAATCACGTGCAATAGTCATTCATTTGACTCGCCCGCTCGAATAAATATAATCAGTGGCAACATGGTACCGTAAGTCTGCAACCCAATTACAAACAAATTGCACATCAGAACATGGCAGCATGGTTCGATGTCCAGGCGGACGGCCGGACGGATACGTACGCCGTATCTGTTGCTAGGCTCATCTATAGTGAAATGGCCGGTGTCACAAAATAGAGTATCCCCCGTATTAATCGTATCCCCCCAAATGAAGAAACGACGAAAAGTCACTTCCGCGTGTATTTTTTTGCAAATTAATTTTCATCTGCTTTGTTTTGAACAATGACACTAACAGGCATATTTATTCCTACTAGATATTGTTTTTGCTTTGGTTTTAGAGCACTTAAAACATTTAAAACACTTAAGAACACTCAAAGTCACTAAAATAATAAATTCGAGTTGCCTCTATCTGAGCATTGTTTAGGACACTTAAAACAATTACAGTCACTTTAAATTTTGATTAAAGCATTCATTTTTTATTAAGCGCGTTTTTCAAAAAATGGGATAGACTGGTTCATCCCCCCGGATAGTCTAGATCGGTTGATTCCATCCGGAGGGATAGATTACTTCATCCCCCGGATAGCTTTCAGGGGGGGATACTCCGTTTCGTGTCACCGGCATGAACACTGAACAGTGTCATATAGGCTATACGGGAATCGGAAGGGACTTGTTCTTAAAGCGTTCTTTAAGAAAAACTTCCAACCAGAGAGCACATTGGCTAGACAACCGTCTTCGAAGACTCGAACACAAAGTGATCTCTGTTTTCAATCTGCTAACCCGCGTTAAATACAATTAGCGAATCTCTGTAGCTCCAGCGAAAGGGTAACGTGGCGTCGCAGCGACGATTCATCATTCAGCCATGATGCAATACGACGCTAAAGATCAGTGTAACGAATATTTCCGACGCCGATGTTTTATATCCTGGAAATGCCGACGACGCCAAACTATTTAACCTATTTCCTTGGCGACCGAAGCTTTCTGAAGAACGAAGAACTCGTCAATCTCTGTATATCTATTTGACACGAAGTCAGACAAAAGTATCCAACGAAGAGCATCGCAGATATATCCACTTCGATGTGAATTTCAGGATAACTCCAAGTCGAAATAGACTACGATACAGATTCAACTTTCATCCGGGAAGGCCCACAATGCAGCGCTGAAAGCAGTGACACCGAGCGCTAACTATGGCCGTTTATCACTTCAACTTCACCTGCTGACGCCCTATCTCAACGACATCCAGAGAGCGACTGCGTCCGATCTCTTGGCCTCTATCCCTCTCTCCCCCTGTCACTCCCATCTCTATCCCATCTCTATCCCATCTCTATCCCATCTATATCCCATCTCTATCCCATCTATAGCCTATCCCTCTCCCTTGCGATTCGTTATTTATCTACTCAAGGGTCGAAGTGCATTGCACTGGGACATGCAGTAAAGCTTTCCTTTTTGTATAGACCACACCTATCGACATATTTACATACCTATAAGCTTACAGACAACTTACCTACGTGACCACTCTATCGACCACTCTATTAAAAGCAAAGCTCGAGGGTCAGGGCCGGATTAAGGCATGTTCGACATGTTCGGCCGAACAGGGGCCCCCACACTTTAGGGGGCCCCCACACATGCAATAGGAATTTTTTTATCATTGCTAATAATTATTATAATAGTAAAAATGAGCTTAAAATCTATGAAAAATTGTGAAATTATTCAAAAACAACTGACTTTAACATTATGCAACTTTTGCACATGTGTGGGGGCCCTTATTGCAGTTTTCATTGCCAGGCAGATTGATCTTAAAATCAGCTAGAAATGCTAGTAAGAGTTATACGTTTTATTGCTTATTTAAATACTTAACACATCACCGGATCGGAACTCAAGTGCTATACTACGTATTATGAGATAGCGTGAAAATAGCATTGAGTAGGCCTACATGCAGTAGGTCTACGCACTCTATTTTTACGAATTCAATCAATCTCGTAAATTTATATAGAGCCCCTTGAGATTTTTACTCGGAGGCGCTCCCAATGCAGGCGTTGTCAAAAAGAAAAGACTTAAGAAGACCAGACTTGTTGTCCTCGAGACCAAAGTCTTGGTCTCGAGTGCGCTCGAGTTCGGTTTTAAAAGTCTTGGTCTTGGTCTTGGTCTTGAGAATAAAAGTCTTGGTCTTGATCTTGGTCTTGAGGTTCAAAGTCTTGGTCTTGGTTTTTCAAGACCAAGACCAAGACCTGCCTTCACTGCCCTTCAGTATTAACATTGAATAATCAGGGTCATTTTTAAGTTCGTGGGGTCGATGTAAAATTGTAATTCACCGCCACGAAAAAGGCCAAGCATCTTCGCGTCCTACTACAAATATCTGCGGACGGATACAATTCCAGCAGGTCAGGAAATACCATCGGCAGCAGCAACATTTATGCTGTATCTGGAAGTCCTGCCAAGACTCGTATCAGAAGCCAGGCGGTCAGATACGCCATGGCAGGATTTTAAAAAAGACTCACGATTTCTAAATTTATATCCAGTGCTTGAAAAGATGCTGTGCGTGCCAGCAACTTCAGCACCTGTAGAACGTATTTTTTCGCATGACGGAATTTTCATGAGGCCACACAGGGCACGCCTTGGTAAGAAAATTCTGAGTGAATTGGTTCTGTTAAAATGCAACAGCCATTTGCAATAACTTTGCACATAATCACATTAAGGAGTTTTGTAGGCACGAACTGAACTCGAAATTCTCTGCAGTTTGGTTATAGAGTTGCTTTGTTTGAATAAAATACGTTTTCATTAAGATAGCAGAACTTGCATTTTCGCAAGGTCTTGTCTTGGTCTTGAGACCAAAAGTCTTGGTCTTGTCTTGGTCTTGAGTGCAAAAGTCTTGGTCTTGGTCTTGGTCTTGAGAATAAAAGTCTTGGTCTTGGTCTTGAGAATAAAAGTCTTGGTCTTGGTCTTGGTCTTGAGGTTTGAGGTCTTGACAACAACACTGAAGAAGACGAAAGAAAGAACAAGCAGAGTCGCAGGAAGCGAGAGAGCCACGGGGAGGCTATTCCAGATAACTGTGCCCACTACCGAGAATGCTCGTCGTTTCATGGTCACAACACACGAAAAAAGAACAAGGAATTATTCACGAGCAGCTGAGCGCAGTGAACGGCTGTCCAGAGAGACAGACACCGGGGTGAAAGCTCACATAAGCAGGATGGAGCTTGAGTCAGGGTCTACTACTGGCATAACCGCGAAAATATTTTTTAGTTTGTAAACAGTGTGGGCGCCATGCACAGCAGGGAAAATCGGGGCAAATGCCCTGGTAAAAACCATTTGCCCTGGCCGTTATTCTGCTCCAGGTCTACCAGAAATTTTCTTAGCAAAGAATTTATTTGGGGCGTAAAATCGCTTCGGCGCCGTTTGTATGTTTGTTTGAATGCTTGTACGAGTACTCTGCGCTGGTCAGGAGAATGACTGACCATGAATCACTGTAATATTCTTAAACCGTAGAAGATGCATCGGTTGTTTAACACTACCGTATTAAAAGACCTGTTGGTATTGTTAAAATAGAAGTAATGAATTTATAATAGACGATTGTTGATTCCTTGAATATAACACGTTTTTTGAGTCATTTTGTCGTGCTTCTGTAAGGTTTGGGCCCCCACAGTTTCACCGAACAGGGCCTCCACATTTGTTAATCCGGCCCTGTCGAGGGTACGTACCATACGTATTCTATTTTGTGAAAGGTACGTACGTATTTTAACGTATTCTATTTTAGGGTACGCGTACCCTCGAGCTATAATTAAAAGTTAACTTATACCGTAAAATATTCTTCGTCTTTGCAACTCGGTCGCTCTGTCCTTGTCATTATTTATAAGTCGCTGTTAATTAACTTTGTAAAAAAATTATGAAAGACATCTATAGGCCTATAGAGCAAGAGCGGATCAAGAATTTGTCAACAGGACCCGAGGCGGGGTAAATTTTGAACAATCAGATTGTCAAAATTAATGGTGAAATTCATCGCTGCCAAATGGATGAAAAAATAATAACGGTGACGAGGAGGAGGAGGAGGAGGAGGAGGAGGAGGAGGAGGAGGAGAGGATATTGGAATAATTGTTAATTCTTGTTTTTATTCAGCGGCATTTCGAGACCAAAGCATTTAACGTCACAAAATTAATGAGAACTTCCATCATTTGCTTTTTCATTGCATGGTTTCAAAGAATGAATTTTCGTCTGTTCTCTCTCTCTCTCTCTCTCTCTCTCTCTCTCTCTCTCTCTCTCTCTCTCTCTCTCTCTCTCTCTCTCTCTCTCTCTCTTCTCTCTCTCTCTCTCTCTCTCTCTCTCTCTCTCTCTCTCTCTCTCGCTCTCTCTCGCTCTCTCGCTGCGTGTGTGTGTCTCTGTCTTCTGTCTCTGTCTGTCTGTCTGTCTGTCTGTCTGTCTCTCTCTCTCTCTATAAATATATATATATATATATCAGACTTTACATCAGTTTCGTTATTTTTTTCTATTTTTCGCAGATCTTTCCTCTCGAATCATCGTCATGCCATTGCTTTTCTGTAAAATATCTGCAAGAAAATTTCGCTTCATCCGTTTGAGATCAATAATTCAGAGGATTTCACCACATGCATAAAATGACAAACCACGGCCGTATTTCAACCTACATCAGATTTTGTCCGCTTTTTGTCATCGTTGTGTGTCTCCAAAATGTTACTTTGCATATTGTAGGAGATTGTCGCTATAGAAGTCACAAGGGAGAACGAACAACAATTCAGCATCAAATTCAGCAAAAGGACTTATAAAATATTCGTCATAACTCTGGCTCTTCTCTGTTTCATCGTCCTTTACTTAAATTATCGCAAGGAACACGGTAAATACGTGAGTCTGTGTCAAGAACGTCTTCTCGGAAATCACAGAACCGGAAACCACCTATTCATGCTGGCGGCCATGTTGCACGTAGCTCGCG
This sequence comes from Lumbricus terrestris, assembly GCA_949752735.1. Classification (NCBI taxonomy): domain Eukaryota; kingdom Metazoa; phylum Annelida; class Clitellata; order Crassiclitellata; family Lumbricidae; genus Lumbricus; species Lumbricus terrestris. The sequence goes on along the minus strand of OX457036.1, from coordinate 55,738,739 downwards.
TGACAGGAAGAACCCTAGTAATGCCACGCACCGGTTGGTACCTCGATCGAATCTTCCAGCTTGATATTCTGAGGTACGATGACGTTGAAAACGAAATCTGTCCTTGTAAGAATCTAGACTTGCCTCATTACGACTACGATGAGCGCTTTGACGATAAGAATTTCTTAGATTCTCTGTCGCGTACCAATAAAGGCCTACTCGTGTGCGGCCTGAGCCAAACGCACCGTTATGCTGAGCTAAACGAGTACGAACTACGTAGACTCCTTCAATTTCGAGAAAACGATTTTAAAATGGCAGAGAGCTATCTCTCCACACTGCCAATCAAGCTAACCAGCTATCTCTCCACGCTTCCATTCAGTCGGACCAGAATTGGGGTTCACGTACGTCGAGGAGATTTTCTTCAGAGCACTGAACTTGAATTCGGATTAACCATCGGCGACGCTAACTACTACCATTCTGCCTTCCGATACTTCACGGATCGCTACATTTCAGTGAACTTCGTCGTGGCGACCCAGGATCGCAACTGGACCGAGAAGATTCTCCCTAATTGCACATCCAATGCTATGATTAATTTCACGGATGGCGAAACACCTGCGTTCGATCTGGCGGTTCTGTCGAAGTGTGACGGGGTCATTATGTCAACTGGAACCTTTGGGTGGTGGGCATCTTGGCTGTCTAAGAAGACCTGTGTCTTCTACACAGAGTGGCCCAGAAACGGAAGTGAATTTTATTACTCATTCAACCGTGAAAACTATTTTCCATCAGACTGGGTTCCGCTGCGGTAGGGCAATGCGAATTTGTGAATTTGTGTTTATAGGTTGTTAGCTGGGTAGGTTCATAGGCGTAACTTTCTATTGTCACGGTGGTGTCCGGTTACCACCACTTTTAAAAGTGGTGGTGAAATTCACCACCACTTTTTGGTCCTGCAAAAATATTTTTCCAGAATGAAAGCATTTGGCTGTCTTCGGCTTAGGCTGTTCGTTCTCAAAATCAAGAAGCAGAAGAGGAAATAGATAGAGAAATAGAGAGGATGGAGATTAGAAAGAAACATAGCATCAAAGTAGATAATTGACAGGCCTGTATAAAATGATACTGTGCACGATTTGACTGAATTTTCCAGTTTATCATTGGCCTTAACTTCGATTCCTTTGGATATTGGCGATTGGCAATTGTCGCATCTTTATCACTACTGGTATTAGCCTATTAGTAGGCCTATTGTTGCTTCTTGCAGTATGAACCTATACGCAGCAGTGCTTTCTTAGTTAGGCTACTTAGTCCTACACGTGCAGGTTTGCACATCGGACAATGCACTTCCTCCACTTCTCCATGTCAATCGCCAGTTCTTCAGCCTCATCCAATGACATCTCCAAACATCTTAGATCACTTTGATGGTGTCCCGACAGTTCTTTCGTGATCGTTCTTTTTTCCTTTTCTTCCAGCATTCCAGGACATGCACAGTTTGACTCTTCGATCTTTCGTTCTTTCGTGGTCTTTCTTTTTTCCTTTTCTTCCAGCATTCCAGGACATGCACAGTTTGACTCTTCGATCTTTCGTTCTTTCGTGGTCTTTCTTTTTTCCTTTTCTTCCAGCATTCCAGGACATGCACAGTTTGACTCTTCGATCTTTCGTTCTTTCGTGGTCTTTCTTTTTTCCTTTTCTTCCAACATTCCAGGACATGCACAGTTTGACTCTTCGATCTTTCGTTCTTTCGTGGTCTTTCTTTTTTCCTTTTCTTCCAGCATACCAGGACATGCACAGTTTGACTCTTCGATCTTTCGTTCTTTCGTGGTCTTTCTTTTTTCCTTTTCTTCCAACATTCCAGGACATGCACAGTTTGACTCTTCGATCTTTCGTTCTTTCGTGGTCTTTCTTTTTTCCTTTTCTTCCAGCATACCAGGACATGCACAGTTTGACTCTTCGATCTTTCGTTCTTTCGTGGTCTTTCTTTTTTCCTTTTCTTCCAGCATTCCAGGACATGCACAGTTTGACTCTTCGATCTTTCGTTCTTTCGTGGTCTTTCTTTTTTCCTTTTCTTCCAGCATTCCAGGACATGCACAGTTTGACTCTTCGATCTTTCGTTCTTTCGTGGTCTTTCTTTTTTCCTTTTCTTCCAGCATTCCAGGACATGCACAGTTTGACTCTTCGATCTTTCGTTCTTTCGTGGTCTTTCTTTTTTCCTTTTCTTCCAGCATTCCAGGACATGCCCAGTTTGACTCTTCGATCCTCGTCCATGTGAACAGCATGCCCAATAAACCTCAGTATTCTCTTTCTAATGATGTTTTTCGTATCTTTTTGTCCCGTCGTCGCTCTTGTGATTTTGTTTGTTATGCTTGTTCAGCCATGATACATGTAGAATCCTTCTTAGCCACCTTTGTTCAGTCTTTTTCTGTTACTTTGTTACCGTCACGGGCCACGTCTCAGATCCGTACAGTACTGTGCTCACAACAAGTGCCTGTTGCATAGGTTTTTTTACCCGGGTAGGTTGCAACTTGCTAGCCAGTAATGTTTTCGTGAATAAGAAGTAGAATAAGAATAATAATTATTGTATTTTCGTTCAGTAGAAGTCAACAGAAGTGAATACTGCTCCACTGCTCCACTGTTCTCAAATCATTTGTTGCTATCTTTAGAGAACATCAATAAATTTCAAATAGGTCTCTTCATGCATCGTTATCACCATAACCTAATGCCCAGCTCATTCAATAACTATTTTACTACTGGCTCTAAACTTCATGATCGTGCTACTAGGCATGCTCATTTCTACCGCGGTGATTATGCACGCCTAAAAATTAAACAATTTTCTATTAAATACTTGGGTCCTGGAATTTGGAATGGTCTTCCCACTCACATATCTGCCTTAAATTCCACCAGTCTCTTTAAAAACTGGCTAAAAAGTTTCCTATTGGGATCTGATAACATATATCCCTTTACCATTGTCTATGTGATCATATTATAATTATGATTTGTCCATCAGCTTCTCATTTAAATGGGATCATATGTCACTTACTAATAATTGCTGGTTGTGTTCAACTATTGTCTTTATAAATTTATTTTGTGGACTACCTGCTTATATTTGATTTCTATTATATATGCATGCATTGACAGTTTTGTTCACTTACTACTTATTGTTTAACATTTTGTACAACTTATTGTTGTGGTTTTCTCCATTTTTTCCCCATGTCTTGAGAATGTTATGTATACATTGTCTGCTTGGGTTACGGGGATTCTACCTCCATTACTGAATGCATTGGGGTTGGAGCCTTTGCGTTCTAATCTGAAGTCATAGCCTCTAAACTATATACTCTCTACTATTACTTGTCTCAATCACCTTTTCTTCTCTTTCCTAGCTCTACACTTGTTTCCTCCCCTCTCTATTCTGTTTATTTAGTGCTTTCCACCATGTTGATTCAAAATCTCTGTCTATGGTTACCCAGGTTTAGCGGGATCACTCCCTTTCTGGGTTACCCATTCTCAGGGATCTCGTACTTAATAGTTATGTTATTCTGACTTCTATTTTCTATTGCACACTATTTACTGTCATTTTCTATGTCGTTCTGTTTTTTTCTTGATCTCTGTGAATAAACAAGTTTGAATAAGAACTAGAAGTAAAATTAATCTAAGAACTAAAACATCACTGTTGCAAGCCCACCGCGGAACCTTCTCCTTTATTCTGGTATGCGGACGTTTCGTCCAAGGACGATTCGTCACGGACTGTTCGTCATGGCCTGTTCGTCAAGCGGACGATTCGTCAGAGGACGTTTCGTCCACGGACGATTCGCCATGCGGACGGTTCGTCAACGGACTGTTCGTCAGTTATATAACAGAGCTCTAAATGATTACAGTATGAATGAAGTCAAATGAATTACAAAGTTAATAGTGACAACAGTTTTACTCTACTTGACGCTTATTTAGTTAAGAATATATACACATGTACTTTTAGTTTAAGTGCACAACATATGCACAAAAGTGTCTCATGTAAACAGTGTTTTCTAAGATTTCTACTCTCCTTGACGCTTATGTAGTTAAGTGCGGAAGCATCAAGAAATGTTAAAAACATATTTGTCTCAAGTATACGGTTTCTGCTCTAGCTGTGAGATAGGTGTGCAATTCCACGGACATAGGTGACCACATCAGTTCTGTTATATGCCTGAACGGCACGTTGTACTCTCTCAACCAAGTGACGGTACTTTTTGGTACCTGGTTCTTGAAGACCAGTCACTCCTTGTAGGTATGCAGCTTTTTGTTTCTGGCAATCTCTGTCCAACCCTTCAAGTAGTAGCCAAAGACTTGGGTGACTACACATGAACAGCGACTGCATCCCGTGGTGCCACCCCTCTACAATGTTAGTGGTTCTGGCTATCCCATCACCGGCCGATTCGTACTGGTTCCACAAAGGGAGTGCAAAGGTAGGAGCAGCATAATTCGCACCTCTTCCCCGAAGTCGCCTCCCTCTCACGTAAGTGTGTTCGAAATAAGATAGCAGTTCATCCATCTTTTCATGTTGTGGCATATCTTCTGTAATAAGCGCAAATGCATTCACTACGTCCTCTATTGGAACGTGCGAAAGAGCTGACAATTAAGCATCTGATACTTCCTCGAATGGCGTCATCGTTTTCGTAATCAATCCTCATGCCCAGCTCGTTAACTTTACGGAGCACGCTTTGACAGAGATGAAAGTAGCAACCTCTTACAGAGGCCATGGGATATCCTTCGCTGAATGCGCCCATTGCTGCAGCTTCGAAATCGGTTAGAATGACAGTTGGTGCTGCGGTAGGTATCAGCCTCTTGAGTTCCTCAATAAGACGGTTGTAAGATAGGTGAGTTTTGTTTGTTAACAGGCAATATATATATATATATAGCTGCTGGGTTAAATCCGTTGACAAACTGGAAGTGAATGCTGTAGAGTTTGGAAAAAGAGAGACGGCACAATCTTAAATGTACCGTCAGCAATCCACACAGCAGACCTGGATAGACCATCGATCAATGATGTGTCACCCAAAATAAGCAACCTATCATCTCCCGGTCCTGAATCAAATAGAAGCAATGAGTTAAACCGTGATTGAAAGGTGAAGTTGAGGTCAATGGGCGCGGGGGGCAAGGTAACCTTGTTTTTTTCTGTGGCTGACGATTTCTGACGATGACGGCGAAGAATTCTGCGCAGAGATGAATGTTTCGGTAAAGCCATCAGCACATGGCCCTCAAAGCCTGTCATGACGGCACCAGATGACGAACTGGGAGTTGCGATAGTTTCCCGCATTTTCCAATTCCGCATTTTCCAATTCCGAATCGTCCTTGGACGAAACGTCCGCGAATCTTTATTCTGGCATTAGACAGGCTTCAGTCAGGCTATCCTGATATCCCGAGGCGGAAAAATTGTCGTCGCTAACCTACAGTAACCGACCTCAGTATACCTTATATCAGTGGTTCCCAAACTTTTTGACTTTAGGGTCTCTTTGTCTAAGCTGGAGGACACGAGGGTCACTTTTTATTCGATGAAGGACATTTAATTTAGGGGTCACAAGGCTAAAATTTAGTTAACTAAAAGCATATAAAATTGCTATAATAATTGATTCTTAATAGTATGTTTGATGTTATTTATAGACGTCAAAATAAAATAATTTGTAATAATTATAAAATAATTATGTGTTCCATCCTGTCCAAATTGTCAATTTTCTATATATAGTTGATAATTCGTTGAGAGATAATGGCCATTTTCATAGGCCTGACGGGCCACTTTTGGCTAACGGGCCTCGGCTGGGAACCGCTGCCATACATAATTATAGGTCCTATAGGCTATAGACGACTTCTTAACGGAAGTATTATGGTCTCCACCTCGAGAGGAGGTAAGTTTGCCAGCCCCACAGTTCCAAACAGATTTACGTCCCTGATCTTTCCTGAAGCTTTTTTAATAATTGGACAACGTGTAGTCCATTTTGTTGTAGTCTGGGCTTGAAATTATGAAATCGAGTTTCCGTAAAGTTCATAATTATTACCAAAATTCGTAACAGAAAAGTTTAAACATAGCTATAACGGCTGTTCAGGTGAGACTTTGCGAGTGGGATAGTTCATCATAGCGGAAGGGGAGGGTAGAGCGAAGGGAAGAAAAATTCAGTGAGCAGACAAATAGTCACCACCACTTTCTGGGGAAAGTTACGCCCTTGTCCAAAGTTCGATGTTCAGCCAACATCGTTAGGTTTAATAGAGCGCAGAACGCAAAATCATCACACAACTTGCCGAGTCTAGAGTGCAAAATAAAACCATTTTGTCAAGTAATCGTAATCTCGAGACTTCTACAGCGCCCACAAAAGCCAAGTCGCGGGAACCAGCTTATTCACAGGCGCTCAATCAAAACAAAATCGATAGGCAGCGGGTCAAGTCCGGAGAGTCAGGCAGGCCGATAGAGTTGAAATGGCGAGGGATGTGAGGAGAAGAGGAAGAATCAGGATAGGATTTTTGAAAGAGCAATGTTTTCAGTTTTGAGTGAAAGACCTGTGGGGAGATAGCGAGAGGTGGAGTTTTGGTGAGTTCGTATGTTGGGTCGGAAGTTTGCCGAAGTGCTGGCGGAAGTTTGTTCCGGAGAGGTGGAACGGCAATGGCTATGGAGCGTTTTGCGAATTTCAGTGATGAAGTGATGGGAGGGCGAAGCAGTGTAATGGAGGCTGAGGAGCGTGTTGAACGAGGTGGCTGGATGGTGAACAAAGCTGGATGCTGACGAAGGTAGAACGGCTGGATGAATATAATAGCTGGATGCTGACGAAGGTAGAACGGCTGGGATGATTGAAGTGTATTGTAAGTGAGTGAGAGGACTTTGTATTCGATGCGTTCAGGTATTTTGAGCCAGTGAAGTGATTTCAGGACAGGAGTGATGTGGTGACGTTTGGGGTTTTCGTCACTGCACGGGCGAGGGCATTCTGGATAGCTTGGAGGCGGTTAATTTGGGTTGTATCAATGTTTAGGAAGAGAGAGTTGCAGTAATCAAGTTTCGCATGAACTATGGATGTGGCTATTGTGGATGCAGTTTTAAAGTCGAGCATAGGTCGGATTCTGCGGAGATCTCGTATGTGCATGAAACAAGTGCGGGAAAGTTGGGTTATGTGGTCGGAGAAGCTAAGATATGCTGGTCAAAGATTACACCTAAGTTTCGGACAGAAGAATTTGCGGAGAAAGTGTGGTTGGAAGAAGAGTCATTGTTGAAGGAAATGGAGGGATCTGGAATCTTCTTGAGTTGTTCTCTGAGGCCTATTAGTATAAATTCCGTCTTGGAGGGGTTAAGGCAGAGGAGATTTGAGGTCATCCAAGAGGTGATTTGGGTGACCACACAGAGAAGATTATCTATGGAGTCAGAGAAGCTGCTTGGAGAGAAAGAGATGAATAATTGGGTGTCGTCAGCATATAGATGATGGTCGACTGTGCCATGGATGCTTTTATGAGTGAACTGAGTGGAGTGGTGTAGAGGATGAACAAGAGGGGCCCCCGAGGACAGAACCTTGCGGAACACCACAGGTGAGAGGGCATGATTGAGATGACGTTTCAAGTGTTTTGACTGAGAAAGTGCGTGATGAGAGATAAGACTGAATCCAAAGGAGAGCAGTGTCGGTAAAGCCAAACCAGGAAGACAGTCTTTGGAGTAGTATGTTGTGGTCGATGGTGTCAAAGACTGCAGAAACAGTGCATCTCTACCACAAACTCCGGGAAAATTTGAGATCAATCCGGGACACGGGACGTACAGGGACGATTCCGGGACTGTTCCGGCGAATCCGGAACGGTTGGCAGCCCTTATTGGCCTACACATTTGGCCTACATATAGCTTGAAAGCTAAACCGTCATTGACCCTCTCTCAAGGCCGTAGCCAAGATTTGATTTCGGGAGGTGTTTCTTCAGTTTCCCGTCCAAAAAAACTGATCACTATTTTAGGTCATCCGACCGAAATCAGTTCATTCTGTTTTTCACATTTTTTTCATTTCAGGGGGCTGTTTTCATGGTTTTATTTCATGGTTTTTACATCATGTGCTAGCAAATGCATTCTATTATTTTTTTACTTTTTACATTTCGGGGGGTGTTCACCGTGTTCAAACACTCAAAACACCACCTAGCTAGGCCTATGGCCTTGCCCTCTCTGCATTATTACAGTTCACTTTTGGGATGTCGTTTTGGCAAAATAAGTAATAACTGAATTATTTCAGTAAGCTTATTGATAAAAAGAATGTTTTAAGATTTCAATATATGTGATTATATTTACAATAATGATTTCTTTATGTATCGAGTTCAGCAGTTCAGTTCTGCTGCTGCTGGGTTATTATAAGGAATAGTTGCAGAGGTGGATAGCCTATAATTATAATAAGCTGACTTTTCAGCACTGGAATCAGGTTATCCCTGTTTCCCAGGATGGTCCTGAATTGCTGACCAGGACACACTTTGCAGAAATCATAACAAATGGCACTCAAACCAACCAAGAACTAATAAACTGCTGGTGACACGAAACGGAGTATCCCCCCTGAAAGCTATCCGGGGAGATGAATTAATCTATCCCCCCGGATGGAATTAACCGGTCTATACTATCCGTGGGGATAAACCATTCTATCCCCCTTTTTGAAAAATGCGCATAATAATTTTTTTTATGCTGTCATCAAAATTTAAAGTGACTCTAATTGTTTTAAGTGTCCTAAGCAATGCTCAGATAAAGGCAACTCGAATTTATTTAGTGACTCTGAGTGTTCTTAAGTGTTTTAAATATTTTAAGTGCTCTAAAAACAGGGCAAAACAAATTATCTAGTAGGAATAAACATACCTGTTAAGGCTGTTAGTGTTATTGTTCAAAACAAAACAGATGAAAATTAATTTGCAAGAAAAAATACACGCGGAATCGGTTTTTTCGAAGTTTTTTAATTTGAGTGTAGTTTAGCGTCGTAAATTATTTTCACGCTTTTAATAACACAAAAAGCGCCGCAAATTATTTCTAATAGCGTAGATTTCACCAACTGATGTAACAGCACACTTAAAATTTGGTAAGGAGAAGAGTATTGACAGAAAATGTCTTTTTAAAATGTCACATTTCCCATGCGAAATCGCCGTTCGAATCGCCATTGAACCACAACATTTGTCCGGAAGTTGGGGTACGCGCAGAAACCATCGATGTATATTGGTCCTTGCGAGTTGCGACTGTAAATAACGTGTGCGTCAATAGCCTACTTCGGTCCTAACTTCAAAATGAGAAATGGAAGCTGGATGAAGTTATTTCTAGATCTGAAATAGAAGCCGGATTGATTAAAAAAAACGCTTAAGTAATGGAAGCTGGATGATGGTATTTTTATATCTGAAATAGAAGCTGGGTTGACGAAAATAACGGGCGAGAAATAGAAGCTGGGTTAATAAAAAATATTCTAGCTTAAATTGGAGCTGGATGGATGAAAAATAATGATAATTGAAACAGAAGTTGGATTCATAAAACAGCTGATGCAATTGAAAAAGCTGGACTTTTATGGAAATGGAAGTTGGATGAAGGTTCTCTATAGATGAAATAGAAGCTGGGTGATGGTTCTCTATTGGTGAAATGGAAGCTGGATGAAGGTTAGAGAAATAGAAACTGGATGAATGTTACTTACTTATTTGCTGTTGTGTTGCTTGACTCGGTATCTGCTAAAAATAAAAGATAGCCCCTCCCACTTCTGGCTTGGCCGACCAGAAGTGATCCAGTACTTAGGCCACTAGTTAAGTTACCGAGCCCACTGCTGTAAAGTCGACCTGCGTGTCGTGCTACAGTGGGTCGTATTTCGTATAACATGTACTTGTAATCATTCTGCGGTGTCAGATTGAAGCATTAAAAGGAATATTATTTATTTTTGCCTGCTGTCTTATTGCGCACTTGCCGCACGCAACTTCCGGAAAGGGTCAGAATTGAATAACAACTTCGATCGGCGGTTTGTTATAACAAAATATTACAATTTTTCAATCGATTTCCTTCTTTTTAACAAATGCTAAGTATAATAATACATCAGTTAGGGGAGAGTTGCCATGAATGGACCACCTAAGGCAAACTTAGGTGTGCTGCATAAATGCTACTAAATTTCTAAAAGGAAAGCACGCCATATGCTTGGTTGATTGTTCATCTATGTTATTAATAAGCAAAAGACAAAAAATATTCGTGGATTTATGAGAAATAAATAAACAAATAGGTACCCCTAAAAAGTCCAATCAAGGCAACCTGTTTCCTTGAATGGACCGCATGGTGTCCTTATTTGGACCATTTGCCCTGAATGGGACACAATATTTTAAAGACGTTTTTAACAGGTAATTTTACCCAAAAAGCAAGGGAAACGCTTCAAAACTCTTAGTGTCTAACCATACAGTTAAAAATATCAATGCACAATAATATTGCAGTAGCTGAAATCAACTGAATGTATGACTGGCATAACCTCTGCCTGCAGACCAATTAGGAGTACTTTGCCATAATAACCAGTGCAGGTCTACATAATTATAGACTATAGTATATAGGCCTCTATATAGTGAAATAATATGGCCTAGCTAATACTGGGAATAAATGATTGTGAAGTATTACATTAGTACTCAGTTAAATCTATTAATTATATCTAATACAAGAAGAATTGAGCGCAGTTCGCACAGAGGTACATTATCTTCATCTATAATAGCAGTGTATTGCTTCAGAGCAACTGTTATGAAACTATTATGCCTACAACTGACATTTATTGCATATTTTGAAATTATTCGTTCTATGCTTGTCAGATGCATCGCCAAATCCCATGCCACACTGTCGACTGTTGTTCCATAAAACTTATGCCAAAAGAGGGTATTGTAATTGGTTAAGGAATCACAACAGGACATTGCAAGTACCGGTATCCTTAAATGGACCGTACCCAATAACATTGCAAGTACTGGTGTCCTTAAATGGACCGCACCCAAATTATCGGTCCAATTAAGGAGACTTAATGTGGTCCATTTCAGGCAACACGGACTACTTCTACTCACACTGTCAGAGTTTAACAGGTGTCAGTCTCAGCGCTAAATCGAGTATTGTTGCTTAAACATGAAACCTGGCTATGATTAAAACAAACGTGACTGCAATTTTGAAAGCTTGCCTAAATTGCCTACACTCATTGTCAGGTAGAGCAAAAATTAGATCAAAACTACGTGAAATATAGTTTTTACCGCAACTAAATAAATGTTTAGAATTCCGTAAAACTGATTGCGGCGGTACGATCAATATTCAATCGCGCACGAATACAACATTTGAAAACGAAGCAAAAAATGCGTCTAGGGTGTTAAATGGCTGCGGTCCAATTAAGGCAACGGTCCATTCAAGGCAACTCTCCCCTAGGCGATATCACGCTGGCAGAAATATTTTAAGGCGCTTTTTGTGCCATTATAAGCGTGAAAATAATTTACGACGCTAAAATACACGTTTACCCAAACGGTAACGGAAACGGAAACGCCAATCAGATACTCAACGTCCTAACTATGCACGCAAACAAAGCCAGGATGACGCCTACTAGAAAGCAAACTTCAGACCAGTGATTCCGTTAAGGTCTGAATTCTTGGAGTCATGGACGCATCACATAAAAAAATTGGAGTCCACGCCAAATGGATGAGAGTCATGGACTCCACACCCTTCCATTTTTGGAGTCCCATTGGGCCATAGTATAGGCTAAATGTACAAATTTCGAACTTGATATTATAGGTGACAAAGGCCCAACCATTAGGCTACTATTACGTAGCCTACACAAAAAATCGCACGTTGACCCGATCATCCTGTTGCAACTCGTAGGCCTACATTTTGCGAACTCTCACATGCGTAGGCCTACGTACAAATTAGTTTTACCCCTCCCCGTTTACAAAAATTAATTTTTTATTAGTTAAAAAATAAATTAACAAACAGCTATAAAACAGTCATTTAGGCTACCGTTGGCTACTTTTTTAAAACATCTGTAGTCGTAGATACCAATAGGCCTACATAAAATACCGAGTCATAAACTCATAAATTATGACCAGCTTCTCGAGAGGCAGGCTAAATTATAATGAAAAATAGGCCCATTATTGTGGATGCGTCAAAGGTCAAATAGGTTATGGGGCTTTTTTATAGGCCTAGCCTATATCCTGGTCAACGTTTAGCAGAAGTTTTTAGTTTTTAAATTTTGAGAACAAAGTAACAGCAATTTAGCAGGGCTGTTTTTAAGAAATTTTTCGAACTGCACAACCCCTTCTTTCCTTTCCCATCCTCCATGGCAAATTACTTCCAATCGGAGGACAATTACCTTTTTGATAGTTTTAACTGTACGGAAGTGCTTCCACAACTGCACAAATCCATTTAGAACTGCACATTTTGTGTACAACTGCACGCTTGCAAGTCCTGAAATTTCATTTTAGAGGCAAAAGCTGTTGTTAGAGCATAATCAGATTGCATCACATTGCGCATTAATGTTGACTGGAGAGCGCCTCTGAGATGGCCCCTTGAAGAGGCGCTATAAGCTAACTTATTGAAATGAATGAATGAATACAGAGCCTGAGCCCTGAGAGAGATAAAATGCGAATGTCGCGAACAAGGACATCATTTCAAAATAAACAGGGAAATTTTTGGACACTATGGCCTAGACCAGTACCAATCTTCCCGACGATATTTTAGACTTTTCAAGGAAAATAGTCTAGCATTTTTCTTTTCCTTTTAAATTTCTTGCTTTTAAGATCTATCCGACGACGGTCATTACTTTTTGACGCTCTTGGGAACGCAATAGCCTATTATTGATGACTTGTAGGCTAGGCCTACGTAGGCTACGTACGTCACTCACTAACAAAGAAATGAAATATTCATAATAGATCGTAGCATAATTTATTCACCGTGCATCAGTCAGTGTGTGTTCTTTAAAGCTCAATGTATATACGCAAATACACAATGCATAAACTGAGACAGTGACGCAAATACGAACCCCACGTTATTTTTTATAGGAGTCCCATGGACGCATCGTTAATTTATTTGTGCGTCCATCCACAACTTCGTTGCGTCCATGGACGCACCACCTTTATTTTTGTGCGTCCGGTGTCAAAATCTGTGCGTCCCGGACGCACGGACGCACACTAACGAAATCACTGCTTCAGACTATAGGTGGGTCAGACAACATTATTTATGATATAAACACTATTTATATAATATTGCCCATAACATCTTTATGCTTCCAGGAGTGATGTAACTCACTCCCGTTAAGAAATATTGTAATGTAATGTAATATAATAATAAATATTCAACGCGGTCAGCACAATATAAAACTATTGCGTATCCTTTATAAAGGGTGTGTTAGGAATCTACGCATATATCTTGTTAATTGTATGCATGCGCATTTGAAAAGCCGGACATACTTAACCTCGCATGTACAATGATTTTTATTTTCTTTAAATTGTGTGAAACAAATATTAAATTGAATTTTAAATTGTGTCATTTGACTTTAACCTAAAGTGTTTCCCTTTTTCGGCACATTCTGCCATCTACCGAATGACTTCTTAACCAATAATCTGGCGTCGTTGTCCATATGACATTATTAGAATGACAAAGAATACCCTACCAGACGATAGCGATTCTATCAATCGATCAGTAACAATTCAATTGGCCTCTCTTCAGCTGGACGAACAGGGTTTAAGGTTGGTGGGAACGCGTGGAAACCTCGTTCTCACTTCCCATTGCTCTCGAGATTCTGTGCTTGCGTTCCACTGCTCATCATGTATGTGGGAACAGCTGCGCCTTAATAAAAAATTTCTTCAGCGTTCCCGCTGCCAAACTTCTAAAGCGTGACAAACGTCACTCAACAGCATCTCAGTGCAGGGCACGGGTAAAATGCTGATTTGCTGATTTGCTGATCTGCTGATCGGCCGGGGTAAAATGCTGATTGGCAAAATGCTGATTACTCATGCTGATTGGTGGGTAAAACGCTGATTAGAACATGCTGATTGTAACAAGTAAGTAGGTAGGCCTAAGTATACTATAACCTTTATTATTCCAATCGAAAACGAACAATGCATGGGAATCGAAGTAAAAATACATAACGATGATATAAATAAATGTCAATAAGTGCAAAGCATTCTAGCTAATAAAACTAGAGAGTTAAAGCCTAAAGGTGCATAAATCTTTTTATCGAAGATGAGATGAGTAGGCCTATTTGATAAAAACTCTGAATTTTAATGCGTAACTTCTGGGCTATCCTATTTAATTTTCTAAAGGCATAATACATAGGCCTAATACTATGTCTATGTTCCGCGCAGAAGTAGGCCTAAGCCTACACAACTTGTACGCTATACTAGGCCTATATAGCGTATGTTCTGTACTCTATGCACGGAAGTTGACGGAACAATGTCATTGCTACACCAAGACATCATTATTCCTAAGTAACTAATAGGCCTAGGCCTGTATTAAAAGCAAATTTATGCAACCTCTCGTATAGGGCCTATATGTGCACTGTTGAATGTAGGTTAAATTCCTTACTCGTTTTTTTGCTCAAACGATGACTTTAATTTCAACTTAGAAACATATAAAATTGCTTATGCTGTGGAAATTGATTGGTAGCTAGCTATTATGATGATAATCAAATTCGTTTTATTGGACTCTTGCTGATATATGAAGCAAAATAAATAGCCTACGGTTTTTGGCTGCTAAAATAATTACAAATCTTAACAAGGACAGGTGGTATATGATGACACTGTGGCGGGGCGGATACAGAAATTTTCGAGGGGGGCCAAAAATTGTTGGGCTTGGGTCGGAAAATTTCTTTCGTCGTTTTCCCGAAATCAGAGCTCAATTTAGTCCCCTCCTCTGTGGGGGAACTAAATGAGGAGCATAGCGCCGAGAATGGTAGGGAGGGTATGAGGAGAGGATATGCCCCTCCCTCCCCACCAGAAACTTTTTGAAATTTCACATTGCAATGGTAGCATTTTAAGCTGTTATCTTAGCAAAATAGCTGTACTTTTCAGTGCTTATAAGAATGCCATAGGATCTCAATAAATATAGACTATGTTGCTTGGTAGACTCATATATAATATTATATATATAATTAATCATATATATTATATTTATATATATATATCCATGACATTATGGTTATGTTATGGATGTATGTTATGCCTGGCTTAGGGTCATAACCAGAGACTTTCCCAATGAATAATAATAGTGAATAATAGTTATTGTAGCAATTTGTAGGGCTAGTGCATACAGCATTCAACATTGCTCTATTAGCTGTTTTTAATGGCAAACAAAAGTATTTTTAAAGTATTTATGTATTTATAATATGAAGCACACAATGCTCAAAAAAATTTCCAAGTTAAAATATGAATTGATCTCACTCTATTATATTATTTTTAAGACTACAGTAAATAAAATACTTCCCACCACTGAATGAAATAGTAAGAAATAAATAAGAACAAGAAGTGAACATGCGTGATCATTCATCGCAGTTTTTTGCACATAATAGACCACATTCAAAACTTAACAAGTTTTGCCTCTGAAATTTTTTGCATCCGGGCAAAAAGAAATTAATCCCTAATACTGTTGTTAGTGTCAACGTGCTTTGTAATTAATAGTTAGTTGTTATTACTTTTAATTGTGTTCATTTGTGTTAATATTTTTACATTTTACTATGAATATATACACGAATAACATACATTGTATGCCATAAATACATGGTCGGATAGTGTTGAAAGATTGTGTCTTTTCGTTGCTTTATATTAAGACAATACAATTGTGCGAGGGGCTTAGAGTTTAATTATATTTATATATTAATTCTCCTGGCCATGACTGACCCCTGCAAAAAATCTTTTGGGCGACCATGAGGGGGCCACGTCCAATAGAGATTTGGAATGGAGGCCATAGCCGGATTGGCCCCCCTGGATCCGCCCCTGCACTGTGGACTGTGGACTGGTTCAACATATAGCTACGATATGATTTACTATGAAAATGACCAGCCAAACCCAATTTCTCACAAGGCCAGTTTCAATAGCAAACAGCTAGGAAATGGGTAGCACATATGGTAACCTAATAGTTCAAGGTGAATTGAAGTTGGCCTACTCGAAACAGCAGCTGCCCATATCCAAGGCAGCGAAAACAGACTTGCTCGAGTTTTTAACAACTGATCGAGTCATTCCTATGATTTACCATTTTCTAAATTTTGACTTTTATGAAAAATTGAGAGGAATAACGTTTGCCAGAACCGACTATTGACTACCAGTAAACCTCTGAAAATGAGGACTGTGACTTAAGGTCATGGTCATTGATCATTGGTGGTCACAACTGTTTAGCCTTGATTTTATTAAGAAAGTCGTTATTAGGCCTATGACGTTGAGGCAGTCTTTTGTAATGCTGTTAGTTTAAATTTATAAACCTTATTGAATATTATCAAGTTGTATAATGCTTCCTAATTCTATAGTTTAGAACATCTTAACAAGGATATTAAAATATGTGACAATTATTAAAATTTGGCATTATAGTTTTATTAATATCGGATCAGTTCATAGAAATCTTGACTTTGAACTTTAAATTATAATTATTGCTCGTTGTGGTATCTTGCTAGCCGATGAGTCATTGGGCATTGGCCTGGGGCATCTTGAGTAATGGATAGAGAAACTGTAAAGAGAGATTGAGAAGAGTTGAATACAAACCAGGATTTAAAGACGAGGATAATGAATGTTTCAATGAACTGGAAATATAATGTTACAAACCAGGGCTTTTTTAACGTGCAGTTCTACACAAAATGTGCAGTTCTAAATGGATTCGTGCAGTTGTAAAAGGCTAAAGCCCTTCCGTAACGTTCCGTGCAGTTAAAACTAGTAAAAAATAGGCCATTTTCCTCACATTCGAAGTAATTTACCATGGAGGACGAGAAAGGAGAGAAGAGGATGTGCAGTTCTAAAAATTCCTTAAAAACAGCCCTGTTACAAACTACAATACACTTATAATTCACAGTTTCTCGTCCATGAGAGAACATCGTTTTAAATGTGCGGCTTATTATGTGCCATAGGTGCATGCATACACTTCAGACTAAATACAATACAAAGGTACATAGCCTATCTAATTATGCCTTACAAGTAGAACCGCAAACTCCTTTCACTGGCAAAGGTGCACAACACCTTACTCTTTCAGGCAAAGGAGCATATCTAATGCTATCTTACAAGCAGAAGTGCAAACCCTGTTTATTGGCATAGGTGCATATCTTGCAGCTTTTTACCAATGTAATTTTTTTCAAAACTTTGTAAGAAATTAATTTATTTCTGCAGTCATATCATCTTGTTTTCATGCTCCATGCAGTTATTTAAGATGTGCTCACAATTCAGTTGTCACCAGATTTTGCATTGTGCAGGAGGTACAAACTTTCAAATTTGAATGTCTCTGAATGATAGAAACCTATTATTTGCACCTTTGCTTGTAAGCCCTCGATATTTGTTAACTGACAAGAACATTATATTATATATCAACAATTTCGCCAAAATTAGTTACATGACTCTAGTACAACAGTAACATGCAATGACCAATTAACGAACTGAAATGCACATTATCACAAATGTATTTTTTCCTACTGTTAGAAACACTAACACAGACATTGTGATACCATTGTACACATGACGTGCACTCAATCCAATGACTTTTTAGCCTTTGTATTACATTTCTTTTCCGAAGTAGATTCTGCTGCTGAACATGAGTAGCATATGTCATCTCTTTACTCTGGTTCTTCAAAAAATGGTCTTATGTCATAACATTCTGTGCTTGCTTGTTCCCATGGTCAGCAGTAATGCATGACTACTTCTTCACTTGGCAAGTTGCAGTCATGATCAGGAGGAATGACTACTTGTTCATATGGCAGGTTGTAGCCCACCCACCCATCCATCCATCCATGCACCCACCTACTGACCCATCCATCCATCTATAGATAGATCCATCCATTCATTCATCTGTCCATCCGTCCATCCATCCATCCATCCACCGAGTCATCCATTTTGTCTGCCTGTCAGTTTATCCATCCATCTATCCATCTAAACTATCTAAACTATCTAAACTATCTAAACTATCTAAACTATCTAAACTATCTAAACTATCTGTCTGTCTGTCTGTCTGTCTGTCTGTCTATCTATCTATCTATCTATCTATCTATCTATATATCTATCTATCCTTCATCATCATCTATCTACCCATCTATTCATCTACCCATCTATAACTCTATATGTCTGTCCATCCGTCCGTCCGTCTGTCTTTCAGTCCGTCTGTCTTTCAGTCCGTCTGTCTGTCCGTCCGTCCGTCCGTCCGTCCGTCCGTCCGTCCGTCCGTCCGTCCGTCCGTCCATCTATCTATCCATCCTTTCGTCTATCCATACATCCATATGTCCAATCTCCCAATCTGTCCATCTATCTATCTCTCTCTGTCACAGTCACAGCATTTCCACAGCACTTCTGCAAACAGCGGAGGAGCACTAGGAGCGCTAGGAACAAGCAAACAGGAGGTCAAAGGTCACCGGGTCAGCGGCCAACGGGTAAGAAGCTATTAACACCTCTGAAGCACCCAAAGGATTCCCACGGGGCGCATTATGAAGAGACGGCAAAGGGCCGACAGTTGATCGGTCATGGACGGTCCCAGGCAATCGCCCCCCCCACACACACACACACACTGCAAGAGCAAAATACTGCAACTGTAACAAACGCCGTCTGACAAAGCCATTAAGTCAGCAGGGTCTGTCTACCGATTCTAAAAATAGTCTGCTTAAACCTCTCATCTAATACCTTTTATAGCATCTGCCATGATTGCTAACGCTCTTAATAATAAAACTTTTCGAAATACGCTTCTCGCACTGTAAAAACGTCACTACCAGGGCCTTCCAAAAATAGATCGCGTCAAGGTTGAGACATTATTTATCTACCCATTTGTCTATCTGTTTGTCTGTCTGTCTGTTCGTCCGTTTGTCTGTCTGTCTGTCTCTATATCTAGGCTATCTATCGATCGATCGATCATCCGTCTGTCCGTCTATCCATCCATCCATCAATCCATCCATCCACCCATCCATCCATCCATCTCTCTCTGTCTGCCTGTCTGTCTGTCTGTCTCTCTCTCTGTGTGTTTGTCTATCTCTCCTTCTGTCTGTCTGACGGATTTGTCTGACTAGGCCTATTTGGCTGTCTCTGTCTCTTTCTGTTTGTCTGTCTGTCTTTCTGTATCTATGTATGTTTGTCATTCTACCTGTCTGTACAGACTGTATGTCAGACTGTATGTCTGTCTATATGTCCGTCTCTTTTAGTTTTCTCTGTCTCTCTCTCTCCGTCTGTGTGTCTTTCTCTCTGCTTGTCTGTCTCTTTGTCTGTCGGTCTGTCTCCTTCCATGTCTGTATGTCCAGTGTGTTCTGTCTGTCTGTCTGTCTGTCTGTCTGTCTGTCTGTCTGTCTTTCTATCTCTTATCCTGCTCTCTATTTTTTAAAGAATAACTGTTTACACTGGATACTGTGGATAGTTTTTCTTCTGATCATGTTTGCCTATATGGTCCTTATTTATTTTCTCCAGATATGAACCTCTAGGCCTATATTGAAAATAAGCATATGTTCGCCCTTCGGCTTCATTGTAGACTTTAGTAGGCCTAACAGTCACTTTTGTGTTCTATAGGCTAAGGCTATAATAATTGTTTAGTGAGATTAAAATTCTGTTGTCGCTCACTGATTGCACAGGCATATAATTATGTCTTGCAGAGGTGGTCTCCCTCATGCATTTGAGTTAGACATTTTAAATGAACTAGTTCAGGCTCGTACTGGGTATAAGGAAATGTTTTCTCACTGGTGGATGTACAAAAGTATCGTAGTTTGCATGCTTAAAATTGTTTAAAAATGAATATGCGAGGTGTAGGCTACGTGACTGGGGAAACGGCGATCGTGGGCCTGGCAAGACGCTATAATTCCTATTAGAAAATCTTTTCATGAATGAATAATATAGCCTAGTAGCGAAAATTAACTCAATTTTAAACAATTACGAAGAATATTTATGATTAAAAATTAATACCGAGAGGTAGGCTTTTCGAAACGAATTAAATATTAATTACTACATACTCACTTACTTACATTTGTCCGCATTCTTCAATCAGCATTTTACCCACCGATATGCTGATTTGGCTGGTAGGTAAAATGCTGACCAATCAGCATTAGCTAATCAGCATTTTACCCCGGCCGATCAGCAGATCAGCAAATCAGCAAATCAGCATTTTACCCGTGCCCCTCAGTGCAGGGCACCAGTCTGATCAGTGGCCTATTCACGAGAGCTGCGTCACGTGACTCACGTCAGAGGAGTTATCAAAAGGTCATTCTGAATGAGTTCCGAGTTCATTCGCCAGAGGATCCGATGTCTCTCTTGATCTGTCAAGAACTTAAGAAAGCCACATCACATCGACGACCTGCTTAGACACGAAATCAACAATGAAGCAAGCGAAAGAAAGTCGATGAACGAAGGATGTCCGCAAATGAACTGAAGTTACTGAACTATGCCTGTGCCTTCATAAAAAACTTTAAGGGTTGAGTCTACGGCATAACGATTTTTTTTATTATCTAGGCCTGTGGCTTATCATGTCGGTAAGCATTCAAATCACTGTGCTTTATGTAAGCCTTTTAAAAATAACAACTTTGAGTTCGCAATGGGCCTAATAGCACGCTACTAATTATTTCAAGTTGTCAATTTCAACCTGATGTCAGCTCATGTGAACCACTACAAATCTGACAAAATCATGAAATTGAAATCTGAAGATGCATACCATGGTTCTCATGTTATTCCCCAGGTGTCAATAACGTTTTTGATCATAATTGATCGCGCCATTTGATACATTACGCATTCCGTAAAAATTGATCAAAGTAATGTTTTTATAAATTAAATAAGTTTATTTTATTCAAATTCGGGTGGTGTTTTGAAGTAACAACTTAGTTAAAAATTTCTGGGAAATTTCAAACACTGCCACTTACACACCCTTCTATTGAGTATTTATATTCTATAAGAGTTCTTTGCATCGCATATTGAGTACGTTATATTACATTACATTACATAATTTATTAACGGGAGTGAGTTGCATCGCTCCTGAATACAAACCGACTACAAACGAAAGCTAATCGCAGTTATTAGTCTAACACGTGAATTCATGAAGTCATGGCCATCACAATGCTTGTGAGTCCAAACTAGATAGATAGATCGAGAGCCAAGATCCACAGTGATCCATTTCTGAACTACCATTCTCCAACGGAATTTCCAATCAATCAATCAGTCAGTCAGTCACCACCACAACACCAACTACCACCTCCACAACACCAACTACCACCACAACACCAACTACCACCACCACAACACCAACTACCACGACAACACCAACTACCACCACCACAACACCAACTACCACCACAACAACACCTACCACAGAAAGTTCGTCTACTACAACACCCACTACTACCACCACAACACCAACTACCACCACCACAACACCAACTACCACCACAACCACACCTACCACAGAAAGTTCATCTACTGCAATACCAACTACCACCACAACAACACCAACTACCACCACCACAACACCAACTACCACCACAACAACACCTACCACAGAAAGTTCGTCTACTACAACACCCACTACTACCACCACAACACCAACTACCACCACCACAACACCAACTACCACCACAACCACACCTACCACAGAAAGTTCATCTACTGCAACACCAACTACCACCACAACAACACCAACTACCACCACCACAACACCAACTACCACCACAACAACACCTACCACAGAAAGTTCGTCTACTACAACACCCACTACTACCACCACAACACCAACTACCACCACAACACCAACTACCACCACCACAACACCAACTACCACCACAACAACACCTACCACAGAAAGTTCGTCTACTACAACACCCACTACTACCACCACAACACCAACTACCACCACCACAACACCAACTACCACCACAACCACACCTACCACAGAAAGTTCATCTACTGCAACACCAACTACCACCACAACAACACCAACTACCACCACCACAACACCAACTACCACCACAACAACACCTACCACAGAAAGTTCGTCTACTACAACACCCACTACTACCACCACAACACCAACTACCACCACCACAACACCAACTACCACCACAACCACACCTACCACAGAAAGTTCATCTACTGCAACACCAACTACCACCACAACAACACCAACTACCACCACCACAACACCAACTACCACCACAACAACACCTACCACAGAAAGTTCGTCTACTACAACACCCACTACTACCACCACAACACCAACTACCACCACCACAACACCAACTACCACCACAACCACACCTATACCACAGAAAGTTCATCTACTACAACACCAACTACCACCACAACAACACCAACTACCACCACAACAACACCAACTACCACCACAACAACACCTACCACAGAAAGTTCGTCTACTACAACACCCACTACTACCACCACAACACCAACTACCACCACCACAACACCAACTACCACCACAACCACACCTATACCACAGAAAGTTCATCTACTACAACACCAACTACCACCACAACAACACCAACTACCACCACAACAACACCAACTACCACAACAGTCAGTCAGTGAGTCAATCAATCAATCAATCAATCACGCGACTCAATCAGTCGCTCGGTCGATCAATCTATTTTGGGGCGCGGTGGTGTAGTGGTGTAGTGGTGTAGTGGTGGCGTCGTTGCCTTGAAGCCGGAAGGTCCGAGGTTCGAATCCACCTCGCCGCGTAAGGACCTTGGGCAAGTCCTTCACTCACAATTGCTCAGCGCTTCGGTGTGAAACTCCGATGCAGTGTCCGCTCTGCATTCGGGAGCGCCTCTGCGTAGAGAGAGCTTGATGGGGCGCTATAACAAATGCACATACAAATATACAAACAATCAATCAATCAATCAATCAGAATTTATATAGCGCCCCTTCAAGATATTTCTACTCAGACTCGCTCTCGGCCGAGATCAAGCGAAAAACAGTCTTAAGTACATCGATCATCATTACTCACCCACCAAGATACCATCATCTGCCTGAGACTGCCTCATCTGTCTAATCATCTACCCTATCTAATCATCTACCCTATCTAATCATCTACCCTATCTTATCATCTACCCTATCTAATCATCTACCCTATCTAATCATCTACCCTATCTAATCATCTACCCTATCTAATCATCTACCCTATCTAATCATCTACCCTATCTTATCATCTACCCTATCTAATCATCTACCCTATCTAATCATCTACCCTATCTAATCATCTACCCTATCTTATCAACTACCCTATCTAATCATCTACCCTATCTAATCATCTACCCTATCTAATCATCTACCCTGTCTAATCATCTACCTGTCTAATCATCTACCCTATCTTATCATCTACCCTATCTAATCATCTACCCTATCTAATCATCTACCCTGTCTAATCATCTACCTGTCTAATCATCTACCCTATCTAATCATCTACCCTATCTAATCATCTACCCTATATAATCATCTACCCTATCTAATCATCTACCCTGTTTAATCATCTACCCTGTCTAATCATATACCTGTCTAATCATCTACCCTATCTAATCATCTACCCTATCTAATCATCTACCCTATATAATCATCTACCCTATCTAAATATCTACCCTATCTTATCATCTACCCTATCTAATCATCTACCTATCTAATCATCTACCCTATCTAATCATCTACCCTGTCTAATCATCTACCTGTCTAATCATCTACCCTATCTAATCATCTACCCTATCTAATCATCTACCCTATACAATCATCTACCCTATCTAAATATCTACCCTATCTTATCATCTACCCTATCTAATCATCTACCCTATCTAATCATCTACCCTATCTAATCATCTACCCTGTCTAATCATCTACCTGTCTAATCATCTACCCTATCTAGTCATCTACCTTATCTAATCATCTACCCTGTCTAATCATCTACCTGTCTAATCATCTACCCTATCTAATCATCTACCCTACCTAATCATCTACCCTATATAATCATCTACCCTATCTAATCATCTACCCTGTTTAATCATCTACCCTGTCTAATCATCTACCTTATCTAGATATCTACCCTATCTAATCATCTACCCTATCTAATCATCCCCCATGCGTTGCTTCCAAGAAATCTGGAGATTGCGATTAAGATTAAACCATTTGTAGCATGTTAAGGAACAGCAATGACATGTTTGCCATTTGTAGCATGTTCGGATAATAGCATTCAGCCATTTATAACATGTGAAGATTCAACAAGTGTTCATCCCTCGAAGTCCGTTAGTTAGATTACTCACTGACTCACTTATATAGTCTATAGCTACGTTTCTTCATCCCTCTCTGTGTCTCTGTCTATGCATAATTATGTCTACATCTGTCTGCTAATGTTTCTTCTGCGTGGCAACTGGCAACGCAGTCATTCGAATGTCAGTGTTCAGTGGACACGCAGCAGACTAACTGGCGCCTAATTCGTGCTCTGGATTGCGTGTCTCAGTTTGTCAGCCTCTGCTCCAACTTGCATACCTAAGTTGCCTTCCGTGGATTTTTGGTGCCACGGAAGTCAAACCCCTGTCGGATATAGCAATGCATTTTTAGTGATTGGGTTCATGCAAGGTCTTCATTAATAATTAATTCATTATTGTTAGATATTCAGTAATCGTACATTCGGTCATTGGAGTGCTCGATATGTTCACTCCGTAGAATACTTAAAGACGGTTATGGTACCAGAGTATGGGCGCATTATTTTACATATATAGGCTATAGCTTCGGATCTAAATCCGATCTCTAGCACCTGATTTGGGACGGAAGCGCCGCCTCCCAATCGCTTACGGCGCTCAATTAATGCTAGACTACAGTTACGATTACAGCATGTGTGTATACATGTAGGTCATTTATATGTGCATAACTGCAAAAACATGCACATATAATATTTATTTATTTACTAGCTGTACCCGGCCACGCGTTGCTGTGGCTGAAAAGACTGTCCAACCCTCCCTTCCTACGTCCCCTCCCCTTTCTCCTTCCCCTCTCTTTCCCCCTCCCCTTCCTCTCCTCGCCTTCCTCCCCCGTCCTCTCCTCCCCTCCCGTCCCTACCCTTCAGTCCCCTGTAGCCAGTGGCGTAGGCAAGGGGGGGGTTTCGGGGGTTAAACCCCCCCCATTGGCTCCGGAAAAAAGGTTTTTTAAGATTATTTTTTCGTTTAAGTAAGAAAAAATAGCAAAAAACAGGGTTTCCGGCCATAAAAACCCCCCCATGAAAAATTCCTGGCTACGCCACTGCCTGTAGCCACTGTAGAAAGACGCGCGGAAAACGGCCGCAAATGGACGATTTTGCCAAAACCGACAGTTACATATAAAATTGCGCTATAGCAGACCGTCGGCTACACGTTTTGAAGAATGCTTGCGTTTGAAACGCGCCCGAAGAATATATATGAAGGTTCAAACTCGAAATGGCTGGACTCCATCGACGTCAATCGCATGGAATTAAAAGTTGTGTTTTTGGGTCGTAATTCCTCCCTCTCCTCCCCTCCCGTCCCTCCCCTTCCGTCCCCTGTAGCCACTGTAGAAAGACGCGCGGAAAACGGCCGCAAATGGACGATTTTGCCAAAACCGACAGTTACATATAAAATTGCGCTATAGCAGACCGTCGGCTACACGTTTTGAAGAATGCTTGCGTTTGAAACGCGCCCGAAGAATATATATGAAGGTTCAAACTCGAAATGGCTGGACTCCATCGACGTCAATCGCATGGAATTAAAAGTTGTGTTTTTGGGTCGTAATTCCTCCCTCTCCTCCCCTCCTGTCCCTCCCCTTCCGTCCCCTGTAGCCACTGTAGAAAGACGCGCGGAAAACGGCCGCAAATGGACGATTTTGCCAAAATCGACAGTTACATATAAAATTGCGCTATAGCAGACCGTCGGCTACACGTTTTGAAGAATGCTTGCGTTTGAAACGCGCCCGAAGAATGCGTGAAGGTTCGAACTCGAAATGGCTGGACTCCATCGACGTCAATCGCATGGAATTAAAAGTTGTGTTTTTGGGTCGTAAAGATTGCGCTTTTCCCCAAAAGGCATAAAAAAACCCGGAGATGTTCGAATGGAACGGTTTGCGAAAATTTTAAAAGGAATCGGTTCAGAACTCTCCGAGAACCGATGTAACAAACTGTAACTTTTTACATTTTTATTTATATAGATTTATATTTACTTCTGAGTTTCGACGTTAAGCACTTAAACTCTGGAAGGCGGCTCTTCAATGCTGTCAAGGTTCATGCAAAGGGAAATACTAAGTCGACGTTTACGATCATGACAGTGCGAAGATGTCGTCAAACATTGGAACCAACTGATGATTCTATTTCGTGAATCCTGACAGACAGCCATTTGGATTGGAACGGATGTAGGCGATTTTCTCGACCTCGGTATTCTGACGACTGCATGCAGGCCTTAATTTGCTCTGACTCGTCGCCATTACAGTCCTTATGTGTAGTCAATATACTCATCTTCTAAACGATATCACGAGAGAGAGAGAGAGAGAGAGAGAGAGAGAGAGAGAGAGAGAGAGAGAGAGAGAGAGAGAGAGAGATGGAGAGAGATGGAGAGAGGGAGAGAGAGAGAGAGAGAGAGAGAGAGAGAGAGAGAGAGAGAGAGAGAGAGAGAGAGAGAGAGAGAGAGAGAGAGAGGGAGAGAGAGGGAGAGAGAGGGAGAGAGGGAGGGAGAAAGAGAGAGTGAGGGAGGGAGGGAGGGAGCGAAACAGAGACAGACAGAGACAGACAGAGACAGACAGAGACAGACAGAGACAGAGTTAGACACACAAAGACAGACAGAAACAGAAACAGAAACAGAGACAGATAGAGAATATACTTGCAATGTACGACTGTTGATTTCCGCAGCAGTCCATTGTTGCATGTAGTCTGGCAACACGAGCATTCGACCAATCGTCTAAATAATTTACGAGCAGAAGAAATTTTCAGCGCAGCCACACCCAAACGACTGCAGGGAATAATTACAGTCTTTTCCATGTAGATAAACAGATAGATGGACGAATAGATAGTTAGATAGCTAGCTCACTGGATGGATGGATAGTCAGACGGACGGATCGGTAGACAGACAGGCATACGCAGACTCACAGATGCAGACAGTTAGACATACAGACAGAGAGACAGACAGGTAGACATACAGACAGACAGACAGACAGACAGACAGATAGGCAGACAGAAAGGCAGAAGACATATTTTCATAAATTTATCGTGTATCTTTGTGTCTGGGAATGTATATGTATACCTGGACAATTCTCAACCATTGAGTGAAGTCGTCTCTGCAGCTCATTCATGAATGAGAGTATTTTATAGGGACTAATTAATTAATTATGTATACTCTGCTATTCCAACCAAAGACGAAAGGGAGCATGAAATATTTACACAACAAAAACATCTGTGTCACGTATCCAGATGATATCCAACTAATCATGCAGGTATTGTAGGGCCTGACCCTGCATATAGGTATCGCGTTACGATGTTGCATTTGCGATTACATCGTCATCATTTTTAATAACATCATTAATTCATCATCGTCATCATAATCATCATCATCATCATCATCATCATCGTCGTCGTCGTCGTCGTCGTCATCATCATCATCATCACTAAGAAATTTAAGATAACTAAAAGTTCGCAACAGATTTTTGCAAATATATAAGTTAACTAAACTAAAGATACTTAGTTAAACTAGTTAATGATAGTTTCTCTTTTAAGTTCAGTAATGCCACTAATGTGTACTAAAGCAATCATTATTATCCTACTATGAGGAAATAATGAAGACATTTGACTTAACAATAACAATATTATTGACTTATTAGTCAAACAATAAATGTCACTAATGTGTACTAAAGCAATCATAATCCTACTATATGAGGAAATAATGAAGACATTTGACTTAACAATAACAATATTATTGACTTAGTAATCAAACCAGTTACTCTGATAACTCATGAGTCATGACAATAATGATGCATGCAACAAGACCAGTGATGTCAACTTTGCATGATCTGGATCATAAGAAAAGAAGGTTATCGTCCGACATTCAGCATCGGCATTTCAACCTAACACCCGAAGCCAGTAATGAACTATATTCATTTTAAAGTCTAACATTAGTGATGCAAAACGAATATTGAACTATATATATTCAAGATTAAGCAATGATAGACAGAGAGAGACAGAGGAAAAGAGAAACAGGGACAGATGCATATACAGACAGACAGAGTGAAAGACAGAGACAGACAGACAGACAGACAGACAGAGACAGATAGAGAACTATATATATTATATATAAATATATCGCTCTCTCTCTCTCTCTCTCTCTATATATATATATATATATATATATATATATATATATTCAAGATTAAGCAATGATAGACAGAGAGAGACAGAGGAAAAGAGAAACAGGGACAGATGCATACACAGACAGACAGAGACAGATACATGTAGAGAACTACATATATTATATATATATATATATAGCTCTCTCTATATATGTATATATATATATATATTCAAAGATGTTGAGAAGAGAAAGGCATAGACAGATAGACAGAGGGCGATATGCATGCGTGCACATATATAGACGGAGGCAGCCGCTATAGGCATACACATAGCCACATATATATATATATACATATAAATTTAATAGGCATATACATAGGTATATATATATATAGATATATATGGGCATATATATATAGGCATATATATAAACATATATAGGCATATAGGCAAATATATAGGCAAATATATATATATATAAGCATATATATATATTATATGTCGATGTAGGCCTTTGGGGCTGCGACGAGTAACAATTCGTCTGCTTTTTGTAAACATACATCGGTCCATATTATCTGTTTTTCTCCTCGTCCAAAGGTAAACCTTGCGTCCATCTGTCCTCTTCCCATGAGCACCCGCGTCGCTGCAGCAGCGCATGCGCAAATAATGGCGTCATTTCGGTCGACAAAGGCACGCTATAATACGCGCTAATCGTTGTCGTCTAATGGCAAGGGTAAACTGCACCAAACACGATAAGCAAATTCTTGCATCGTGTCTGCGTTTAACTATTTTATTTATTAGAAGCATCTAATCTTTAATATAGCGCTTCTCCAAGAATATATACTCAGAAGCGCTCCAGAGAAAGAGAGAGAGAGAGGGAGAAAGATAGAGGGAGAAAGATAGAGGGAGAAAGATAGAGAGATAGGACAGACAGAAGACAAAGGCAGAAAGAGACAAAAAGAGACAAAGAGAGAGAGAGAGAGAGAAAGAGAGAGAGAGAGAGAGAGAGAGAGAGAGCAACAGAGAGAGAGAGAGAGAGAGAGAGAGAGAGAGAGAGAGAGAGAGAGAGAGAGAGAGAGAGAGAGAGAGAGAGAGAAAGAGAAAGAGAAAGAGAAAGAGAGAGAGAGCAACAGAGAGAGAGAGAGACAGACAGACAGACAGACAGACAGACAGACAGACAGACAGAGACAGAAACATGGACAGAGGCAGAGACAGAGACAGAAGGAGAGAGAGTGCGAGTGTGTGTGATTGTCTGTGTGTGGGGGGGGGGGTCTGTGTGTCTGATTGTGTGTGACTGTGTGTGTGCGCACGCGTGCGTGCGTGTTTGTGTGTGTATGCATGCGCAATAGTATATAGGGGTCAGCGTGCTGGGTTGACAACCGACCTGACATGAGTCATTTACAATTTTACATAATCAAAATTCAAATAAAGTGCAGCTACTTTTTATTGTAACTGGCTCATTGCAATTGCAATTCAAACTAACTTGCTCAGTCTTTGTCAATTAAACTACAGTAATTGCAGTAAGCAACTAAGCATACCTGTTAATAATAATAGAAATTGCAATTAAATTATAGCTAACCGTTCAGTGTAGGCCTATGTCGTACTAAGATCTCAACGTATAATAATTATTGACCACGACCACTGGCACGTTAACTTGGTCAAGGGTATAGGAGACAAACAGAATGGCTGAGAGCTGATGATGATGATGGAGTCAATCAATGTCACCCCAAGTGTTTGTACTGTTATTAGACTTATCTTATCGAAGCATTTTTGTCTGCAAGCTGAGCTTGTACTCAACCTGTCCTCATGATTAAAAACACCCACTCAAATGGTCATCGAAAGAACATTACTTGCTGCTGTGCGGCTTGCATCTGAAGTTCTGAACACATGGAAGTCGACTGCATGAAGATCGCACCCAGCTAATTTCGTGAACACATATTAATTTATAAGTAAGTAAGTAAGTATTTTCTTTATTACTCCACTTGCAAACGCAAGTTATGACTCAGTTGCCTTAATTTAACATGCAGGTACTGAATTGGACTCCGTCCGAGTCGGTCGGGATGGAAAAGGGGACGGGGAAGGCCCAGGAGGACCTAGCGAAGTACGATTGCGCAGAATCTGGACGACGGCGGAATGACGTGGGGGAGGCTGAGGGCCTGAGGCGGCTGCGGAGGACATGATAACGTGGAGAGGCTGGGTCACCCGATGCGCTACAAGCGAGTGGAAGGACTAAGGTAAAGTTTCTTAATTTGATTGTTCTGTCAATTTTCGTTTCAAGGTCACTTTGCTCCGGTAGTACACCCCTAGCTGGAACCTGGAGATCCATCAGATGAGACTGAAAAGCTTCATCTTCTCTGCATTTGATCAGCAGATTCCCTCACCTCATCCACTGCTGTCGAAGGCTTAACCTTATAATAGACCTGGGAGTGACTTTGGTCAGCCAATCTGACCCCACTTGACCCTAAAGTGACTTGAGGTCGACTTGAAGTCGACTTCTCGGCGCCAAAGCGACTTGACCCGACTTGGTAGAAAAGCAACCGACTTCCGACTTGAAGTCGACTTCTGACATGGTATAATATATCCATTAGCCTTGGTCTATTTACGGCTACTAATGCAAGAAGTCAAGCCAATTTTCCTGCAAGCATTAATTTCATTTAGGCCTGCCAATGAGTAATCAGGCCTCAACACTTAATTGATGCATGAATTAGTTAAAGTGTTATTAAGTCCATTTCAGGCTGTTTGTGCTTCAGTTTGAATAGTTTTGTGATGATTTGGGCCTTCTATAGTAACCTAGACAATTCGACGGCAAATTATTAGGCCTATGAATTTTAGCTTGTCCATTGTCTGTGATTATTCAGATTAGGCCCTACACTCATTATTATCTTTTTACTATTAATATTAATATTAATTAAATTTGTAAAACGCGCAAGGTCTAAGATAAAGTGGCGGACCGCGGACTGGTTGCACTGAATGAATGGCGTGATAATTATGATAAGCTTATAGGCCTAATTTGTAAATCTGTTTTCATAATTATTTGGCCACTAACATCATTCCGCAACTTAGCAAATAGCATTGCAAGCACATCATCCTACAGGCTACAGTAGGCTACTACAGCTACCGTACTAGACCTACTTACTCACTGACAGTAAAGTCTTTCATTGTCCAATTTGCCCTACAACAGTTTTCCGTCTGCAGACAACTGCAGGTGTAGAGCACCAAAATAGCGCCAAACTATCGATTTATTATAGGCCTTGTAGACCCATCTTTATTTGCGCCGAATTCACTGACCACTAGAAGTGCACTGATTTGCTTGATAAGTACACGTGCTAGTGGTTTAGTAATAGTTTGTTTCACCATTTTAATTAGACGCATGCCTAAGCGCGACGTTTAAGCATAGAATAGCAAATCATATGAATAGATCGGCAGACGGCGATATGCACGATAGCCGACCGGTAAAATAATCAGTAAGTCCCTGTTTAGCAAAGGACTCATTCATCCTTGTAAACACACTAGGCAACAAAAGCTGCTTAAATGCTGTCACGATCATTGGTTTGAAGAGGCAAATTTAACTATGTTTGTGTCTCAAGTCGGTTTAAGTCGACTTGAGGTGAAAACAACTTCAAGTGACTTCTATCCACAAAATTCGATTTGGGGTCAGTTGCGGTGAGCAGAAACGACCCGACCCGACTTGGGATGACCAAGTCGACTGGGGTCGACTTATTGGGGTCGACTCCCAGGTCTACCTTATAAGGACTGAACGGTAATACTTCCACTGTAAATATATGCTCGTCTGCGACCGAAGCTTTCTCGACTCGCCCCACTTCAAAAGTTCAACAGAAGTGGCTGTAATGACAATCAAGTACAACACCGCGTTACACCGGCGAGATGCGGTGGCAATGTTACTTTTGTACATGAAAAATGCATTCTGGATGTTGACAGAAGATCCACGGCTATCAGTTTAGTCATTTGTGGGGCGCGGTGGTGTATAGGAGTCAGCCTATGTTCGATGTCTTGAAGCCGGAAGGTTGTGGGTATGAATACACTTATGAATACACTTAAGTTAAGTCGTCGCGTATAGGGGCCCTGAGCAAGTCCTTCACTCGCATTATTGCTTTTGCGCTCCGGCGTGAAACCCCGTTTCAGTGTTCGCGCTGCAGTCGGGAATGCCTCTGAGTATGCCCCCGACAGGGGCAGGGACAAATACCCAAGGACGTCTTGACTTTTAGGGGCCCGGAGGGGCCCGGGCTACACTGATTATCCAATTTTCATATGTTGAATTCGGTGGCGGCCCAGCCTATAATCATTTATGTGACTTATGTGATCTATAACTCTATACCGTTTTAAATATAGCCTAATATCGCTGTCAACTGACTACAATTGTTTAAGTTCCTTTGCACTTTAGCAGGTGCTCATACAAAACACATTTGCTAGCGAAAGGTTGCCTCGGGTTTATGGTGTTTGTACACCGCCGAAATGAAATAATGTAAAAATGAAATAATGTAAAAATGAGGTAATGTAAAAATGAAATAATGTAAAAACGAAATGATGTAAAAATGAAATAATGTAAAAATGAAATAATGTAAAAATGAGATAATGTAAAAATGAGATAATGCAAAAATGAGATAATGTAAAAATGAAATAATGTAAAAATGAAATAATGTAAAAATGAAATAATGTAAAAATGAGATAATGTAAAAATGAAATGATGTAAAAATGAAATGATGTAAAAATGAAATGATGTAAAAATGAAATAATGTAAAAATGAAATAATGTAAAAATGAAATAATGTAAAAATGAGATAATGTAAAAATGAAATAATGTAAAAATGAAATAATGTAAAAATGAAATAATGTAAAAATGAGATAATGCATCAATTTTACTAACGCATGATGTAAGAACTAAGGGAAATTTACTTTTGAAGCTCATATTTCTATTTGAATTTATACAATAGAGTAGAACACGACTATGATCTAATCCCGATGATGATCTAATCACGATGATGATCTAATCACGACGATGATCTAATCATGATGATGATCTTATCATGACGATGATCTAGTCATGATGATGATGATCTAATCATGATGACGTGGAGCTAAGATTCTCAATAGCCTAATTATTGCAGATGAGTGCGCCCCCACACACACAAAATCTTGACTACGGCCTTGCCTCGGGTGCTTAGAATAACGCAGGAATTATGTTACCCAGAAATCGTTTCATAGGCCTACACAGCTCACCGTTAATATTTTTGTTTGTCTTACAGTAACTTTACGAATGACTAGTAAGTCAAAACAAGCAGTGGTGTTTGTTTTTCCTCGTGTGTGGATGTAAGTATGCATGATGCATCCAAGATTCCAAGTACATCTCAAAACAATATATATATATTATATATATATATTAGGGTGTTTTTAAAGTACATGTGAAATTTTCAAATTAAATATTTTTTAACGACCAAATGAAATTATGGTGCCATATCATGTGTAAACTGAATATCTGAAATTAGATCTCGATAGCTCAACATTTAGGACTTGCTCAAGAGGACTGAAATTAGGAACTCGGTTGCATTTCAAGCCTTACAATCTACGATTCCAATATAATTTATGCAAGCTGCATGCTACAGAACCTTCTCAGTGACTAGTTCCCAACAATCAAATGTTCATGATCATGATGTAGTTTTTTGTTACTGGCCATGTGTTGCAAATGGCGGGAAATGGTGATTTTCATTCTTGCATCATATGGCAGGCGCAATGCAAAATTGATTACAAAAAGCAGCGATTTAGTTGATAGGCAGTACTGATATCACTTCGGCTATGCTGTCTTCACAAAGGACTTGAAAGGAGAGGTTCCCATGCCAGGTATTGCTCAATTTTCGCATTCTCCAAGGAAGCAGAGTCTGGATGACAACGTATAAGAGACAATACTTTGTAATTGCACGCTTCAATTTGGGAGAGATGATCTTGCAGCCCTGGCAGCAGAGATTCTTCCGAGTCACAGGTTCCCCTCACTCTTCACTTGAATGCCAGGCGCTGAGATCTGAAGCTAGGATTGAAAGAAGAAATCCTGGCCATGTGTTTTGACACAGTGGAGAGTAAAACGAGTTGGAAGGGCGGTATATGCATGAAGCTGGAAGCGAAATTGGGTAAGGACCTTTTGAACCTTGCCATCGATACCATGCCTCTGAAATTGTTCTGGAAAAGTGTTTCACTGCATGATTCTGCAAGGACTCCAGTATTGGAAGTTTTTAGTCAAGAGCTACTAGAGCTAACAGTCATTTTCCAAAGATGAATTCCACCAAAGGGAATAAAGTTCAGGTAACCAGGTGCATTTCACCGAGTACGTTGGATGAGCGATTTACATGATCGAGTTGTGGCTTTTCAATTTTCCATTCAGAAACGTCAGAGCACAGTGAGCATAATCTCAACCATCCTACTTTGAATCATTTACTTGAAGTGTCACTCTCTGTGAGAGCAACTTAGTCTCACGTGAAGTACTATTTCACCTGTATACCTGAAACAATGAAGCCCAAAGGGGAGTCCATACTTACCACGCCAGAGAAGTTTTGCATGTTGCCAT
Organism: Lumbricus terrestris; assembly: GCA_949752735.1. Taxonomy (NCBI): domain Eukaryota; kingdom Metazoa; phylum Annelida; class Clitellata; order Crassiclitellata; family Lumbricidae; genus Lumbricus; species Lumbricus terrestris. Next base: position 55,703,797 of record OX457036.1, on the reverse strand, counting down.
AGCAGTATTTTCCCCGACACCTTTGATTTTTGCTTCCTGCTGTACTTAAGCTACCACCAAAATATTCAAGATCCTCGGATTGGGCTACTGTCTCTGTGATTGAGAACAATCACACAGTGAGACAAAATTAAGTCATCATATCTGACCCTACCTAAGAGTGACGAATGATCTGGCAGAGTGACTCTTATGCAGCCCTTCAATGAAGCTCTGACCCGAAATAAGGCAGAGAAACAATTTGTTCTGCAGTGGTCAAGAAAAGCCAGTTTTTTTCAAATGTACTAAGAGGAATAAACTATGACAATTTACAGTACTTCTTTGAATTTGGCCCTATATCTGATCTTCATGTGTTCAAATTTGCATGGATCTTTGAAAATGACTATGTGTCACAATGTCGCCTAAGTGGCTATTCTTCCGGTGCTTTGAGCAAGTCCTAAATCTATTCAAATTTTCATATAATTTGATGGATAACTATATTTCTGAAGATGGAACACAAAAACATATTGGCCGATATTATCATCGAAATTTTAATTTTTAGACACACCCTAATATATATATATTATATATATATATATTAGGGTGTGTCTAAAAATTAAAATATATATATATATACGGCACGTGTTAATTAGTGACCTGCTTCTTAAAAGCGCTTTAGTTCTTTTATAATTATGCAGGCTCGAGGTTTATTATATTATTGCCGATATATTTGCAGACGTGGAAATCAAGGCATAGGCCTATATACTGCTTGGTAGATTTTGATTCATTGGTGTCGATAACACAGCAAAACGTTTGATATAGGCTAATAGTCGCTTTTGATGGATATTGTTGCATTTACATTGTCGCATGATGTGATCATACCGTACTTGGTGCGGTTTAGTCGTTGTCCTAATCATTTTTTCAGACATGGCGTCGAGAGTATATAGCCTCGACGCATGGTCGCATGGTCGCCAATCGTTACGATGCGGGTAATCGACGGTCCTTAGTAATCGTTCTTCGTTACACTCGGTCTTTTGACCGAATGGTAGAGCTACACACGGAGGGAGGAATAGAGAGGGAGAGACGCCAGACTCGTAGTGTCGACAGGCAGGCAGGCAGGCAGACAGACAGACAGACAGACAGACAGGCAGGCAGGCAGAGACAGACAGACAGCGAGGCAATATTATATATACTTTTTCGAGATAAGTCAAATAAATGGACATAATTATTTCATAGATATTATAGACACACAAGTTGCCTGATGATATAGACAGACGGATAAATAGCAATCCGTTACTTAGGCAGGAAGAGACAGAGAGCGGAAGGAAATTAGAACACGACGTGTATACACACTAAACAGAGCGGAAAAGGACGACGATCATGTTAGTATAAGATGTGATGATGATGAGGAGGAGGAGGAGAGGGAGTGATAAAAGGAGAAAGGAAAGGAGAAGCCTGACATATTATTGCTGGATGCTTTCGTGTTAGACGCAGTTCAACGGACGAATGGGCATCAATAGCCGTGTTGACACTTCCTTCCGGTCTGGGGCTTAATCCGAAGAAGTAGGAGGAGGAAGAGGAGGAGGAGGAGAAGAAGAAGGAGGAGAAGGAGGAGGAGGTACAGCAGCAACAGTGGTAGGAGAAAGAAGAGAGGGAGAAGAAGAAGACGACGAAGAAGAATAAGGAGGAGGAGGAGGAGGAGGAGCAGGAGGAGGAGGAGGAGGAAGAAGAGGAGGAGGAGAAGGCGGAGGAGGAGGAGGACTTGAAGGGCGATGATGAGATATAGACAGCGATATGAAAGGCGACAAGAAGAAGAACAGTTCGGCTCTGGTGGCGAACAAGGCCAGAAGTAAACATACAGAGATCAATTGACAGCGCAAGACAGACAGACGCAGTGTCATACAGACGGATAAAGACAGACAGACAGACGGATAAAGACATACACAGGAACAGACGCACACAGAAATACGCTCGACGAACATATAACTAGACATTAAACTGAAGGCTGAAGCATATATATATTATATATATATATGTGTATATATATATATATATATAGACGGACAAATCTATACAGACAGGTGGACAAGCAGAGAGACATATAGACAGAGAGGAAGAGGCCAGCGTTCCAATCTGAGCAAACATACAGACACACACAACCTGGCAGAGACATACGCACACAGACAAGAAGACAGACGAAAGCAGAGTCAAGAGGCAGACCTATATTATAAGAACTGGTGAGATTAACGAGCGGACGGATACTAATCTAATAAAGAGACGCAAAAAAGAGTTCCGTCCTTTTCCCATGACTCGTCATTTCCTGAAGGAGGAGTTTGCTTTAAAAGTCGAGGACACACTCGTCGTCGTCATCATCGTCGTCAACGTCTTCAGTGGGGACACTAAAGGTGAGTCTACACTCGCCATGACGTGTCAGGCAGATAAAGACCTTCAGAACGTCATTAAGTATACTTAGACGGGTTTCAATGCACTCTATAATTATAGCGGAATAAAAAGAATTTCTCTCTATACTTAATTACTTATTATAAGTTTAACAGAGCAAAGTCCCTAATCTCTAATCACATCTGGTCGGATCTAATCCGCATAAATCAGATCAAATCATGCATGATGTGCTCGAATATAATCATGGTTTGTGCAAATTGAACAGAAATAATCCATTTAATTTCAATGCTATCAGAAGTTCAGAACAATGATCACAATTTTGATGAAGGCGATGATGATGACTACGGCGACGATTGTCGATAAGGCTTCATTTCCCCCACTCCTTCCACCCCAGAAGACCGAACTGCCAGTGCCAGTCAATTAGGTGTTGGGTCATGAACGACGGAAGGAGTGCACGGTGTCGTTGACTGCGTTGTCATTCAGAGGTATATATAGAAGTGGTGTTAAAAATTGACTGCAGAGAGGAAAACACCGGTGTCAATGCCGGAGATATTAAAGACTTATAGACGCAGTTTCAGGTATAGGCTACTTTAAGGCATTGACGGAGAGGGAAGATGCGAAACTAGGGAAGGTTGTGGGGAGAAGTAAATGACCCGTCACATCTAACTGGCTGGCAGGCATGCAAGAAGGCAGGATGGATGGTTGGATGGATGGTTTTTATTGATGGATGGATGGATGGATGGATGGATGGATGGATGGATGGATGGATGGATGGATGGATGGATGGATGGATGTTGATCATTCGCGTATGCTGGTATACTGCTACTGCTGCCTTTATATATTCTTTCATATTACCATCGGACTTAATACGGCTGCTCTCTCAATGGTGGTTAACTGACTAAGCTGCATACGCTCTGCAGTCCGCCTTATTGTATGCGTGACCATATATGTATAGACCCAAATTCGACCACATTTCCAGCTACACGCGCTTCGTAACCATGCACTGGCTCCCACTTAAGCAGCAAATCAAGTATATGAGCGCTGCCACAGTTTGGCGCTTTCTGCGTGACCTCACTCCCTTGTTGAGTCCTGTTGTCCTATACTTAGTCCTTAGTCCTCGGGACTCGCACTCCATCAACTCGACTGAACTCGGTATCATCTATAATTATGTCCCTCTAACTCGCGCTTCCACCAGGCATCCGTGACTTCTCGGTGGTAGGCTTCCCGATCTCGATTGACCAGATGCAGGCGCCCCTCTGCTTCCCTCCTAGAACCCCATCCCAGAAATGAGTCTCTCTTCTATTCAGATGGTTTATTTGGTCTCGCTGGAGTTCCATGGAAGCGCCTTTGAGTATAGTCCGTGGGAAAGTGATGCTTGAAATTCGTAATGTATACGTTTGACGAACGATGGATGTATGTATAAATGGATAGATGAATGGATTGATGGAGGGATGGAGGGAAGGATGGATGGAAAAAATGGATGGATGGATAGATGAATTAATGGATAGATGAATGGATGAATGGATGGATGAATGGATGGATGAATGGATGGATGAATGGATGGAGAGATGGATGAATGGATGGATGAATGGAGAGATGGATGAATGAATGGATGAATGGATGGATGGATAAAGAGTGGAGGAAGGAGTTGGATGTGTGGAGGGGTGTGTGAGTTCGACGCGTTCTTCGTTGCGTGAATCTGTCGCGTGCCAATCGAGGCGTGATTCCTGATATGGTTTTCTGTATAAAATGTCTTCATTCATATGTGCTCCCTGTTAATTCATGCATTTATCAGAACACAGACAGACAAACAGATACACACACAGACAAACAGGCATACACAGACAGACAAGCAGATACACAGACAGACAAACAGATACACAGACAGACAAGCAGATACACAGACAGACAAACAGATACACAGACAGACAAGCAGATACACAGACAGACAAACAGATACACAAACAGACAAACAGATACACAGACAGACAAACAGATACACAAACAGACAAACAGATACACAGACAGACAAACAGATACACAGACAGACAAACAGATACACAGACAGACAAACAGATACACAGACGGACGCAGAAGGACTTCAGGAGATCTCGCTGCTTTTAGGAGACCGTCATCAGTAAGCGACATCTGTCAGGGAAAACTCGTCTATAAGACACACATGCGCCGCTGATCGAGTGCCCAGGCGACGCCGGCGCCGCGACGGACGGACGGCGCAGTGGTCTATTACGAACGGCACAAAGGGGGCGGCTAGAGAGGGCGGCATTGGAAGGCATTGACCGTGACGAATGGCAACGGCCCTTCACGCTTGACCGACGCCACCCTTCTATGACCTTCAGTCAACGACCATAGCCTCAGCTGGCTGGCACTCATATATTGCCAATGTATGTATGAATCGTAGGGTGGTCCAAAACATGTTGGGTATGGTCGAGGTTGTATGAAGCAATACACAGACAAGAATGGCAAAGTAAATGTAAAAAATAAAAAATAAACACTTTCACTGTTCAATAATTAATTATCAACGGTGTCTGATATATATTAGCTAGTCGTACGCATATGTACACGCACATTTACATTTTCGGTTTATAGGACAGTTTAGGTTATGAATAACAAACCACAGCTGATAAAACATGTTAGTGTTTTTTAGATTAAATGAAACTTCCGAAAAAATAGAACTTACAAATATTCAGAAATTTAGATTACATTGCATCTGTAAGCTTATTAACCTTTTCACACTGGACTGACTCGGGACAGATGGTCCAGTATTCAGAAACTGAAGCTATACTTTGCCATAATACACTCGTGTACATAATCTATAGTTGCTCAATCAGATATAGCTACATTATTTACAAGCGCACTCGTTATGTATGCGGCCTTAGATGCATGAGATTTCAACAGAGATGTGTCATAAAATGTGGAATTACTACTATACATTGTAATATATCATATGATATATCATACGATTATATCATATGATCACCCTGAATGCACTCGGACTCGATCATTACGAGACTTTTTAAAAATTTATTTTCTTTATTTCCTGTTTCATGATAATTATGAATGTATAAGTAATTATGTATCCATACATTGCATGTATGTATAATTGTATATGTAGGCTATATATGTTCCTTAACCTTCAATGCTGCCTTAACGCTAATCCACGCTTTTGTTGTCTCTAGTCTGGACTACTGCAGCGCCCTCTATGTGGGTCTTTCGGTGACTCGGGTTGGGTGCTTGGATCGGGTCTTGCGCTCTGTGGCACGCCTTGTTGGTCGCATCCCAGGATTCGGCGATGTCACTGATCATATGCGGGACGTCTTGCATTGGCTCCCTTTCTCACAGAGGATCAATTACCAGATCTCTTCTTTGGTTCGGTGCTGTCTCGCGGGTGCATGTGACCCCTGTTTATTTGCATTAGCTCTGCTGCTCCACCCTAAGCGTCCAGCGCCGTTGCTCTCTCCGCTCTTCCAAGCATGCTGAGCTTCTTGTCCCCGGTCGTAGACTTCCATGACGCAGCGCCGTACCTTTTCTGTCGCTGACCCCATGACTTGGAATGGGTTCCCTGTGGAACTACGTCTAATCAGGGCTGTTTTTAAGGAATTTTTAGAACTGCACGACCCCTTCTTTCCCTTCCCGTCCTTCATGTTAAATCCCTTCCAATTGGATGACAATGACCTTTTTGCTTGTTTTAACTGCACAGAACTTGTGACAGAAGTGCTTCTACAGCTGCACAAGTCCATTTAGAACTGCACATTTTGTGTACAACTGCACGTTAAAAAAGCCCTGCGTCTAATGCCTCGAGCCTTTGAGACCGCGTTCTACTCTGCTCTTAAGACTGTTCTCTTTAGCCGTGGTTGGGTCGGGAGCGCTTTTGAGTAGGTACTCTTGAATATGCGCTATATAAATGTCTTAAATGAACGACGAATGAACGAATGAATGAATGTAAGTATGTATGAATGTATGTTTGTATGTATGTAAGCAAGTATGCATGTATGCATGCATGCATGTATGTATGTATGTATGTATGTATGTATGTATGTATGTATGTATGTATGTATGTATGTATGTATGTATGTATGTGTGCATGCACGCAAGTAGGCCTATACTTACATATTCTGTGAAGCGCCTTTCGATCGCTTATAACTCGCTTTGGAAACGTTCTTGAGTCTCTTATCCTGTCTAAACTCCATTACTTTAATAGCGTACTCTGGAAGTGCCAGTCGCGTGCCTTGAAAGAGAGGAGGGCCACCGTGTACGGCCCTGTCAGTCGCAAGATGTCGTTAAGCATTGAACAAGGACGAGATCTCGCATCTGGCGGGATTTTCGCCACGAAAATCGTGTTTTTATTTGATTTTAAGCCGTTTGATAAATTATTGTGACTGTGTCCGATTCTGCGATGTTTCTTAATATGTCAAACGCCGGGATTTGTCTCGTTTTAATGATTTTAATAACACAGTTATATACAATCATCACCGCAGGACAATTGCACGTGGTTGGAACCACATAATTTGGTACATGTTTTTTATACGACCACCAAGCCACCAAGAACTAACGTTGCAGCGTTGTTACTTTCACAAATCCAACTTCTAGTTTGCCGAGAATCCTTTTAATCGATCCAGCTTCTGTTTACAGGCAAGAATTTGTTCGATAAATCCCGTTTCTATTTCGTCAGCAAATATTTTCATCAGTTTTTCATTGAAAATTATTTTTCATCAATCCAGCTTCAATTTCAGCAGAATATGACTGCACCAACCCTAAAACTAACCCTAACCGACCCTCACGACGCCTAACCTGAGCCCTAACCGACCCTCACGCGCTAAATCCCGCTTCTATTTCGTGAGGAAATAATTTTCATCGAATTTATAAATTTTTGGTGGTCGTATAAAAAACAAGTACCCATAATTTTATGACAATTAACGAATTGCATGTACAAATGAGACATAACATAAAGATGCATACTTGTTACTTGTCAAGATGACATTTTAAACTGCTACCAATACAATGTGGAATTTTCACTGTCTTAGACCACTCTTTTCAGCAATTCCTTCCACTGAAATAGTAAAACTAATTTGTTAAAATGATAGCTTAAAATGCTGATATTGCAATGCGGAAATTGCAAAAAAAATTTCGGGGTGGGCACATCCGCTCCCCAAAATCCCTTCCCACCTCGGCGATCGTCTCTTTGCACCTCAGAAACCTTCATTCCCGCAGGAGGGGACTAACATATTTCCGGGAGGTAAGACCGGCCCGTGAAGGGGGAAGAAGAAGGATTGAGCCCGGTTGTTTACGGGGAGATAGACGCCCCTGTTTACGACCATGGTACATGTCTATATCCCCCACGAATTGACTTATTGCAACTCTCTACTAATTGTGCTTCCTATAAGGTTTGACTGTCATCTGAGGGATCTGTCCTCAATTCCGCTGCTAGATTTTTCGCACGACTTTCTCGACACTCATATATCTCCACATACATGACTCATGACCTTCACTGGGTCCCGAGCTTGGCGCGAATTAGATACAAGGCCTCACTAGGTCCCTGTATGGCTTAGCTCATAATAATACCTCTGTGATTTGATGTGAAAACCCCTTTCTGCAAGTTCTTCACGCCCTCTTTGTTCTGCCGACCGCCTTGATCTATTTGTACCTTGGTCACAAACCTCATTAACACAGCTTAGGGCTTTTGTATTTGTGTGTCCTTCAATGTGGAATGACCTTCCCACTGGAATTCGAAGCAATGTTCAGGTGGGGAATTCATCTGCATTTTTTGGTACTTGAAGATCTTTCACTTTTCATGGGCCTGTCACGCTGAGAGTGCTTCCGAATAGCTCTGCTGTGAGAGACGCTTTACAAGTTTTATATTAGATTTAATTACAGACCAGATAAGATCATAAGCGGATAGCGTACATTTATACAGATTTAAATTTCGCCTAACACTCTACATTACTTAAACAGCCAGCATATAAAAATATTGTATAACATGCATATAAAGTCCTTGATTGATAATATTACGGAAACGTATGTGTATAGGAATGAATGACCTTTCACAATAATAAATCGCAAATTAATGGGTATAGGTATACTATATCATATGCAGATATACACAGTATATGCAACCAAATATATAGACACACACATGCAGGCACAGTCAGTCAGACAAACAGGCAGGCAGGCAGGCAGGCAGGCAGGCAGGCAGGCAGGCAGGCAGCACCCTCTTTGATCCATTCATTCACTCACTCATCCATGCACCGTGCACCCCAACCGTTTATTGATTGCCTGCCTCCATCCATCCATCCATCCATCCACCCATCCATCTTTCCATCCATCCATCTATCTAGTTTTCCATCGCTGCCATGGATTCCTCTCTTCCTCTCCACTGCCTCCATCATCCTCCCTCCCTCTCTCCTCCCTCTCCTTCCTCCTCTTCCCATCCCTGCCCTTTCCCTCTGGTGCCAGCGAGCTACCTGATGATGATTTACTCCACTTTACCATGAATCTGATTCAGCGTGAGATCTCATGACCGATATGCATGTGGCGCGTGTTTCCTGCTCACTATCTCTCTCGCCTCATCTGATCCGCTAGACTGCAACATGCATGTCATACTATCATACTATGTATAGTTTGTTGTATACCATTCTGACATCTGTTGTTATATTTATATGTGTGTTCATATATTAAATATATATTGTGTATTAAGTGTGCGTGTGTATGTTTGTGTGATATGCAGTGTATGTGCACATTTTGTATCTCCTTATAATCCCACTCTTCGTCAATGTTATCTTATTCTCTCCCTCCTCCTTCTCCTCCGCTTCCTCCTCCTCCGCCTCCTCCTTGTCTGTCTGTCTCTCTGTCTGTCTGTCAGTCTGTCAGTCTGTGTGTCTGTGTGTTTGTCTCTCTCCCCCTCTCCGTCACTCTTTTTCCAACCCACCTTCTGCTCTTCCCATCTCTCACGCCCTATTTTTCCTTTTCACTTTTCCTCGCTTTTCTTAACCACAATGTACCCTCCTCGGTTACCCCTCTCTCCTCTTTTTTTTCTCTCTCCCTCTCTCTGTCTCTCTGTTTCTCTCTCTTCCTCTTGCTATAAATCCCTCCTCGCTTCCTTCTCTCTTTGTTCCTATTCTATAGCTGGCAATGAGAGAAAATAATTCAACCTGCGCTCTTTCGCATCACTGACTCAAGGTTTCCGCTTCGCACACTGAAACCAACCAACAGATCCACCCACCAACCCACCGACGTACTCCCACCCACCGACGTACTCCCACCCGACCGACCACGCAATGTTCGTCATTAAAAAACGGATGATCCCGCCGCTTGTTCGGCTACCCGAAAATATCGAGCCTGACCGGAAACGTCCATTACACGTCGTGCTCTTGTTATTAGTTTATTACCCATCGGGCCCGGCGACCGGACGAGCCGCCATTGCCGAGTCATTGTAGCATCTAATGACGTATATTGCGAACACGGCACGCCGATCTGTCGAGCGCTCGCTGTTGATTTTCCGCAGCGATATTTGCTGCTTGCTTTGATCGCGACGTGCAACGTATACGCACTGTTACGCAGTCGGTCAATGGAGGAGGTTTGTGGAGAGAGAGAGAGAGAGAGAGAGAGAGAGAGAGAGAGAGAGAGAGAGAGAGAGAGAGAGAGAGAGAGAGAGAGAGAGAGAGTGAGAGATATATATATATATATATATATATATATATATAGAGAGAGAGAGAGAGAGAGAGAGAGAGAGAGAGAGAGAGAGAGAGAGAGACAGACAGACAGAGAGACAGAGAGAGAGAGAGAGAGACAGAGAGAGAGAGAAAGAGAAAGAGAAAGAGAAAGAGAAAGAGAGAGAGACAGGCAGGCAGGCAAACAGACAGACAGGCAGAAACAGATACAGAGACACTGAGACAGAGACAGAGATAGAAACTGAGACAGAGACGGTGACAGAGACAGACAGACGTCAGACAGATAGATAAACAGAGACAGAGAGGGAGACAGGGCCCAGGGGAGCGCTTCGACCTTTTTCGATTTGCTGCATGTTATGCGTATTTGCGAACATATGAAAATTTGCCGAAATATTGTTTTTCATGAAAACAAGAAAATGTTCCAATATGAAACAGTTTATTTTAACGTATATATTCTATGTGCAGAATTTTGTATAGCTCATATGAAGTGTATAGTCTGTAGTAGTGTTTCACGTATATTGTAGTGTACATGTATAGGGTCGTTGGTGACGTGAATATTGTTAGTGCCCGGATTTAGACTTTATAAGAGGCCCTAATCCTTTAGCGTCTTAGAGACGGCGGCCCCAATGTTAAAAGATACAGAATTATATAGCGAGCGTAAAAGCTGGTCACATGTCGTCTTCTTGATGAAAATTTCGCGAAATTACTGCAGGATGAGGTGCATGGGGAATTAATGACAATGTTTATCTTGTATTAGAAACTGATGATATAATATGTTATACGTTGAATAATGAATTGCCTTATAGAGTTCAATGTACAGCGTGGCGCAAAATAAACCGGACTATTAGTTTTTGCAATTGCATCGCTTGAATAATCAAAGTAATTATCGCATTAAAACTGGCATTAGTTTGACATTTAATATAACATTGAATGAACTGTAAAATTTCAAAATTTTCTGAATGCGTAAGAAATTTCAGTCAAAGTGATGTTCAATATGTCCTCCGTTTGCTGCGATAACCAATGATAATCGCTTGCGAAACTGTCCATGCAATAGCCCGGTTGATAGTGTCCTCGCTGATTTCGTCCCAGCATGCGGTCAGAGCTTCTTTCAAATGTTCAATATCTCGAATTCTCTGCCTGTAGACAAGCTGCTGAAGCATTCCCCAGATGGAATAGTCTACGGGATTCAAGTCCGGACTGTTCGGTGGCCAATTTTCTGGTTCAATAAAGTCTGGAACGTGAGCAGTGAGAAAAGCAACTGTTTTTCGTGAACGATGAGCAGGTGCTCCGGCTGGAAAGTGAAATTGTGATCAGAGTGAGCTATAATGTCTGGCAGTAATCCTTGATGTAGGACGACGTCACAGAAATAGGAACTGTTAACTTTTGCTCCTCGTTCAACGAAAACTAATGACGATTTCCCCAGCTGCGACACGGCAACCGAAACCATGATGCTCTGTGAGAAGTGCTTCCGACCTTGCAGCAAGCGTTCTGAAGGAATGTCTCGTTTCACAGCTACGTTGGCGTACACTCGATCATTCTGTGAATTGGTTGGTGTTTGGACTGTCTAATGATAGTTTTAAGGCGATAATTACTTTGATTATTCAAGCGATGCAATTGCAAAAACTAATAGTCCGGTTTATTTTGCGCCACCCTGTATAGTGCAGTTCAAGGCAGTCTTTTAATAAATGCAAGGTAATGCATAACGATTTACACAGCGCTTTTCAGTGTTTCTGCCTCGGAGTTTGCTTTTGCATGTACTTCTCGGCGAAACAGTTAAGCGTAGCCTATATAAGTCAATGTGAAAACATTTGGAACATACACTGTAAG
>OX457036.1:55663179-55691712 GCA_949752735.1 Lumbricus terrestris | reverse complement strand
AACAGTGTACATTTTTTGAACATTGTTTTAGAAGACGCACTTATCATTACCAGACTGTCAATGGCTAACCGCGTTGTTCCCTTCTTTCTTTCGCCTATAGTTTTTGGTGTCGAGGTATTTGGAGGAACGCGATGTGAAAAATTGTTTGGATTTGCATTTTGCGAACGCCCGTATAGAACTGTATACCCAGCGTGCACCACGCGGTCCACCACGAATTCCTTCCCATTCCTTTGCAGACCATTTTATAGGCCTGATGATGCATTCCCGGCCATATAAAACTTATTTTACCATGTTTATGTGAGACGACCATTGAAAACAATATTGTAGTTTAGTAGTCTCTGTTGACCGAAGATATGGCATGAGGTCACAACTCTGTATCGCAATTGCCCATCTCCAATATGTATCCGACATTGTTGCTGGCATCATCTTAAAAAGACAGCGTCTGAGGTTTTCTAAACGAGTGCGTAGTTCTAGTATGGCGACGCTGTGTAGCAGAGAAGATGATAGCGTTGTCCTCCACATTGTATAGAGGAATTAACCAGTCCATATATGCACTATAAAGATTTGTCTCATCAATAGTAAAAAGCAATCTGTTCTAAAAGATTGTACACGTCTGTCAGAATTTTTTCATTACAACGCGTGAGAAATAATTATAGCCAGGTGGGGTTTGCTGGTGGCAGATATCACTAGAGGGAGAGACAGACAGACAGACATACAGACAGACAGACAGACAGGCAGACAGAGATATACAGAGATACAAGTGTGCGTGTGGGTGTTGTGCGTGTGTGGGCGTCCACTCATCCGCGACGTTGTGTGTCAACGCGGTATACATAGCGCTGCTGTGGTCGATTTCGGTTACCATGCATGGCGTAATTAGTTGGAAATCGTGAATTGAAGAACGTTTGTCTTCCTTCCCAGTTCCCATTACTTCTTCCATCCCACTATAGGCAATACTTTTCCACCGGCAGCCATGCTGTGTTGATCTGAATGATGAAGTTCTGCAGCCTCACTCCAGTTCCAGTAGTTCCAGGTAATTTAGAGACAATTCTTAAACCATTATTTGCTCCGGAAAAGGGTGTTTTAAGGTTATTTTTCCATTTAAGTAAGAAAAATAGCAAAACACAGGGTTTCCGGCCATAACCCCCCCCCCCCCCATCAAAAATTCCTGGCTACGTCACTGCTTAAACCGACCACGTTCCTCTAGCTACAAGAATGCAAATACAGTGGATGATTAAGTCGAAGCTGAAGCCGATGGGTCGTATAGATACGATACGGTGTGTCCATCAGACAGAGTTTAACCCGACCTATATCGCGAAATCCTATATTATTCAACAGCCATATTACTTTCAAAGGCACCGCGTTCTACTTACTGACTTTGTTAGACTCGACGCGTGATGAAATCCGATATTTCATTAAATCTGTTACTTTCCCAGAATCGATTTGTCATGACTTGGACTCTTATAATTACATGAAAGACTTAGACGTTATAATTTATTTTCGAACATCCTTTCCTTACTTGAGATTCTGAGTGTAGCTATCATAGGCGCAACCAGGGGCTTCTATCCCCCCTAAGCAACCGGGCGCAATCCATTTTCTCCCCCCCCCCCCCACCTTTTCTGGACCGGCCTTCCTCTGTGTATGCAATATAATGCAATCTAGCGCATGCCCTCCTCTATAGTGTGAGAATGAAGGTTTGTTTGGAGAGGGACAAACGAGCATCCAGCAGACGATCGCCGAAACGCCGAGAAAGGACCTGGTATGGGGAGGGAATGTGCCCCTCCCCATAAGAAATTTTTGGCGATTTCCGCATTGCAATTTTAACATTTTAAGCTGTATTCTTAGCAAAATTACTCTACTGTTTTAGTGGAAGAATTGCTGCCAAAATTGGGAAGCCAGATGTTTTGCGCCTCTGATCAGTGTGCACTCGAGAGGCGTTACATAAATTTTTAGAGCACAATGCAATACAATAAAATACAATGTAGGTCCTACATTGTAAACCTGCGTAATAATGATCTTGCTTTACTAAGTGTTCAAGGACCAAATTTGACTGTCTGAAATTAGACAGATAACATTGGAGAGAAGCCATTTAGTTGTGCAAAATAGCATTTGTAATAACATTATTTTTTCAATTATAATATTATTGTATTATTTATTAAAATAGTAACAACATAATTACAATCATGTAGTAGGAAATTTTTATAGTATATTATAGCTGTTATAGCAGTTCATGTAATTCAAAAATGCAGATAGTAGCCTAACTAAAAACTCAAGGTGTATAAAGTGTGTACATTTTGATAAAAACTATTAGGCCTGTATACCATTTTGTCCAAATTTATATGGAGGGAAGTATTTTCTGGGGGGATCTTCCTCCGAGTGATGCCTAGATTGAACGCTGCCCTCCATGTCCGACCTTCCCCCCCCCCAACCGACGTAGATTTTGGCTGTCTTCTGATTCCCCCCCTATTTTTCACTGGGCGCAAGCTGCGCCCGCCATGTATAGGGATAGAAGCCCCTGGGCGCAACCACCCTATGGGACCCACGGGACGCGTCCCCACAACTTTTGAGTGGTCTCCTAACTTTATTATTATGGTCCCCAACTTTTAGGACGTGATTCATTTGGTCTCCCCCCCCCCCAACTTTTAGGACGTGATTGCACCTATGGTAGCTATGGATATACATGATCTCGTGAAATCCCGCTCATATATTATGGTCACTGCGGTTTCTCAGAGTTCGCTGACTCTCAGCGCCATTGCCTTGGCGTATTATATAGGCTCTCAACCAATTGCAGCAAGAGTCAAGACCCTTGATAGAGCGTGTTTTAAGTGTATACCTCATAAAGGCGTTGCACCATGCAAGTTCTGTGCACTGCAGGGTGGATTCTGCTTTGACACAAACTGCTGCAGCGTCGATGCAGGGTCGCTGAGTTCGCTGAGTTCGCTGAGTTCGCTGACTTCTATTAAAGCGCATCGTAGGAAGTCAACCTTTTCGGTTGCAGTACACAATACACATTCAGTACTGAATGTGCATACTTAATTAGTATGCCTCAAACTATTATAGTCTCCCATAGGGACTCGCATATATATTGAGGGCAAGAGGGGCACTTGCATTTCCATGAAAAATTGAGATCTCTTTAACTAGCCTATACTACCATTTGGGTTTTAATAAATTTCTTCGCACCAGAATACTAGAAAATGACACTATTGGGGCACAATGTGAAACTGAGAAATCTACATTTATTGAAACCTCCATAAAAGATTCCCATGTTTTTAATTTCTTGATTTGCATTTTTCAATCTCTTCCTAGAAATTTAATTGTAACCGCTGTTGTGCATTGCCCTCGTTCTACAAAATGTTTGCGACGCCCATGTTGGCATCAGCTGAGGAGCGGCATCGACATAATAGATGTCTAGCATCGCCGACCATTGTGGTATGGAAATGTTTCGTCCTTCTCTCCATTCGTCTCCCATTCCTCTCCTCTTCTTCTTCCATCCACCCGTCGCTTCTATAGCGCCATCCCATGCATATCGACATTTCCAGCTGTTTTCTCCACTCGCATTTTGATCCTTCATCAATTACGGCTAACAATACTCCATGGTGTATTGTTAGTATACAGCGATCATATTGTCCATGCAGTTCTACCAGAGAGAGTGCATGCATAGGACAGTGATAAATGACTACGGTTGTTGTTGTCCAACACACGCGAAAAATGTACCGATCTTCCTCTTGCAAACTCCGCATTATGCAGACACTTGCTACATTGGTGTCTGCTGCCATTCAGAAATCAGATACGAACGTGTATATCAAAGTAATTTGAGTTCCAGCTTCCACCATCAATCGCTAATAAGGTGGCCTATATACCGCTGTTGATCATCGTTACATAATATATATACATGTATATATATATAATCTTTATATATAATCTATATATATATATATAATCTATATATATATATATTGATATGTCGCTCCGCCCATATCAACGTCTAAACAGAATCGAGTCTCAACCTGCAGAGGCGCGTCTAACACCTAGAATGAGAGCAGAAGAAGACCTATCGTTAATGCCTTCTTCCTCGGGGGCCTAATACCTCTCCATTACGTTCTCGCGACCGTAATGACCGACGACATGCGAGTAATGTAATGTAATGTGAAGAGCCTGATCACGGTCAGAAAGCAGAGCCGTTTTAAGGCCAAGGCACGCGAGGCACGTGCCTAGGGCCCCGCGCAACAGGGGGGCCCCGCGACGACCCAAAATACTACATCACATTACAAATTAGCAACATAATTATTATACGAACTTTAACGTAGATCTATGTTAAAGTATACTCTACATGTATATCTGACACTGAGATATTGAGGCGGAAATAGGGTTACGTTCAGGCATCTCTCGGGTTGGGGGGGAACTTCACCCAGAAAATAATGACTACCCGGTATCCAAAACATTTGACCACATAATAATAGTTTTAGTTGCTGTTTACATTATTGTATTACACGAACTCTAGTAGCCTAATATATGATTATGATGATGAAATCGACTAGCCTAATAAAATATATGATAACACCATATTAGGCTACAATGAGTAGGCCCTATTGTTTACTGTTAATATTTGTACATGACTATTTTTGCACGACTAATAATATTATCGTCTTTCCATGCTACCTTTCAAATGTCAAACTGCAAAATTTTCAAAATGTTTTGTCACTTGAACACTTAGTAGGCTAAAATAGTAGGCTATCATTACTATACACCGCGTCCCGATTTTGGAAGTTCTTCCTTGGTTTGTGTAACATCTGTAACGATTCAGATAAAATTTAATATATCCTGGGTCAGCAATGGGCATGACCATTTTCAGCAACGGGAATAGGCCTAAGCTAATAATTTTTCAAGTGAAAGAGAGAATAGCTTACGCAATTACAAACCTGTTTGCAGTTATTCATTACAGTGTAATGGTCCAGATGCAGCAGAACTGAGCTGCTGAACTTGATACGTAGAGAAATTCTTATTGTAATAATAATTATACTTATTGAAATTTTCAATTACTCTTTAGTTATAAGCACTGAAATAATAGAGTAACTTTTGTTAAGAAATCGGTTTACAAAATGCAATGCTGCCATTACAATGTTGAAAATGAAAAAGAAATTATAATAATGATAAGGCTATAGGGCCGCTAGGCCTACTCATGTTAGCACTGCAATAGTTGATCAATTTTGCTAGGACGCAGCTAAAAATGCGCAGTCATTGCAATGTGAAAATTCAAAAAATTTTGGTGGGGAGGGCAAATTTCCTCTCCATACTTTCCCCTCTCGGCGTTACACGTCTCAGCAATCGACCGGCAAATACCCGTTCTCAGTTCCCAGAAACCTTGATTTCACAGCAGCTTTAAAGGGTCTAGATTGGACTCATGGCTAGGCCTACTTTTAGGTTTAGGGTTTGTGCCTAGGGCCCCAAAACCCCTTAAAACGGCCCTGTCAGAAAGGAATCATCAGTTGCCTAACTGACGGAGTCGAGTATTCGAGACGAAAAAACGATGTTATGGCCGACATGCACACGCTCAGGCGCTCAGACGGCTAAGCTTATTTGAGGCTGTTAGAATTACAATAGAATATATTGTAATTCTAGCAGCCTCAAACAAGCTGAGCCGCCTGAGCGCGTGCATGTCGGCCATAACTTCGTTTTTCGTCTCGTCTGCTATAGGTTTATAGGTCTACTATTTGAAATGGAGCTGATATTATCAGCTCCATTTCAAACAGTAGACCTATAAACCTATAGCATTAGCCGATAATGTGTGTGTGTGTGTGTGTGTGTGTGTGTGTGTGTGTGTGTGTGTGTGTGTGTGTGTGTGTGTGTGTATGCGTGTGTCCTATATACAGTGCAAATATAGAGAATAAATTTTATTCGTTCATTCATTTCAAAAATTTATATAGCGCCCCTTCAAGAAGTCCACTTAGAGTTGGCTCATGTCTATGCGATGGCATATTGACCCTCTGTTTGCATATAATTATATCCTCGATGGTGAGCGTGTTTGAGTGGCATGTAACCCTATATTAATGTACCTTGAAATGCTATACTGACAAAATGTCGCGATGATGTTGGATTACTTAGGAGGATGTTGTTAAGGATGAACAAAGTGCCATAACTGTGTGTATAGTAAATGTGTGCAGGCGTGAATCAATTGAGGCAGCATGCACTTCCTATAAAGAGGGAGATTGTCCCAATAGAAGGGTCAGATAATTATACATCCACAGGACATGAAGGGAGCTGGTGGCATCGAAGTGTGGATGCAAGGAACCTGCAAATCTTCTCGGGGAATGGAGTGTGGTAATTGGAGACCTAAGCTGCCAGGCGCGGATTTAGAGGGGGGCGGAGCCGGCGTACGCCCCCCCTAAACCTGCAGCAAATGTTCTCAAACTAAACTGCTCTAAAACTAATATAATTGCAATTTGGGAATAGGATGTTTGAAGTAGCTGGACCGGCAGAATGGAGCTCTCTTACCGGAGCTCTCTTACCTACTTACCTGAGTTGCTAGCAGACGTTGCCCACGTGACCAATGACTTTTGCCGTGACGTCATTCAAAAAGTTCATGTACAGACAAAATTTACGTAAATAGAAATCGGTCAATTTAAAAATATGTCGAGTGGTCCGCCGTCAAAACGGCTTAAACAAGCAGTTTTGTCATTCGCGAATAAGCCGACTGCCGTTGGTAAGACATAAGCCTATCTTAGGCCTAAATCTCAAAAGATGGCATATGATTATCATTATAATTTCGAAATTCGTCGTGCTGATTATAGCCGCCGAAAGCGTTCAGCTGCCGATATTATGGACAAAAGCAAATCAAGGATATAGAACTAGGCCTACTCATAGGCTATAATCATTCTCTTAACGCTCAGTGGCGTGCGGTCCATGGATGAGGCGCATCCCTTGCTTAGTTACACACTATCTTAGTATAGTATAGTATAGTATAGTATATACTATATAGTATCTAATGACAACATTAACACTAACCCTAACCGACCCTCACGACGCTTAACCTGAACCTAACCGACCCTCACGACGCATAACCTGACCCTAACCGACCCTCACGATTGGAAATTCCCAATGTTATAAACGTCGGTCCCGGATACTATATAGTTTCGCCGCTTATTGAATCTATTTTTATATAAATACTAGTGTATTCAATTTCTATCATTAGTATGTTAATTATCGAATGATAAATTAGCATCGACTATATTATTTTTATTTGGGGGCAGAAAGGGGAGGGGCAAATTCCCAGAGGCCCGGCGGTGTGAGGGGGGCCCCGAGTGCCCGGGGAAAAAGTAAACAATGTAAGAAGTTTAACAAATACGAAGACATTCTGCATGTAGAATTGCGAGTTTGAAAATTATTATTAATACCATGTCACCAGCCTCGATTCTGAACTGCGTGATCTAATTTCATATATATATATATATATATATATATATATATATATATATACACGGAATTGGATTGGTAGTATTTACGCCCCCCTAACCAGAAATCCTGGATCCGCCTCTGGCTGCAGAGGCTGATTCACAACTGGAATACAAGATCCTTTGATGTATATGCCGGCGCAGTGCCAAACATCGCGAATCGCCCATAAAGAGGCTCCTGAGACGAAATCATTGCTCAACAGGAAGCCAGTGCAGCCTTTCTTCCATATATTTAGAAATAATACAAGAACATAATTATACGTATAGACCGATTGACCACCATCACTTGGGCGGCAGGGTCGAGGACCGCCGAGAGCTGACTGCGTGTATTCTGAACTTTTGTCAAGTCTGTCTGTCTATGCATGTGTCTGTAAATGTGTGCATACGTCAGCTGTCAACGTCTGCATATGTCTGTCTGTCTGTCTGTCTGCCTGTCTGTCTGTCTGTCTGTCTGTCTGTCTGTCTGTTTCTTTCCCTCTTCTGCTTCCTTTTCCTTCTTATCGCCCTGCTCCATAGTCCATATACCTCTCGTCATCCTTCGATTTATTTTACTTTCTCCTTTCCATATGTGCCTGTTCAATGTTCATATATACATGTATAGGTCTATATATGTATTCATATATCTATATATGTATATATATTGCATATATATATGTGTGTATATATATATTATATAGGTATGCGAATTGTAGAAAAATAACTGCAGTGACCAGACGTTGATTTATGTGGAGTTGGAGCTACAATGTAGCTTTATTATGGGGCCATAAAAGGGTTAGTGTGGGTTAATATGGGTTCCTAAGAAGACTAGGGGTTGAACCCCTCAACCATCGGATATGCTCACTCTACCTATTCGCTTCTCTATATGCCTCGCACATGCACTCTTTCCCTCATGTCTCCTCTTTCTCTTTCTTTCTCCTCTCCTTTCGCACACAGAAACACTCACTTATACACACACGCAAACACACACACACCAACACACACAAACAAACACACACACCAACACACTCACTAGCGTACACAGTACACACCCACACGCACACACCCACATGCACGCACGCACATATGCACACGCACACACACATGTACATATTATAAGTCGGATGACATATGGATCTAGTGTTTGTGTGGCAGGCAATACCATTTATATAGCGCCATTATCCTCCTCCTCCTCCGCAGCAGCAGCAGTGCTGCTCCCTTTCTTCGTCCGTCCGTCCGTCCATAGTTTCGGCGGCAAAGCAGCAGACGACAACGACAACGACAACGACGACGACGACAACGACAACGACAACGACGACGACGACGACGACGACTTGCATTGGTGTCGACAGCCGTCGCCTTTCATTATCCCCGCTCCATTCTCGGATGATTACGTAGCGTCAGAATACAAAGACAATGCGCATCCTCCTCCTCCTCCTCCTTCTCCTCCTCCTCCTCGACTTCAGAGTATACATGTATGGATTAGGGAAGAGGAGGGAGGAGGACTGAGCCCCTCCCTGCATCACCTCAATCCCTCCTCTTTCTTTCTTTCTCTCCGTCAGCGGGAAAACAAATAGTGAGGAAAGGAAGAGCATTAGATGTGAACCTCATTGACGCTCGAGATACTCACTTCCTTTTGTTCGCCTGTAGGCTATATATGGAAACGATGTGTGTGTGTGTGTGTTTGTGTTTGTGTCCTTGTGTGGGAGTGTGTGTGTGTGTGTGTGCGTGTGTCTGTGCATGCGTGTGTGCGTGTGTGCGTGTATATATATATATATGTGTGTGTGTGTGTGTGTGTGTGTGTGTGTGTGTGTGTGTGTGTGTGTGTGTGTGTGTGTGTGTGTGTGTGTGTGTGTGTGTGTGTGTGTGTGTGTGTGTGTGTGTGTGTGTGTGTGTGTGTGTGTGTGTGTGTGTGTGTGTGTGTGTAAAACTGTAAACGTATGTCCGTTAGTCTGTCCATCTGCCTGCACGAGTGCAAGTGTGTCTGTTTAAAGTCTATCTGGGTATGTCTATGTATCGCTCTCTCTGTCTCTCTCTTTGTCTCTCTCTCACACACACACACACACACGCACATATACGCGCGCACACACACACACGCACATATACGCGCGCACACACACACTCTCTCTCTCTCTTTTTCTCTTTCTCTCTCTTGTTCATTTGTCCATTTGCATGTTTTCATGTTTGTCTCTGTTTATTTGTCTGTCTAACTGACTGTCTTTTATGCTTCCTTGGTTCCTCACCTCTCTTTATTCTCTCTACTTTCCTTGCGCCCACGAAACTAACATATCCATCATCTGAATACAACTATATATGCACACATCATTGATGTATCATTGATACATATGAACGGATACATCCATTCATCCATTCATCCAGTCATCTATTCATCCATTCATCCATTCATCCATTCATCCATTCATCCATTCATTCATCCATTCATCTATTCTTCAATTCATCAATTCATTCATCCATTCATCAATCCATCCATTCAGCAATTCATCAATTCATTCATCCATTCATCAATTCATCAATTCATCTGTTCATCCATTCATCCATTCATCCATTCATCCATTCATCCATTCATCAATTCGTCCATTTATCCATTCATCTATTGATCCATTCATCCATTCATCCATTCATCTATTCATCCATTCATCCATACTTCAAGTCATCAATTCATCCATTCATCCATTCATCCATTCATCCATTCATCCATTCATCCATTCATCCATTCATCCATTCATCCATTCATCCATTCATTCATTTATTCATCCATTCATCCATTCATCTATTCATCCATGCAAAAATTCATTTATTCATCCATTCATCCATTCATCCCTTCACCCATTCATCCATTCACCCATTCATCTATTCATAAATTCATCCATTCATCCATTCTTCCATTCACCCATTCATCTATTCATCCATTCATCCATTCATCCATGCATCGTCTCTTTCTTCCGTATATTCTTCTCTTTTTTCCTTCCCACCGATGTTCCTCCTCCATAATAAGTTCATATGATGTCCTCTTTTTCTTTCCTTCCCTCCATCTTCCCATGCTTCCTTCTATCCGTGCGTCCATTCGCCTGTCCGTCCTTCCGTCCGTGCACCTGTCTCTCTAGCTCCTCCTGTTGGTGCATGTCTATTAGGTTTCCGTCTTCAGTCGTTAACCTTTTAATATCCTCTAATATCAGAAACGCACGATAGGAATTTCTTTGATTATGAGCGACCAACAGCTACGGAAGACCGTCTGGGACACATTCAACAATCATAGAGTATAATAGACCTTATACTGCCTGCAGTTCCTATGCATTTCGTGCATGTAGCCTACTTGCACTACATGGTACATGGATTCGACCTACATACTGATACATTGACGTTTATTTGTGATCTTTTTTTATATATACCGTACTGCATGAGCCTATTATCAGTTATAGCGGTAGAGGTTGTAGCTTTGGATTTATAATGGAGTCGATCTCTACGCTCAGTCAGAAGAGAAGTCGTCTCAGAGCCGTTTGCTAGTACCTCCATCATGCAAAGCCGTGCTTTTTCTGTGGTTGGTCTGGCGGTGTGGACTGGCCTCCCTCTTGAGCTGCGCCTATTCTCTTGGTGACTCCCTGACACATTCTATCTTAAAAGTATTTGAAAAATGTTCTGTCTGGCTGCTCAAAATTCGAGAGCAACACTGAGCAGTTTCCTTGAACTGATGCCATATAAAATACGTGAATGAATGAATGTTCCACTTCGTATATGAGCTCCTGTTTTCGCATTCATGTTATCATTTTCGAGAACCTGGCGATTACATTTATCTGTCGCAAAAATATAAAATAAAGTAAGAGCAAAGTTCACATGCATATCGCACGAGTAAGGAAAGGGGGCTACTCCATCATGCAAGGCCATGTTGCCTCCGGTGTTTCCATTAAGCCTTTGAACCAGCAATGTACAGATCCAGATATCATGTGGTCGGTGAATCACATGACCTACTATTGCTTCCTATATGACACCGGTACCAAATTATACTGCTTGGTGACAGAGACAAGTGTGCCATCCCCCAAACATCTGCCCATTGTTTTTATTCTCTACACGGAGTCGAACCCCAGTCGAATGATCATCGAACAAGCTTGTAACTGTTTGACCACCAAGACTCGTGGACGGACAAAATGTCCCCGGACAAAATGTCCCGGACAAAATGTCCCCGGACAAAATTTCCACTTACAAAATGTCCCCGGCCAAAATGTCCCCAGACAAAAGTTCCCGGCCAAAATGTCCCCGGGCAAAATGTCCCCGAACAAAATGTCCCCGGACAAAATGTCCCCGGACAAAAAGTCCCCGGACAAAATGTCCCCGGATAAAATGTCCCGGACAAAATGTCCCGGACAAAATGTCCCCCGGACAAAAAGTTCCCGGACAAAATGTCCCCAGACAAAATGTCCCCGGGCAAAATGTCCCCGGGCAAAATGTTCCCGGACAAAATGTGCCCGAACAAAATGTCTCCGGACAAAAAGTCCCCGGAAAAAATGTCCCCGGAAAAAATGTCCCCGGATAAAATGTCCCGGACAAAATGTCCCGGACAAAATGTCCCAGAATAAAAGTGATGTCCCTACACTACCTAAACCCAGCGCATCCATGGGCGTCTAGCAGTAGGCACACCTACATTGAGAAAAAGAGTCCTTCTGTCAGAGAACCACCTTCTCTAAATGCGTGAAAACCAGTCATTTTGAATATAACAGAACATTAGCAAATCAACCAATTGCAAGCTGCATTTGGTTCACTATTTTAGAAGAATTCTGATTCTTGCGTCAGAAATGTACAAATTTGCCAAGCGCAGATATTTTTCATAGTATCTGCGTTTGTCCTACATATAGGCAGCCTTGAAGGTGTGTGTCCGGATCGCTCTTTATTTTGATAGTTTATAAATTATCCTAATTATAAGATTTTTTGTGAGACAATCGATCAGTCGAGAAATTATTTCTCGTTCGTTAGCGTGAGGACGTAACTATGCAGTGGCATGACAACCTTAGGCCTATATGAACACTCTAAAGGCTTGAGGCCCTTAAACATTAGCTATACCACAGTACAATGCTGCAAGACGGTTCTCTTTAGCCGTGCTTGGGTCGGGAGCGCTTCTAAGTAGATACGCTTGAAGAGGCGCTATATAAATCTCTGAAATGAATGAATACACTAATATACTTTTTGCCGTCTATATGTTGCATCCTTTTGCATGTAATGCGGCACATCTGAGCAACAATATTAGACCTAACCTACATTTACATCAGTGATGACGGCAGTGGCGGCGCCAGGGGGGCTGGAGGGGGCTAAGCCCCCCTAAATGCGGCTCAGCCCCCCCAAAGCAAAATGCGAAAAATGTCTATAACGGCTAATTTCGTAATAAGAAAACTAGACAATCATTAACGGCATCAAAATCTATTTGAGAATGAAGTTAGCGACTTCATTTCTTGGCCTCAGTCTATGAAAACGGGTGACAAGTTTGCACCCTTACCTTTTGACCATACAACCGGACAGGGTTGTCGAAATTGTCGAAAAAACATCATGGCTCTTAGACACCTCGTTTCAGATTGAAACCGTTTTATAAGTATTAGACGTATAGAAACATCGAAATTGCCTAGTTCTTCAAAAAGTGGTGCTAAGCTGTATTTTCTCTTGATTTTTCGCATATTTCACAAAATTAATCATCGTCACAAAAGAATGTTCAGGATTTTCTCCCTCCTGCAATCAACTATATATAATCACAGCGTAGATGCTTGCGCCAGTAGCGTCGTCAGAGGGTTAGGGGTTATAACATCTAAATGCGGTTCAGCCCCCCAAAGCAAAAAGCAGAAAATATCCATTACGGCTTATTTCGAAATAAGAAAGCTAGACAATGGTCAATGGCATCGAAATCAACTATTAATACAATATTATATATATATATATATATATATTAAGTTGTTTAGGTCATTTAATTCGTTGCAAAGCAAATGCTGCAAATTTAGTTTACCAGTTTTGTTGCATTTAGTAGCTGCCTACTGTAAACCGTTTCTTCTTTATGGAATGGATGCTGTCAACCTTCCCAAAAGTGAGCTGAACTAATCAGAGTACACTTACAGCTCTGCAGTATGTAAAATTTTTAAAGTCTCCCATAGTAGTGGTGCATCTGCACTGCACATCATGCATGAAAATAATATTACAGACTGCTGGTTATCCAGAATATTGCGTTTTGTACAGATATGCCTTTGACACAACAATGTAATTGTCAGATTTGCGTCATGTTTCTCTTACACACCTCAAATGTGCGCGCTCTTGTTATTTTCGGTATATTAATTATTATATTTTTTTGTTTTGTATACCACCACTGTCTGGGAATGTAGGCCTACGTTTGATATAATGGTCAACTAAAAAGTCCTAGTACTATTAGCATATACATGTAAAACATTTGTGTTCAGATAATTATATGTATATATTATATATATACATAAAATAATTGTGTGCATATAACTAAGCATGCATATGTTTGTATTAAGAAAACTTAAACTGTTTTCTGTCACTAGTAATATGCAGGCAGATAATTATAAAAGTGTTCTGTGAATGCTGTTGGACACCTTTATTGTGATTTATTTTTATTTGTGATTATTTTAATTCAATGTCCAGGGTAACGGTCTCTGTTGTGATAGAGCCTGGTCAAATCGGATCCATCCATTATTGTGATTACTTTTTTATTGTAAAATTTCTGAGTATTAATACGGTGTTGGACACCTTTATTGTGATAACTTGGAACTCGAGTCCGTGTCCATGGCCGACTTTTTATACGATAATTCTGCATTACACACCATTTTATTGTAAATTATATGAATACTAATACTCTGTTGGACACCTTTATTGTGATAACTTGGAACTCGAGTCTGTGTCCATGGTTGACTTTTTATACGATAATACTGAATTGCACACCATTTTATAGGAAAATTTGTGAGTATTAATGCTGTGTTGGACACCTTTTATTGCGACAACTTGGATCACGAGTCTGCGTCTATGGTTGACTTTTTATACGATTATACTGAAATGCACACCATTGTATTGTGGAATTTATGAATATTAATGCGCTGTTGGACACCTTTTTTATTGTAAAATTTCTGAGTAATAATACTGTGTTGGACACCTTTATTGTGATAACTTCGAACTCGAGTCCGTGTCTATGGCCAACTTTTTATACGATAATACTGAATTACACACCATTTTATTGTAAAATAAATGAGTATTAATACTGTGTTGGACACCTTTATTGTGATAACTTGGAACTGGAGTACGTGTCCATGGCCGACTTTTTATACGATGATACTGAATTACACACCATTTTATTGTAATATGTATGAATATTAATACTGTGTTGGACACCTTTATTGTGATAACTTGGAACTCGAGTCCTTGTCCATGGTCGACTTTTCATACGATAATACTTAATTGCACACCATTTTATTGTGGAATTTCTGAATATTAATTCGGTGTTGGAGACCTCTTATTGTGATAATTTAGAACTCTAGTAAACGTGGTTATTGAGTGCTTGTATATCGGTATGTCAAAGACAATAGTGACTTTACATTACCTCACTGTCTGCACCACATAGCTACTTGGGCTGCTGTGTGCACACGCGCTGCATATACTGTATCGCCTTTGCTCAGCTCGGTCGTTACCCTGGACAGAAATTTGCTCGGCATATTACAGCACTTAAGAGCAAGGAGATGAATGGTACAGTGCGGGCACGGCATAGTCTTGCCACCTTAGTTGGACACCTTTGTTTATGATAATTCGGAACTTAATCTAGGATTGCGGCCGGATACACCAAAAATCAAAAACCTCAACAATTATTGCTGACTTCGTTTAAATAACCCACTCAAGCTCCAACTACATCTTGCAATGTGGAGCGCGTTTGTGCCAGTGCACAATTTCTTGTAAAACCTTGGTCGGTATGTGCTTCGTTCATGCATTCGGCACTCGCAGCTTCGCGCGATTTCAATATGACGGCCCGGTGAAGAAAATGTTCTAGTTGCGTCTCTGGGAGGGGGAAGACTTGGGGCTTCAGCCCCCCCAAACCTGAAATCCTGGCGCCGCCACTGGATGACGGGTTAACATAAGAAAACTATTATATTCTACAGTTGCATTTCGTAGTAGGCCTACACTTATAAATGTGGAGGCCCCTACAAACTTGAGGCCAGGCGCGTCTTAATGACATTTGGGCGGCAAATTGGGCCTACCGACCTGAGTCAGTTTAAGTGGCGTTAATTATGCACAAAATCAATAATATTTGTATTATGTTTGCTAAAGCTCTAGGCCTACCTGACTTTTGAGGCACTCGATCCTACTCCGATTTGAGGCCTTGAGTTTGTAAGTTGCAAATACATGAGTTTCAGAAATAAACAGACACAATAGGCATAATGAGCAGCTGAAATTAATTTGGAATGTTTTCTACATGAAATTATCCGCCCATTGCAGTAGGACCATTCAGTGATGCGACCTGGGACGAAGTAAATAGCCTAGAAGTGTCTTACAGAAGATCTTGAGAGGAGCGGTTTTGAGAACACGGCCCTGGTCCGCTAAGATAGAAGTTAAGAGGTTCCCGTCTGACATTCTACATGTACACAGCTGTTTCAAATGTTGGGCTGTCTTCAGGTGAGTGCATTGTCGGACAAGACGGTCCATCTTGGACGTAGGTTTTGTCTCCCACGCGGACGCAGTCTAGCGTGATACTGCAGCCGCACAAAATCCCAACAGGCCTGTGAGGCGTAGTTTAGGTGAAGAGCGGACATTTCCACTGGACATATTCCCCCGGACTTATACCCCGACAATTACCCCTGGACGTCCCCCCGTTTTGACTAGATTTCCCCCTCCCGGACAACTGTACATAATTATGGCACGCTAAGTTTAAAGACGGATGCCTTGAAGTAAACCATCACTCAGTAATAACTGAAATTCATACGAAACGATACATGTATACAATAAACAAAGGCATTATGCGACGTAGTGTAGGGACATCACTTTTACCCTGCGACTTTCTGTCCAGGGACTTTTTGTCCGGGGACTTTTTGTCCAGGGACACTTTGTCCGGGACATTTTGTCCGGGATATTTTGTCCTAGCACCCCAAGACTTTAACACCATAATGCAACATTTGCATCATTTATGAGTTTCTTGATGAGGATGGTCAACATTATCAAACATTATCAATCAATTTGTCACTTTGTCAACATTATCAAACAATGTCATTCTTTTTGTCACTTTGTCAACATTATCAAACATTGTCATTCCCTTTGTCACTTTGTCAACATTATCAAGCAATTCAAGCATCATCATTCCATTGTCACTTTGTCAGCGTATACTATATAGGTTACCTCTGTCTCTGTCTGTATTTCTGTATGTCTGACTGTCTCTGTCTCTGCCTTATTGTGTCAACCTTTTTTAGCTTCTGACCTAACTTGCACTTTGATCTTAATAGACCATCGGCTGACTTATTGAATGCGCGGCTGAAGTTACTAGTTGGCAAAAAACACATTTCTTGCTCTTTTTGTTCTTTCTGCTTTCTGGTTCTTCTTATTCTTGCGCCGGTTGATCCGTTTCCCTTTGGTGTTCTTGCATTTGCTTTTCTGGGTTCTAGTTTGCTTTTCTTGTCATCCTTGGTTTTTCGGTTTCTTTGCTCTACGTCTTCTACTCGTATACTCTTTGTTCTTAATGCTCTGGTTCTTATTTATTGCGATGTCATTCTTATTTTTGCTTTGTAATTTCTGTTCTTCGTCTTCTTGTCCATTTATGACAATTCTTGTTCCAGCTCTTTGTCCTTGTTGTTCGTGTTCTTCTCTAAATATAAGATCTGGGATGGCATGGTCTTTTTTCTTTTCTCGTCTTTCCCTGGCCATTCGCCGCTTCCGTAGATCAGGTCGTTGGATGGAAGGCAACGAAAGCCGAGCGAGATACAAGCAGCCTCCCCTAAATTAGTTTGCCGCGCATCTGGCGCCCCCTACGGAGCTGCATCGTCATGCCTTCAATCAATCATCGCCCGTCAGGCGCATCATTCCCTGGCAATGAGTGACGCCAAGCATTTCGACACTCCCCATTGAACTCGACGTTGGATGTGTGTCCGAGACGCATACACTATAACTCCCCATTAGACTCTCTGCTGCGTTGATAACAGACTCTCCATTGACGGAATGAACGTGATACAGACGTGAGAATTGTCTGTGGGAAGCATTCTGTATTATACGCTGGTGTTGGCGTTTAGTTTTACCGGACACATTGTTGCTACGAACGCTAAGATATTATAATTATGCTATCGATAAGTAATTATCATTAAGCAAATACGTTCTAGCGATCATTCGAAGGATCAATCACATAAAGTCTGCAACTTCTATTCAGGTGAGTGTTAATACGGTCTGTTAGACTATATATGGCGTGCAAAAGATCATGAAACATGATTTAAAGCAACGATATCTTTTAATTTAGTATCGTGCAGAATAAGATCTAATGCATACAGGGAAATAAATTCAAATAAACATTCCCTCACTTCCTACATTCCATCATTCCTTCCTTTCAATATGCACCTTTTCCTCTCACTCCATGCAT
The DNA here is from genome assembly GCA_949752735.1 of Lumbricus terrestris. NCBI lineage: Eukaryota > Metazoa > Annelida > Clitellata > Crassiclitellata > Lumbricidae > Lumbricus > Lumbricus terrestris. Next base: position 55,673,685 of record OX457036.1, on the reverse strand, counting down.
GATTCAATCCACTCATCCATCCTTCCCTGACCCAGCTCGTGTTTCTTCGCGTCTTCATTTCTTTCCTATTTTTCATCCTCCTAATTCCATCTATAAAAATAAACCTCCTTCCCTCATTCGTTTCCTTCCTTCCGTTCCACTTTCGCCTATGCGCCCCGCCCCTATTCATCCAATATGTCGTTTTCTTCCATCCTTTCCCCTTTCATCTTTCCAAGTTCCCACCGTCCTTTTCTTGCATGTGTAGGAATCCTTCACTGAACGGTAACGTCTTCCAGAGGCTGATTGAGTGGAGGCGACGGGGTATCTAGACCAGAAGCATCTCCCCTGCAAACCATGGGAAAGTTCCCAGGAAGCCAGGAACTACACGGCGGGGGAGAGAAAGATTTAGTATTGGGTCAGAGGAAGGTGCATGATATAAATTAATGATCTGAAGGAAACCAGACAGATCATGATCATGATCGAATCTCATATAAGCTTTTAATTCGTTCATTCTTCCATTAATTAATTAATTAATTAATTAAATTATAATTTATCCGTTAGTTCTCACCTTCACTGATTCATTCAGTCGTTCGTTCAGAATCCATGTTGTTCTTCTGCATGCTCATCAATATATTCTTTCGTTCATTGATTTTCATCGATTCATCGATTCAGTGCATTGTGAGTTATTTTATTGATCCATTCGCACTCTCTGCTGAGTCTTCTTTCAATTAATCCTTGAGTTTTTGATTCATTTTCATCATCCATATATATAATTCGTTCGTTCATTTACTCATTCATGCATGAATAGCCAGCAGACGAATTATGCATGAGAGACGGAAGAACTGCAAGACATTGAGAACGAGTGGAAGGAAACTCCAACCAAAATTAATAACCGTGCACATACACACACCCACACACACACACATATATTCATATAAAGAAATTCTTATTTTGGGCCAAGATATTGGCAAACACCGTAGGAGATTACTTTTATATGGCCTACCCTGTATATTCAAAAATAATATAATTTGCATTTATATTCAGTTTATATTTCAAGATAATATATTTATAGATTGCATCTGCATGTATGTTCAGGTATACAAGACAGAAACCTATCCATTGAGTATACATGTATACCTGATGAAATATATGCAAAGCAAAATGACATGTTCCCATGTATAGTTTGCATCGTATAGCCTGCATTAGACATGCATTAATATCTGGATTATACCTAAACGTGTGTAATTCTATGAGAATACTGAGAATGTCTTGCACCTGCATCCTTCCTTAAACCCTCCTCCTTCCTTTGATCTCTGACCGTGTTATGTATACTCTGCATTCCTCAGACCTTCCTTCTCCGTCCTCCATCCACCATTCGTCTGCCTCAGCAGCATTTCTCTCTCATCCTCATCCCGCCCCTCATCCACTTCCGTCTGCTTGCTCCCTCCTTTCAACTATATTATCTTCAGCATTTTTGCCTATTTAGTCCGCGACCGTCGCTGACGACCGATGCTTCTCGTTAAGAAATTCGACGCTATCTCTCTCATACCTCTGCAACTCACGTGTGTATGTGTTTGTGTTTGTGTGTGTGGTTGTGTGTATATGTGTGTGTATGTGTCTAATGCTTGTATGTATAGGCTGAAATAAATACAACATAGATCTAAATCTATGTAACATAATAAATCTTTATTATAATTTATCATATATACGCTTACTCTCAGTCCTGGAAAGTATTTGAAATACAATGATTTGAAATACAAAGAATTCGAAATATAAAGGATCTGCAAAATTTTAAATGTGAGGGATTTTAAAACAGAGTAAACATCGGAATATATTGAAGCACTATGACAAAAGTGCGTTTGTCCTTTTTAGATGCATTAAAACTTATCGTTTTCTATTTTTATTTCCAGATTCCACAGTGTTTTGCTTGCATTTGAAGTATAACATACTTTACAAAATCTTCATTCTATTCTGTGAACGGATATATGATATAAAACTCCATAAGAATTCGACAGCATATATAGGCCCTATATATATAATATGGTATCATCGTGGATTATGGGAAACGATTAAAAATGCAGGAATATCAGAGCAGTTGATCAAATTGAGGTATAAATAAAAAGTCTAAAAAGTTTACATATGGTAATTTAATACAAAAATAGGAGTACGACAATCGGACAATGATGTTGTATACACCTATTTGATCTGGTATATTAGAAGCAGTAATGTCACTCAATCTTCATTCTATAGCGAGGTCTAAATCAACTCGAATGGAAGGTTGGTGAATCATCTGCAGCATCTGCTTCATTAATAGAAGCGAACCAGAAGCTACAGGGTATTATATTCTACGACAAAGATTGACGAAACCAATGCATGGAAGATTCCGCCAACTATAATCAGCATTCAGCACTGCAGATAAAACCAAACAAATAGTGATTGAAAAGACGAAGACGACACCAATAACTATCAACATTCAAAGAGAAGATGTTGAACAAGTACATATATATATGTAGAGAACAATTCGTCTGTTTATCTATCTAACAGGGTTAATATAAACGCGGGTGGACATTGGACACATCGGAAAAGACGAATGCAACAAAGAATTGGACGCTCATCCCAAGCAGTTACAATAATGAAGAGGATATGGAATAGCAGAGAATTAGCCATGAAAACGAAGACAATAATAATACGAGACGATGGTACAAACGATTCTTCTATAATTATGCGGATGAGAATGCTGATCCATGCAGGGAGAAACCGAAAGCAAATGACGAAAAGAATTCTTATACATTGGCCACGAATTAAAGATCGCAGGGATCTGAAGACTAAATAAATAAATAAGAAACGATGACATTAAACAAGCGGACAAGCGGCACTAAGGGGTTCGAGGGGCTAAGCCCCCCCCTACAAGAGGCTAAGCCCCCCTAAAAAGGGCCATCCGGGTTTTTTCACATGCAAAACTGAAATGTTTCCACGATTTTCGACCGGACGACCAAAAAAGGTCGTCAGAAATTTTGGCGGATGAAAATGGAAAATTTCCTCCGGGAGGTCTCAGCCCCCAAAACTGAAATCATGGCGCCGCCACTGTAGACAAGCATTATTATAGGCGTTTATTATGTAAGCATAGCCTACAGTTCTTCTAGACAAAGCCGTCTAACGAATTAAGACACATGCAATATATATAATATATATACAGGGTGGGCCAGCATAAATGTCCCGACTTTGCACGCGTATAACTTCGCCAATTTTTAACATTTATTTATTCTTAATGCACCAAATTAAAGGTATTTCACTCTAGTATTAACTCTAAAAAGTCGAACTGATACTAGTTTAGGTTTTAATTATATACTTGGATCAGCGCTAGCTACCATTTTTTGTCATTACTGACGCATTATGACGCCGTTTCCCCGGGAAATTCTATCGTATTTTGCTAAAACGCGCGTAGACACGATCATTTAGGGTGTTTGTAGGGTCCCTACCATGAATATCTTCTAATCGCAAAACCACGTCCTTTCAATTTTGCCAACAGCCGTGCACTGCCATGCGCTGCTTCAGACGCTTGCACGCTGCCAGCCGTTTCTTTGCGTAAGAGCTGGAGAGTTCGCTGGACTTCTCGTCGACAAATTACTTTAACTTTAGGTCTATAATCTTTTCCAGTACGTTACTCAGTGCTTCTAAGACTGCCTGTTTTGCGTTGAATTTGCATGAAAATGGAAAATTTCCTCCGGGAGGCCTCAGCCCCCAAAACTGAAATCATGGCGCCGCCACTGTAGACAAGCATTATTATAGGCGTTTATTATGTAAGCATAGCCTACAGTTCTTCTAGACAAAGCCGTCTAACGAATTAAGACACATGCAATATATATAATATATATACAGGGTGGGCCAGCATAAATGTCCCGACTTTGCACGCGTATAACTTCGCCAATTTTTAACATTTATTTATTCTTAATGCACCAAAGTGTTGTCTTGACTGCAAATGTACGCGGATACACGAGCAATGTTAGCGGATGTGAGCGCCGTGCGCTCCGATTCCCATGGTTTGCGAGTAGAAAGTCTTGTTTTATCAATTTTCCGTAGCAGATAATTCAAGGTATTGTTTATTCCATCCTCTGTTAGAATATTCGTTAATCATTTCAAACGAATTAAATCCCTTATCAGTTCGTAAAATTAAGATCGAAACGCGATCATCGTCTGTCAACGGCGCCAGGTTGCGTCGCAAATGACAGCAAAATCTGGTAGCAAGCGCTGTTCCGGGCACATAATTAAAACCTAAACTAGTATCAGTTCGACTTTTTTAGAGTTAATACTAGAGTGAAATACCTTTAATTTGATGCATTAAGTATAAATAAATGTTAGAAATTGGCGAAGTTATACGCGCGCAAAGTCGGGACATTTATGCTGGCCCACCCTGTATATATATATATATATATATATATATATATATATATATATAGTGTGGACACGTATTATAGACGAGACGGAATCCCGAACAACACAATATGCACGCAAGATTCGAAGGAAAGTTTTTTAATTTTTAAAGCAGACCATGCAAGATCGCAGTGCATGGTCTGACAACATAAATGAGGACATAAAAAATCATTCGGACTAACACATGTAGGGGAAGTGGAGGCCGTTAATTCGTACCCATCGCTTGCTATAGTCTGCTAGAGGATTGGCATCAGGAAGTGATGATGACGACGACGATTCGGACGATGACGACAACTACGACGATGACGGTGATAGTGACAGTGATGATGATGATGGTGGCGGTATTTGTGGTGGTGGTGTTAGTGTTGGTGTTGGTTTTGGTGGGGATGGTGGTGGCGGTGGCTGTGATGATGATGATGATGATGATGATGGTGGTGGTGGTGGTGGTGGTGATGGTGATGGTGATGGTGATGGTGATGATGATGATGATGATGATGATGATGATGATGATGATGATGATGATGATGATGATGATGATGATGATGATGATGATGATGACGATGACGATGACGATGGCGATGATCATGATCATGATCTTGATCATGATCATGAGGGTGATGATCATCATCATGATCTTGTCAATATATATATTACTAAAGCAGAACAAGGATGCATAGATTTGAAAAGTTGGCCTACACTTGATATCTTCGTGACATATGCCTATGTAATTATGAGACATTATTTTAAAATAAGTAAATTCTCCAAAGGGCTAGTGGGTGGCGTGTTGGGGCGATGCTGGGTACGAGATAATAGCGAAAAACCCAAATTTACCGGCCCATCTCCGGGTACCCCAAAGGGGTGGGCGGGCGGTTGGGGCTTGATGTGGGCGAAAAACAGAAACTTCTGTATGGGGCAGCACCGGGTATCCCAGGTATAGTAGTAAATTCATATACAATTAGACCTATGTATACATGTATAATATCATAATGTGTGTGTGTGTGTGTGTGTGTGTGTGTGTGTGTGTGTGTGTGTGTGTGTGTGTGTGTGTGTGTGTGTGTGTGTGTGTGTGTGTGTGTGTGTGTGTGTGTGTGTGTGTGTGTGTGTGTGTGTGTGTGTGTGTGTGTGTGTGTGTGTGTGTGTGTGTGTGTGTAAACTGCATATAAACTTAATTGCGCTATACACGCAATGTATGCATATACATAAAAGGAATTTGACAACCGTATGCTCAAAGACCTGGATAATTGTTTCGATGTTTACTAGTGACTATAATCACTGAAGCGTGGAGAGCTCTTCATTTACGCACCATTGAACCTAGTATTTATGCCGCCTAATATACCGTCGGATGTTTGTAGACGCCTACAGCAGCAGCAGCAGCAGCAGCAGCAGCAGCGCACCTGCAAAGCACCGTGTATGTCGTGATGAATTAGTGATGGATCAGCTCATTCTATTGTTATCGACGGGCGAACGAAATGGATGCAAGTGGAGCTGTGGGAAATATCATCTACTGCATATAGGAGACTGGAATTATTATATGAGTCGATGAATTTCCTCCTCCTATCATTTCCGGTCTTTGTCTGTTTTGGCTGTTAAGATGAAGGAGATTAACATTAATTACATGCATGCGCGAATAAAATACAAACGAATGCTAATGACAATAATTATTTGTGTGCATGAGTTCTTGAATGACTGATTCTATGTCTAACGAGCATGTGTGTATGTATGTATGTATGTATATACTATATATGTATGTATGTATATATGTATGTATGTATGTATGTATGTATGTATGTATGTATGTATGTATGTATGTATGTATGTATGTATGTATGTATGTATGTATGTATGTATGTATGTATGTATGTATGTATGCATGCATGCATGCATGCATGCATGCATGCATGCATGTATGCATGCATGCATGCATGCATGCATGCATGCATGCATGTATGCATGCATGCATGCATGCATGCATGTATGTATGTATGTATGTATGTATGTATGTATGTATGTATGTATGTATGTATGCTTGTATGTATCTATGTGTTGCATATATCTATGATTGTATAAAGGTATGTACGGATGTACGTATCGATGGGTGTATTCATAAAGGTATGTACGTATGTACTTATGTGTGTGCGTATTCATCCATTTTATTTCATTTTATATGAGCAATTCATTCTCTTGGCCTATGCATCCTACATGTAGCTCTTTGTGACCGGTTCGCTCAATAGGTTACAACCGTATTATAAAGGCCATATAATGATGAGCGCATTAGTTGCCCGATTAAGTGTCCCCATATTACAATAGACAATAGCCTACTGGAGAAAGATTCAAGCCCGCACATGCATGCATACATGCACACATACATGCAATATGTACATACATATATATATATATATATACATACATGCATTCATACATATATACATACATACATACATACATACATGCATGCATACATACATACATACATACATACATACATACATACATACATACATACATACATACATACATACATACATACATACATACATACATACATACATACATACATACAAATTGTTTTTGGGGTCCCCCAAGGCTCAATCCTGGGGCCTCTTTTATTTCTAATATACATTAATGACCTCCCTAGCTCTGCAACTTTTTTACATTACATCCTATTTGCTGACGATTCGAATGCTTTTTACACCCACCCCTCTTATGAACAGCTAATTAAAATAGCAAATAACGACCTAGAAATGGCCAGTGAATTGTTCAGAGCCAACAAGCTTTCACTGAATATTGCAAAAACCAATTATATAATTTTTAGATCTAGTAAAAAAACTTGCTCCACCTCCTGGTAGTAACTTGCTAATTGATAATATATCAATACCGCAAGTATACTCATTTAAATTCTTGGGTGTACACATCGACCAGCACTTAAAATGGAATATACACACAGCTGAGATTTCAAAAAAAAAATCAAAAAATATAGGCATAATTCACAGAATAGCCTATCTCCTTCCACCTCATGTACTAAAAACATTATATTTTACACTTATACACCCATACTTAAGTTACTGCAATCTCATTTGGACATCTACATATGACACTCACCTAACTAAACTAAATAGACTGCAGAAAAAAGCCATAAGAATTATTACTAAATCTTCCTTTAATGCTCACACTAGCCCCTTATATCAAAAATGGAACGTGCTAAAAATATCCCAAATTAAATTCATCCAAACTAGTACATTTATGTATAAGTATGACAACAACCTTCTTCCACTTGCATTCTCATCCTATTTTAGACCTAACTTATATACTAAAGGCATTAGAAATAATAGAGCCTACATAAGTGTCTTTGCAAAAACGAACACTAGAAAATTTTCTATTAAGTATCAGGGTCCTCTTTTATGGAATAACATACCGGAAAGTATTCGTGCATCCAGGAGTCTCGCTCAGTTTAAAATCCAAATTCGTGCATACACATTAAAAAATGTAAAATGAACTCCTTTATTTAACCTATGTTCATGTTTATTTATTATTATGTTTTTGATATATGTTTTGAGGGAAAGTATCCCGTTGCTACTGTTCATTTGCTTTCAAAAGCACCGCCATTAATTAATATTGCATCTGCTTTTTATTTTCTATTGTTACCACAATGAATTTTTTGGTAAATAGGCCCCACTAGCGGGATCACTCCCTTCGGGTAGCCTATTGGTTCTGCCACACTCAGTATTGGTTGCTCACCTGTCCATATCATCGCAAATGTTAACTCGCAATCAATCTCTGTGTGTACTATCCTGTAAGCAAAATTGTCTGCTTGTCTTTGTTTTTTTGGTGGATCAATAAACCAATTGAAAAAAAATACATACATACATACATACATACATACATACATACATACATACATACATACATACATACATACATACATACATACATACATACATACATACATACATACATACATACATACATACATACATACATACATACATACATACATACATACATACATACATACATACATACATACATACATACATACATACATACATACATACATACATACATACATACATACATAGTGCATGTATACAATCTACCTTTGCATAGTATATCATTCATTCTTTTTACGTGTTTAATGAATGCATAAAATTATCACATCACGGAGCACAGAAGGGTAATTGGTCTCGGCCTGTAACGCAAAGAACGTAATCATATAATTATGTAAAATATACTCTATAATATACAACTCATGTAGGCAGGCGCGGATTTAGAGGGGGCGGAGCCGGCGTACGCCCCCCCTAAACCTGCAGCAAATGTTCTCAAACTAAACATTTATCTTCCATTTCTGGACAGTCTACTTCAGCAGTTTAGCCTACGATTTGGAGATCTTGCAAAACAAGCAATTCGTGGTCTTATGTCTCATTCCATCTAATGTTTCAAACATCGACGCACTTACTGCTGATGGTCAGTGTTTAATCTAGACGTCTCTGGGGGGAAGTTCCCCCCCAGGATTGACATTTCCCCCCCAGAAAAATTTGACGAAATGACATTGGTTTTTGGTTACTGTTTTCATCATTGTTTTGCATGAAGTGTTATAATATACCGTGATATTATTTATTATTATATGATTATAATAACATTATTTACTACTATAATATATGATACTATCAAGTTAAGATGACACTTTAAAATGCAGCCCATTGCAATGTGGAAATTCAAAAAGTTTCTAATGGGTCACTGAAAAAGTACAGCAATTTTGTTAAGATGACACCTTAAAATGCTGCCATTGCAACGTGGAAATTCAAAAAGTTTCTAATGAGCCACTGAAAAAGTACAGCTATTTTGTTAAGACGACACCTTAAAATGCTGCCATTGCAAAGTGGAAATTCAAAAAGTTTCTAATGGGCCACTGAAAAAGTACAGCTTTTTTTAAAGATGACACATTATAGTCTAATGCTGCCATTGCAATGTGGAAATTCAAAAAGTTTCTAATGGGCTACTGAAAAAGTACAGCTATGTTGTTAAGATGACACCTTAAAATGCAGCCATTGCAATGTGGAAATTCAAAAAGTTTCTAATGGGCAAGTACAGCTATTTTGTTAAGATGACACCTTAAAATGCTGCCATTGCAATGTGGAAATTCAAAAAGTTTCTCCCCATACCCCTCCCCCTCCCAGTCTTGGTGCTACGCGCATCACGAGCGTCCTTCGGACGCTCAACTGTCTCCCCCCCCCCCCAGAAACCTCAATTCCCCCCCCCCCCCCCAAGAGGAGGGGGACTAGATTCAACACTGGCTGATGGTATACTTCATTACTCTCATGATGACCTGCCTTCGCCGGATTCTTTTCATCAAGAGTTAAAGCTTTGGCAGCAGATGTGGAGAAACGCTGACAGCACACCAAGCAACCTGTCGGACACCCTCGCTGACAGCCGCTCCTGTCGTATTATGCATCCAAATATTACCACAATAATTCACATTTTGCTGCTCACTTCTGTCACGGCTTGCAGTGTTGAACGAGCAAATTCTAGTCTGCGATTTGTGAAGTCGTGTTTAGGAAGTACAATGAACGAGGACATATTTAATGCACTCATTTTATTGTTTGTCCGCAAGGACATCAAATTAGACATTGATGACATTATCAATGCCTACGCCAGAAAGCATCCAAGGAGAATGACACTGCATAATCCACTGGCATGTGACACTTAATTATTTCCCTTTTGGATCATGGGCTGCATGATCAAAACCGATAACTAATTTATAATCGTTTCACTGTTAACCTTCAGTGGAGACCAGTGGTTTTATATGAGAAACTATATATTTTTTTAAAGTTCCATAACATTTTCTATAAAAAGGATCATTATAGTTTTGCGTGATCTAATTTCATATATATATATATATATATATATATTTACGGGATTGGATTGGTAGTATTTACGCCCCCCCCTAACCAGAAATCCTGGATCCGCCTCTGGTAGGTATATTCGTATCTCTCATGAGGTACATGTATGCATGCATGTACGTCGTACGATGATAAAAACAAATAGAGATTTCGGAATCAGCGACACAGAGAGGAGACACATGGAGACTGGACAGACAAA
>OX457036.1:55555679-55660679 GCA_949752735.1 Lumbricus terrestris | reverse complement strand
GACCGAAAAAACCACCACAGAAATAAAAGAGCTTAAAGTTAAGGATCTAACGACAAATGTCCCAAATGATATGGCTAACCATTTTAATGATTACTTCACTGATTTAGCTCACTCGCTTGCACTTAAAATCCCATCTGTGGACCAAACTTTCAATGACTACTTGCCTCCACCTACGTTAAACTCTTTAGCTATTATTCCCACTTCACCAACTGAAATTATATCAATATGCAAATCTCTTAAAGCTACACATAGCTCTGGCTTGGATGACCTCGACCCGTGCATATTGTCCAAGGTAATGGTTATCCTTGCTACCCCACTGGCGGAAATAATTAACTGTTCTTTAATAAATGGAGTGGTTCCCTCTGAGATTAAAATGGCCAAGGTGTTACCAATTCAAAAAATAGGAAATAATAATGATATTTCTAATTTCAGGCCTATATCGATTTTACCTTATTTTTCTAAATTATTCGAAAAAATTATGTATGACAGATTACTTTCTCACATAGGTCACATTAACCTGCTCTACCCATTACAGCATGGTTTTCAATCAGGCCACTCCACATCTATGTCCTTACTTGATATACAAGATAAAATTTCTAAAGCAATGGATAATAATGAATTCTCTATAGGTATATTCCTTGACCTTGCCAAGGCATTTGATACGGTGAATCATAAAATACTCCTGGAGAAATTACAACATTACGGTATTAGAGGTATTGCTCACAAATGGTTTAAGAGTTACTTAACTGATAGAACCCAGCAGGTCCTATGTAATGGTTCATTGTCTACTCTCAAATTAATCCTACATGGGGTACCGCAGGGATCAATACTTGGACCTCTCCTCTTCTTAATTTACATAAATGACCTACCTAACTCATCATCCCTGCTACGTTATATTTTATTTGCAGATGATTCTAACGCATTCTTATCTAACTCTTCCTACGAACAACTGATTAATCTAGCTAACAAGGAGCTAGCTCTTGCTAGTGACTGGTTCAAAGCTAACAAGCTCTCTCTTAACGTTAGTAAAACCAACTACATCATCTTCAGATCTAATAAAAAAACCATCCCAACTACTGCTCATGGTTTATCAATTGATGGCGTTCCCATACCCCAGGTGGAATCTTCTAAGTTTCTTGGGGTCTTTGTTGACCAGCATTTAAAATGGAATGTTCACACTTATGAAATATCAAAAAAAATCATGAAGAATCTTGGAATATTAAGGAGAATATCATACTTGCTTCCTACTTTAATACTGAAGAACTTATATCATGCCCTAATTCAACCTTACCTATCTTATTGTAATTTCATCTGGTCCTCAACATACCCTTCACACCTATCGACAATAAAAATTCTACAAAAAAAAGCTATCCGCATTATTACTAAGTCATCTTATAACTCACATACTAAACCCCTCTTTGATGATCTTAAGATTTTTAAAATTGAACAAATTAGATTTATCCAAACATGTGAATTTATGTTCAAGTATGCCAATAACATGTTACCTGCTGCCTTCTTGTCATTTTTTACCCCAGTATCATCAGCTATTACTACTAGAAGTAACCGTGCCTTTATATGCCAATACGCCAGAACCAACACTCGTAAATTTTCTATACAGTACCAGGGACCTCTAGTGTGGAATAATTTGCCGAAGGACATCCAAACTGCTCACAGCCTTCCGCATTTCAAAAGACTTATTCGTTCCCATATATTTAACATAGAAAGGATAATTGATGGATAATTGACACCTTGCATTCTACTTACAGTCCATCTATCTACCTTTTCTTATTCAGCTACTAATTTATCTACTGGGCCCCTACCAGCGGGACCCGTCCCTTTAGGTGTGCCCTTTGTGCCCTACGTATGTTATTCTTATAAATTTGCTGTGTTATTTGGTTTATTATTGTTGTCTATTGATGTACTGCTTTAGTTGAAAATGTTTCATGGGTTCAATAAATAAAATGAAATGAAATGAAAGGAAATCTACACACACACGCACATACACACACACCTATACACACATACTCACTATTTGTATATATGTATGACACATATATGTGTGCTCTTAGGCCCCGTTTGCTCGTACCTCCATCATGCAGAGTCGTGCTTTTTCTGTGGTTGGCCCGGTGGTATGGAATGACCTCCCACTTGAGCTGCGCCTGTTCCCTAGATCACTCTCTGACACATTCTATAGGCACTTAAAAACTGTTCTGTTTGGCCGTTTTGGAGTCTGGAGCGCCTATGAGTAGTTTCCTTGAAGAGGCGCCATGTAACTATACTTGAATAAATGAATTAATGTGTTGTTAGCGTGAATGTATGTATATATTAAATTATATGTGCATGCACATACATAAGGTTGCATAAATCTGATGCAATTTACGATGCATGGTGTTTGCGATGCATACATCCGTGTTTATGATTTCTTAACATCACTGATTTTTTATTTTAGAATGCATAAATCATGTATTTTTGTAAATAACAGAAAAAACGTGTGTGTGCCGTCTGTAGAGTGGATGGATGGATGGATGGATGGATGAATGGATGAACGGAAGGATGGATGGATGGATGGATGAATGGATGAGTGACCAGATGACATGACTGGTTTAAGAGATGCTCAAAGGAGCAACAGGATTGTCAGACATTATTCAGGTAGTCACAGAAATTAACAAAAGCAATCGGATGCAGAAACATGCACAAACAGACAGACAGACAGACGGAGTGGGAGATAGTGAAACAGAGAGACACAGGGACATAAACAGAGACAGAGAGACAGAGAGACAGAGCAAAGAGAGAGCGAGGCAGAGAGAGAGAGAGAGAGTGTGTGTGTGTGTGTGTGTGTGAGAGAGAGAGAGAGAGAGAGAGAGAGAGATAGAGAGAGAGAGAGAGAGAGAGAGAGAGAGAGAGAGAGAGAGAGAGAGAGAGAGAGAGAGAGAGAGAGAGAGAGAGAGAGAGAGAGAGAGAAAGAGAGAGAAAGAGATAGAGATATACAGAGAGAGACAGAGAGACAGAGAGACAGGTAGACATAGAGAGTGTGTGAGATAGAAAGAGTCACAAAGAGACACACACAGAAAGACGCACAAAGAGACAGAGAGAAAGACAGAGAGATTCTCAGAGATACACAAAAAGAGGTAGAGAGAGAGAGACAGACAAACAGACAGAGACAGAGATTTAGACAGAGACAGAGACACAAAGGCACACACAGAGACACAGAGGCATAGAGAAAGAGAGACAGAGTGAGAGATAGTGAGAGAGTGAGAAAGAGATACATAAACCATTACCCCTATATCAGTCGCCGTTGATGACGCAGCTGGAAAACTAATAGACTGTAGAACAAGCAGATGCGTTCCCTCCACTGCGGCGCTACATAAATGAAACAGTACTAGAAATTGTTTTCATCATCATCATCCGTCGATATTTTTATGCTCTTCAGTTTGTCGACTATATATAGACATTCAAATTGACGATTATGATAACGACCAATATTATTTCTATGAAGATGATAATGATGATAATGATGACGACGACGACAACGACGATTCCAAAGATGATCACGATGAATGTGATTCCGATGACGTCGTCACGATTTTCATGACACAATAGTAGTGCAGTATAATTGTTGCTGTCAATAGATTGTAATAAATGGTAGACGTAATTGATTTCTTTAAATGAGCTTCGTGTGTTTGATTATTTTTGTAGATATATTATTATTGCTTTTCAAATTATTGTTGTCGTTATAATTTACATTATAATATAATATCATCGTCATTTATATATATATACATTAGTTGGAAGCGTTTAACTTATTACCAACATTAGATGTCACGATCATGCTTCAAGCGATGGCGGTTCGTAATTATGTGTGAAGGACCACCCCAGGGAGGTCCCTTCCTACACAGTAGCCATCTCAGATTATGAGATTCGAGCCCGTGTTGCTCATGGCGATCGCTCTAACCTGCCATGATGTGCTATGTTCCAACGCCATATATATATAAAAATATTATATATATAATATATATATTATATATATATACAATATATACAATATATATATTATATATATATATATATATATATATATATATATATATATATATATATATATATATATATATATATATATATATATAGTTCCGGTGTCCTAAGGACAACATCAGATCAACCAATGGCACACGAGAATCAGACTGCTAACAGAACCAATCCAGAACAGAAGGGCGACCTACGGTGCTAACTATAAGGTCGGGTCAGAAGCGCTACTCTTGAGTATATCTTCTATGCAGCAACGTTGAATAATGGATATTGACCTTTATACATTTATTCTCACAATGAATGAATGAATGAATGACGAAGATAATGTGATTCTTAAGCTGAGTCCAAACTGACCTTTCATATGAAATAGAGCAGAATGAATGGATGAATGGATGGATGGATGAATGGATGGATGAATGGATGAATGGATGAATGGATGGATGAATGGATGAATGGATGAATGGAGGAATGGATGAATGGACCAATGGAGGAAGGGCTTAGGTCGACCGACTGAATTGCACATCCATCAAAACAATAACAAAAAAGCAGAAATGGTTTTCGACTCTCGAGTGGTGACCGATTCGCAGAAGAGAGCAATGAAAGGACCGCATTGAGCAAATAAAAACTGTTTGGAAATATAAGAAGTGATTTATTTTAGAACTGTGGCTGGTCAGGGTTGAATTTTTTTTATACCGCTAGTCACAAAAGCTAACGCAAAGATTTAGGTGCTGGAGACTAGAGTTGCTCGCTTTCATTCTGATGATGACAACGATGATGATGATGATGAAGATGATTGATGATGATGATGATGATGATGATGATGATGATGATGATGATGATGATGATGATGATGATGAAGACGACGACGACGACGACGACGATTATAATGATGACGACGACGATGACGATGATGATAATAATGATGATGACGATGACGATGACGATGATGATGATGATGATGATGATGATGATGATGACTACGACGACGATGACGATTATAATGATGACGAAGACGATGACGATGATGATAATAATGATGATGATGACGATGACGATGATGATGACGATTTGATGTTTATTGTGATGACGTTTACAGAACTTCGAAGGGAACAACAATCCGTCTGACTCATCCTTCCGTCGTTGTGACTGCAGACAAATTCAACCATCATCATCGTTGTCGTCGTTGCTAACCACAATCGAAAGGATGACGCAAAGAGACAGAGAGCGACACACACATGCAAGCACAGATAGAGACAGAGGCATAGACAGACACATGGAGCTGACGACGTTTGTCTCCATATGGCTCATTTTGGTTGTCAAAACAGGTATTCGTTCATTCATCCATCCATTCATCCAACCATTCATTTATCCGACTATTCGTTTATCAATTCATCCATTCATCCATCCATTCATCCATCCATTCATCCATCCATTCATCCAGCCATTCATCCATCCATTCATCCAACCATTCATTCGTTCATTCATCCAACCATTCATTCATCCATTCATCCAACCATTCATCCAACCATCCATTTATCCGACTATTCGTTCATCAATTCATCCATCCATTCATCCATCCATGTATTCATTCATTCATCCGTCCGTCCATCCCTACATCCATCTATCCATCCATTCATTTATCCATACATCCATACATCCATTCATTCATTCATTTCGTCATTCATCCATTCATCCCATTTCTTCAGTTCATTCCATTCAATTCATTCACCTCAAATGTCCAAACCACCTCTGCTCCAACCTTCCCAACATTGGAAAAGCTAACCTTCTCAGTTTCTTTCCCTCCTCCTTCTCAGTTCCCTGCTAGATACCTCTCCCCAATGCAGCACAATGTCATGTGCCCCTGCACGGTCCAATAATTATATACTCGGTTGAAAAATACCTTTAGCACCCATTAAACCTCAATTAACTGACCAAAGTTCTCTTGTACAATAAGCCTTCTGCATCTTGGAAATTATATCTGCTCTTAGCAGATACTACTGTTGCCAAAAATATCCGGTTCTGCAAAGGAGTCGATGCTCATCAGATTAGACACTAATGTAGAGGTTCTTATTCAAAGCGTTGCAGTAAGCGTATTCATGCCACGTATACACAGACAAGTGTGGCCTTAACTGCATTGTCTACAGCAGAGAAGAATTCATCCTAAATCTACTTGGCTATAGGTTGCTGTGCTCGATACTTATTATCACCAGACAGTTTCTGCAGACCTTACGATGGCCACATTACGTTTCCAATCGTAAACTTCGAGCGTCGTCGTATTAACTTAAAGGGTGCGCGTTATACGACACCGAAAGCGTCGCCGTCGTCGTCATTATCATCGCTCTCAATTATCACATAATCATCGACGTTGCCACGGATTCTGGAATTGCCATCTCCATCACCATCACCGTCTTCTTCGCACATGATGCAGCCTCCTCTCGTTGCCATGACTACACTTGATATTCACCCGCCGGTCACTCTTGACGCGGAAACGAGACGCTGGTCAGTTCGACTGGCCACTCAGTTTAAGTACCCACTTAACGCTGCCTGCTCTTCCGACGTCCTGACTTTCCCGTATAATTCAAGCTCGGCTCGGTCGGTTTCTGGTGCTAACGACGTGTGCTCCCTTCGCACGCACAATGAATACTAATGACGCCGAGGTATCTAAGAAACAGCTCTGTTGCTAAGTCTTTGTCAAAATCTCGAGGCGGGATGCCGACTGAAATTGAAAAACAAACTACAGGTTAAATATTTAGACAACATAATATTGCTCTCAGTCTCTGCAGTGCTTTATATGGCATTTAAATCCAACGTCCGTTTAGCTTTAAAGTTTAGAGTAAAAGTTCAAGTCTGAAATGCAATTGCAGGCAGGCAGATATACATGTAGGCCTATGCTATATAGACAATAATATTATAGGGTAGGTCTATATAGCGGCGGCAGAATACAGACAGATTTGCAAACAGCCGCGTTTACTGCAGCAGAGAGCTGACCAGTCAAAGCAGACTAAGAAGCAGGCGGACAGACAGGTAGGCACGAGGGCATGCAGAGGTACAGGAAGACAGACAAAGGGAGACCGCAGAGTTGACAAGGAACAAGCAATGGCGAAACTTTTAGCCGGGATTTAACGACGCTATCTGCGTGTTTCTCTCACGCCACCTATACCGGACGGAAGTATAGTCGATTCGCCGAATCCGTCCCAAGCGTAAGCTGCTTCTCCTGACCGAGAAACTAAGGCGAATTAGTGGCGCCTCTGGCGGTCATCGGAGACACTATCCACGCATCGGGTTTCAACCTTTTACTGGCTTCGCCATATTGACCAAGTCTCCATAGAGGAAGAGACAGAGAGAGGGAGAGAGGGAGAGGTTCTGTTGGGGAAGACGGACGTTGGGGGACTTTGGGGCGAATCTTTGTCTAACAGTAAATCCCCAAGACGCGTAATTTTCAGTCTCTTCAGCCACTGTACGTCTCTGCATATATATATATATATATATATATATATATATATATATATATATATATATATATATGCGTCTGTCTTTATGCATTTGCCTCTGTATCTGTATGTGTGTATATATAGGTCTATAGATCTATCTGTCTCTGTCGCTCTTTCTCGTTTCAATCCTTGTCTCTGCAGCTGTTTGTATGTGTACTGCTGTGTCTCTGTCTCTCTGTCTATATCTCTGTGCGTTGCTTTATGTCTACTTCCTGTTTCCTTCCGTCGTCGTTTCCTGTATGACGTCATAGATCGGCCAAGGTCTACTGTCCACTGGAGTCAGCTTTGGTTCGTAATATCCGGATGGATAAACGTGATAAATGAAAAACTCTTCGGTATATAGATGCAATGCATGGAAGGAAGGTGTGGCCGACCTCATAATAATATATGACAGCATGACATTTGGTATAAGCCACAAAAATCAATACATGCTGAACAGAAATCTGTCTTTTTCATTCAAAGAAGAACTTAGACCTTTGTCAGCACCAGACCTCATTTACTTCTACTCGTCAATCCGCGTTTCGGGCTGTTATACCCCTCTCATGTGAAAAGGACCTCTCCATTCCATTAATTATTATTGTACTATAGGTTTTATAAAGCGTAGACTCCTATGCATCTAACTCAACGAAAGCAGATAACGTGAGAAGTATAAGTGTACTTAATTTATTCCTGATGCTTTTAATAGAAATTTCCGGAACACGGAGTTCGACGGTGGGAGTGGAGGGGAGGGGCAGTGCATTCCAAACCGTTGTGCGACCGGATGCACCGAATGTTCTACGCGTCGCATTAGCATTTCCGGGTCAGAGAATACACAGAGTGAATGTGCATAGTATATAAATATATAGCATATAGCCTATACAATATAGTGAAGGTCTGCTATATAAAATAACAGTTTCGCTACGCCAGTAATTGTGAGGTTCCTAATTACCTGATGTGACGATGAGAAAACCTATAAAGGCTGTAGACATATATATATATATTATGTGTATATATAGATATATATATACGATGGCATATAATTATATAACCATATACGTATACGTAGACATCACGAACCTATAAATATAGAATCTGTATTATAGATAGACAGAAAAATACATGTGCATGTTTGATTATATACATGCATATGTACTTAGCATACTTATACTGGCTATACATATATACATACATACATACGTACATACGTACATACATACATACATACATACATACATACATACATACATACATACATACATACATACATACATACATACATACATACATACATACATACATACATACATACATACATACATAGGTGAAAGAAATATATGCATTATACAGCCATATTCCTGTACTCATGCATATATGGATCTATATATATAGGCATAAGAGAATTTGCATGTACTTTTGTGTGTATATTCTATACATGCGTGCATTTATAATGGACATATGTATAATATATCAGCACTCATTTGTATATTTTGTACATATACAATTATACATGGATTCGTGTATATTATATGCCATCAGTATATATGTACGAAACTATGCATGCGTGTACAAACATGTATGTGCATGGTGAACATTATGTCAATTTATATATGTGTGTCGTGTGCATGTATGTATGTATATGTATATACACTGGAGCTATTTAGGTGGTAGTCATAATATATTGGCGTCGGATAACGTCGTTGCTTTCTTCCCTTTTCCTGACTGATTCGCTGCCCGATCCATTACGGGGTCGGGTTCTCCGGTCATCCGCTCTTTCTCTCACGCAAATTGGATCTAGGGTCGGTCCTCTCACCGGAAATGACGTTATATCGTCCGTCGGAGCAGTTCCGGTCGGGGCCGAGTGCGTTTACACACGCCAGAAGCGAGCGACAATATGGCCGCGACGCACGTCCGCAGAACGACCCCTATTATCGCTTATCGGTATTTATAGACCGATGGGAAGATCGCACCGTGTTCGGTAAGAATCGGCGAAACCCTTTCAGCGAATTAAGTAGGTAAGTAGAGTAAGTATGTACTTTATTGAACCGCCTCAAACGCAGTGCGGGAACATCGAATGAGTACAGACTAGACATAGCATGCATGCAGGCAATGAAAATTCTTAATTTGAAATTCAATAAACATGGCCTATATATAATAAGGCATGCATATAGAGTAATTGCAAGCTGTTGTCTTTTTATGTACGACAATCGTTTAGTGTATATTTATTTTTATATGGGCATATATATATGTACAAATTTCTATATGCATGCTACATATACATTTGTATTTATCCGTGCGTATGTTTGCTTATTATATATATATATATATATATATATATATATAATTATATACTGGATGTGAATTCATGAAGGCATTAAAGGCTACTTCGCCTCTAAGCAGCTTTAACGACTATATAGTTGCATTGGTTTCACAGTTTCTTTGAGTAAGTCTTGTCTTTAAAAGGGGTTAAGTAGCATATGAAAAGTGCTATTTACACGGCTCTATAGATTAGGTATATACATGTGTGTATATATATATATATGTGTGCGTATATATATATATATATATATATATATATATATATATATATACAGCTGAGGAAGCTTAGATGCAACTTATACGATGAGCTGCGGAGAATGCGCTGAATCAGATGAAAACGTGCGTCTACATGTATGGCTTACGCCATGTGGAAATTACTCCCTAGAAGAGGAGGAGGAGGAAGACGAGGAGGTGTAGGAGAAGGAGAAGGAGGAGGAAGATAAGGAAGAGGAGGAAGAGGAGGAGCAGAAGGAGCAGGATAGATGGATGTGCAGGAGGAAGAGGATGAGGAGGAGGAGGAGGAGAACGGGGGCAGAAGACGAGGAGGAACAGAAGGAACAGAAGGAGGCACATGCAGGAGGAGGAACAGGAGTAGGAACTCAATGAGGACCACAAGGAGTATATATAGGAGAATAAGGTGGAAGAGGAGGAGGAGGAGCAGAATGAGGGACAGGAGGAGGGGAAGGATAAGAGGAGTAAGAAGATAGGAAGCAGAGGCGAAAAGACTAATTGCATGCCTGTATACGGCTATTATAATGATTTTCGATTCGCCGACATTATTTTCTGAGGAAAATAATTTTTTAAAGAGCAATCGGAGTCTAATCAATCAATCAATCATAATTTATATAGCGCCCCTTCAAGGTACTACTCAGAGGCGCTCCCGGTCGAAATCAAGTGAAAAAATAGTCTTCTCTCTTCAACTGTTTGTGAAATTGCGAAGAGCTTGGGAGGTGTCGCATAGTCAAGGGAAACCCATTCCAGGTTGTTGGACCAACCACAGAGAACGAACGCCTCTGCATTGTTGCAGAGCGAGTGAAAAGAACCATTAAGTCACCATGGACAGCAGAGCGCATGCAGTGCGCGGCGGCCTATGCAAGTGGAAAGGGGGAGGAAAAGCTCACACAGATAAGGGGGTGCCCAGCCTGATATGCATCGATCGCCACACCAAAGATGCTATCCTAAATGAGATTTGCTGCGGGATAGGAAGCCAGTACAAGACCTCGCGCATATAATTATTGGGATAGCCTATATACACGGTCGGACTTAATGAACCCACAATAAGTCGGGCGGCAACCCGGTGGATCCTCTCCAACCTCTCAATCCGAACCCGTGGGAGACCAGCAAAGATGGAGGCGCAGTAATAGTCGGGGCGACTCAGCACAAACGCATGGACATGCAAGAGAAGATGCAGCTTTTGAAGTCAGAGAGCCAGCAATGACCCTGAGCTGCCCCAGTTGGTAGTATAGCATGCTGCTGCCGCACACCTGATATATATGAGATGCAAGGGTGAGTTCAGTATATTAATTCATATCTATACCGTAGTGCCTTTGGCCTTACTTGATGGTGCTGCATAAATGCCAGAGTCATATCCATTCATGCACATCCCTAGAGTATAATCTACAGCTGATGCTTTCACTTATATAGTCATGCATGGTTGACTATAGACTATTTATGAGCATTTTGGCTCAATACGATTTCATACAAAAATGTTTACGAGAGCGAACCTCTTCCCGTTTTTATTATAGATGCTCCACTTTCTAAACCGTTGGTGCACGGACGGGCGCTAATCCCAACTTACAAGGAGAAAATCAGTTGCATGCGAAGGCAACTGCGTGCCTCGCATCGAAAGCAGCCAATCGCATGCATCCACAATCCTCTCATCACCCTCTGCAGGCTTTCACTGGATTTGCGGATTGTAGAGCCATCGATTGATACCCTGGATCATTGCGTCATCCTGCATGGCACTCTTCAGGTTATACATTGCGGAGCGTTGGACTGGCCATCCTCTGCAGCCGGGCCCAAGGAGGGGGACTGATGGACCAATGATGACATCATAACCAGGACTTCTAGAGGGAAATAAATCAGGTTTTAGTTGTCAAAAATGTGCGGGAAGTCCTATAGTGTATATGCTGTCAGTAAGTTGACATGGACATTGGACAAGCTGTACTCTAGGCTGTACGCGGGTAGGCTATATACAGCGTGCACTCACCCCACACATATTTCTGTGTAGAATACGAGAAAATGACTGCACACAAGTCGTCTTACACTGTAGCGTGTAATCGCCTCTAATTTCGCCAGTGCAGCCCCTTGGAAGCATGTGCTATACTCATGGGATATTTTAGTTGCCTTACACCCCAAAATCTTCAAAATAGCTTATAATTATCGGAGGGGGCTTTTATGAATTGCTTGGATTTAACCCCAACTTCCTGCAGCCAACTAAAACACTGGACTGTAATATTTAAACCCTGCAATGCCTTTCATTTTAAATTCATATTGCTTTCATATAATTGCTGCTGATCTGAGGCTGCTCCCTCTGTCCACTCCTCGTAAAACGAATAGGACCCATAATGCAGCGCCTCACAGTTAACAGTGCATGACATCGGTTGACGGATGCTCATGGTGGATATACATGTATGGTATTAAACTTTGCCTTTCACTGTCCCGTTCGATAATACGTTCCGCTATTTTTTTTATAATTATGTGGCTCGGAAATTACCTTGGCCTCGTCTGTATCAGCTTACTTGCCCACCGTATATAGTATGCCGATAATAATAAGCTGATCACCACTTCCCCTTCGGTTTGTTACCTTTTAACGACATTGCCATATCAAAGATCATGATTAGTGTCGCCCTCCTCTTCCTCCTCCCTTATTTAGGTTTGGGACTGGCACTGATAGAGTGCAACCAGTGTCGGAGTTCACTTCCCAGTCGATCAGTCCTCTCCTCAAGTACTTGAGGCGACCACCTCAAAGGACTATGGGTCCAGTGGCGGCGTCAGGATTTAAGTTTTGGGGGAGCTGAATCATCGCGGAGGAAATTTTCATTTTCCATTTTCATCTGTCAAAATTTCTGATGACTTTTTTAGTCATACGGTCGAAATCTCATGAAAATTTTCCACTTCCATCCGCCAAAATTTCAGTTTTACATGTCAAAAACCCGGATGACCTTTTTAGGGGGTTTAGCCTCCGGATGTCCTTGTTTAGGGTGGCTTAGCCCCCTACCCTCTGTCGCCGCCACTGTATGGGCCTGCACCTTGGGAATTATGATAGCCGGTATAGTCGTTATGCTCATGTTGGATGCAAACTGGGACAAGACTAGATTTCGGCTATTCTGCTCTGATGAAATTGAAATGCCGAAACTGGTGAAACCGAACTGTTGAAACCGGTTTGGCTGACAGTAGCCTGACAGCACCCGATGCAAGTTTACTGTTCGCGGTCGTAATACGGCTGACACGCGCCAGCTGTGCGTAGGGCTTCCGACCTCAAAAGGTCGTTAGACGACTATTCATGAGCTGCTGTCTCGTTGATATACAGTGCAGCTCCCGGTCACCAGGTGAACCCTTCGTTCTAATGGAATAGTATACGCAATTTGCGCGTTTGTTCGCTCTGATCCGATTGGCCAAATGCCGGCGAGCGAAGATCATCTGACCTGCTTACATGACGTCATTTTAACCCGATAACGTCATTAGTCTGGCACACGTCATTCTGAGTGCTGTACGCTTCATAAGCGGAGACTTGGTCTTGAAGTTGGTGGGGGGCGGGGAGGGGGCGGAAGAGCGGCCGAACGACTATTGCCGAGGCGCGAGGGATTTGGGGAGGGATGTTCTCTCCCCAACTTATTTTTTCTCATATAAAATTTCCACGCTGAAATTTTTAGCATTTTAAGCTCTCATTTTAACCAATTTGTCCATCATTTTCACATATAATATTATCAGTATAGTTTGTACGTGTGAGCCTATGTGTGTTTGTGAGCTTGTGTGTGTTTGTGAGCTTGTGTGTGTTTGTGAACCGATATGTGTGTTTGTGAGCTTGTGTGTGTTTGTGAACCTATGTGTGTTTGTGAGCTTGTGTGTGTTTGTGAACCTATGTGTGTTTGTGAGCTTGTGTGTGTTTGTGAGCCTATGTGTGTTTGTCATATTGTGTGTGTCACAGTGTGTGCTTCTACTATAAGTAACTGATGCGTGATTGTGTTTGCCATCGTTGGTGTCGCCTAGACGTCACACTTATACTGGTCCATTGCTTCGATGTAGGCCTATAGCCTATACTATTTTGGTATTCACTACAATATGGTACAACATATATATATATACACATACAAGATGCGACACAATAGTATCTCTAGGAAGATAAATTATCCGTGTGCATCTGTTTTTGTTCATGCATTCATTGTATACATCCACGCATTGTATAATTCATTGGCTCGTGGACGTTGCTGAAGTGGTCGCACCACAGCAATTTATCCGGCCACGGCGCTCAGCATAGCGCTCCATAAATACTCGTCAATAATTCAGAGCCCGCAGCGCTAAGTGGTCTTTATATAGAGACGACGACAGCGTCCGACCCAAAACAATCGGTGACGCTTCGGTGCACTCTGCAGGGCGTCATGCTTCATCGGTTGCAGAGGGCAGCCGGATGTGACGGAGCTCCTCCATTAGCGCTTCTGCGTTGTACCGTCGTCGTGTTTTAATTATGCCAGTGGCACTTGTGCTGTAAACTCTTTTAAAGTAATACGGTCTGGTTGCGGCAGATACCAATAGTAGTCAATGGTGACCATTCTGTTTATGTGACCAAAAAATATGCCAGCTCGTCAGTATATATATTATATAGGCCTATACCTTTGCACTTTTCTCATCCGTACTTCATCGGCAGGTTAATAACCCCCTCTATCGGTTGGGATGGGGGTGGGGTGGGGGTAACCACCACCGGGTCAGGGCGTTCTATCGTGTGCGCGCATCGGTGAAGAAGAGACGGTAATTCTGAGGCAGTTGATTTCTGATCTCTATGACACTATCGACTCTGGTCACGTGATGAGGCTGCTCGCTCTTCTCGTCGTATACGAGCGGTATGTAATTCTGACATGTATATGCCTAGACATGTATGGGTCTAGACGTTTATAGGTCTAGGTCTGATCTATAGGCTACTGGTGACCCGTCTCAACGCATCATATGCATGGATTTATGATGTGGTCAATCACTGGAATGAAGATACGATGGTGGCAATCATTGTCAGTTCAGGCTGCATGGTTGCTCGGGTTTTTCCCATGGAGGCAAGGGGGCTGGGCACTTGATTCGCTTCTATATTTCACATTCCCTGCCCAGCAGATCGCTCTTTATTGAGTTCTAGTTGATTATACATATGTCTTTACATCCGCTTACAACAATTAGGCTACGCATGCAGTGGAAAGCAAGGAATGGCAAAGAAAGGCACAGACCATTTAATTGAAGAAGAGCGTACATGTAGGCATGCATGCTTTCAAACACGTGATTAGATGCAACAAATGATTTGTTCGTTAGGAGAAGAACATCAGAATTAAGCCACTACAACTAATTATCAATGGTCGTCGCAATTATTTATTATTCAATAAGACGAATAATAATTATATGACATATTTAGCACATCAGCGGCACTCATAATAGCATTAATATTGATGCAGTAATATAATTTTATGACGTATTGGATTATTAATGTTGGTCAATCTAAAATGAATGTTTTGTAAGGAATCCGTGTCCTTCAGCGTCAGCAGCTTTAGGTTAATACAGGTGTTTCCTGATTCGCTCATCTGGCTCAAATTAGTGCGTGCACACCTCGGTGATGATATCGATGCAATCTGCAGCTCCAGCTCAACCGGCGCTCGTGAATAAGCTGGTGCCCTGCATGCATACGCTTGACTTTCGAGTGGCGCTCTAGAAATGTGGAGATGATGAACGCAGTGAAAACGCAAATCATTGAAGTATTTAATGACTATATCCAAATATTGATAGCTTATAGCTCGATAAGCGCGGGATAACGACCAAGAAGAGACTCTCTTGTTAATTACAGGCTAATTTTCCAATCCCTTGTCCACTATAATATATAGGCTTCCTTGAGGTGCCTATCAACGAAAAATTGCAAATGACTGACCTCATACGAACTCGTTGTGCAAGTTGTTCTGTGTCGGCTGCGTCAGAATTTTGTCAGTTCACTTAAAATGTCAATCTCTCGTTTATCGTTGCAACGCTTCGCATGCACGTCAGATTTTAAGGAATGGAGCATTCCTTAAATCTGACGCGGAATGGAGCATTCCTTAAATCTGACGCGGAATGGAGCATTCCTTAAATCTGACGCGCATGGAGTACTGCAGTTCCATTCAGGCAGACTTGCCATAATTTCCAGACTGTCAGCTTCAATCTGTTTATCCGAACATTTGCCGACCGTCTCGAGCTCAGGTTAACGAGATGTTGTCTAATTTCAGAATAATTATACTAGATTTATATTGCACCGACTACATAAAATTTATACTGATGACAGAATGAAATGCAAGATTCTGTTCTCGGGTTAGGCCTCGTCGGCCCAAACTATATTACAGTAAGACAGCAGGTCTAGGCCTAAAGGAAAAACTAGGGCATAATACAGCTTATAGACCTAGGTCTAAAGTCTATAATGTTAAGGGCAAAAGTTGCGAGGCACGCAATAATATCATTCCAATATTTATTGCTACCAATTAGACGCTACGAATTATATAGCCTAATTATTATCAAAGCTCGAGGGTACGTACCATACGTATTCTATTTTTTGAAAGGTACGTGCGTATTTTAACGTACCCTATTTTAGGGTACGTAAACAATAAATAAAATACGTTAACCACGTCATTGCTCATTATACGAATGTTCAATTTAATTTAAGCAAACACTCACCACCCAGTAATACGGCGTAGTAAATTGCTGCAATGCTATATTGTAGGTCTATGTCTAATCATTGTTTATCCAGCATACATTGCATTTAATGCACTAATGTCAGTCAGTCGTCTCAGTTCTGCTGCAGCACTTCTAAGATGTGTTTTTATGCGATTGGCTGATCCAACCCAGAACTGCTTGTCGAAAAAATTGCATTCAATCAAATAATTGTTTTTCGCATTTTTCAAAACTTTCACGTGCGTCCATTCCTTCCCAGGTTCTCTGGGCATCGCTGACTGATGCGTAGGCTATATAGATATAGCCTAGTGCAACTTTCGAGTTAGGCTACACCAATTTGCAAACCAGCGACGTGTAGCCTACTTAGCTGTCATCAGAAAGACAGTACAATTTGCATCAAATTAATTATAACCAAAGAATTTATCGAATTAAATTCACTGCTACGCTACCGGAAGTACCGGTTTCAATGACGCATAGGCATACAGTTGACGTCAGATTATACGTTGGCTATGGGTAGCAGAGTAAACCATGCATAAATAAAATTTTCGTGTATGGTACGTACCATACGCGTATTCTATTTTTTGAAAGGTACGTACGTATTTTAACGTATTCTATTTTAGGGTACGCGTACCCTCGAGCTTTGATTATTATTGATGTGTTCTTTCCGGTTCAAATGCTGGCCAACGCAGACTCCTAAAACCTTCATGGTCCAGCCAACGTGAACGAGCGCGGGGGTCAATGTTCCCTGTAAGGTTTGCCTGTTTCTGTGCAAAATTGGAATCTCTTTTGCAACAGTTTACAGTTTCATTTTTTGTGTGCAAAATTTTACGTCAGAAAGGAAAGTTCAGTCAAACACAAAATAATTCAAGACAGAATAAATTCAACAAAATCTGCGGGTTTGTGTGTGCGCGCGCGTGCGCGTGTGTCTCTTTGCGTGTGGGTTTGTGTGTGTGTGTGTGTGTGTGTGTGTGTGTGTGTGTGTGTGTGTGTGTGTGTGTGTGTGTGTGTGTGTGTGTGTGTGACAATATGTCTGCAGCCACTAAGCCTAGTCTACTTGCTAAATATATTAAGCTGACCTTCTTCATCAACCGTTTATCATTTTTGATTTCTTGGAAACCACATTTGGACAATTTGCTAGCAGTAGGAGCTATTTTCCAGAAAATTGTGTCAATGTAAAATATAATTTACAATGCGACTGACTGATTGTGATGATTTTTCTGGAGTTTTTCCAACAAACAAAAATACGGTATTTTTCGGTTTTCCCCTCACGTAGCCTGCGTCTTTGAAAATCTAACAATGTCAGCTATTCAAAATTCTATTTGGGTTATTGTCGATATGAATAGCCTACCAGCCTCTGTCCTCTCTGTCAGCTGAACCTAGAAATCTACTAATACCGACAAGAGCAAAATGCTAACTGGCCCGTTGCTTGATTCCTTCCCACAGTTCAGGTGGTCAGTTGCACATGGCGAACGCGCACCTATAATCACCTTTTAGGCTATATCCTTTGCAAATGCCTATATCCATGGGCGTAACTTTCCCCTGAAAAGTGGTGGTGACTATTCCTATGGTCTCTTCTCTCCATCGGCTTCCTCCGGCCCTACCCATGCATATGCGAATTTAGGATAAACTCTATAGTCTAGTGATAACTCTTCCTCCATTCCATTTCTATTCTCACTCTTTACCCTCTTTCATCTCTCTCGCTGGTGCGCTCCACGATCTTTCCCTTCGCGGATCATTAAGACAGCGTTTAAAACACAGCTCTTTCGTATATTGTATCCAGATTACTCATATTCTATTCGTCTGACTCGATGATTAATCAATTCGATCACAAAGTAGTGTGCATTTGCACTTTTTGCTTAAGTTGTAGCTACTCACATCATCCAAATCCAGCTGGCAACTTGAAAAATGGCGGATAAGATTTTCAAATAATTTCAAAGGCACTCCTCTACATGTATACACATAGCACTATATTTATCAATTTTATTCCTTTCAAATTTAATTATATTCGTCTGCAAAATCGAATGTAGCATCGGGTTCTAAGATGAACGCATCTGCCTCTCTGTCTTCTCCCTCTCTAAAAGCGTTCTTTTCCCATCTAGATGATAATGCTATGTGTGAATCTACACTGTGCTTCAATAAAAAGTAAACCAAACTGTTTTTCATACAATATCTCTAAATCCTGATGATGAATCATAGCCTACTAAACTTATAAATTTAATAGAATTGAACAATTAGTATGATTCCAACATATCATGTCATAAATTTGAACGGATAGAAAGATATGAATCTTTCGACTTCATCTGCCAAAATTTCAGTTTTCAGCAAGTATGTTATGGTGTTCGTTGCGGTTTCAACGCTTAGTCGTTCCGATTTGGTCTTCAAATAGCGCCGGTGAATAAGCTGGTCTCCCTGACGTGGCTTTTGTGGGCGCTGAGAAATTCTCGAAGATTTATATTCAATGATCCTGAAGTAAAAATTGACGGATTCTATTATCGCAACGTTCTGTTGTCACAACATCTTCTACATGTTATCCGAAATCTATAGCCCCAGAAGGCTATTTTCCCTTTCAACAGAACAATGCCAGACCATAGAGTCAGAAAACCATCGAAATGCTAACAAGACAGACACCATAGGCCTACTTCATTTCTACCACATCATGGACTCCGAACAGTCCAGCTCTAAATCCTGTCGCTTATGACATCTTCTTTATTTAAATAATCAACCAATACTACTTAGAGTTTCTTCACAAACATATTAAAGACTGTTTTCATGTTTGAAGTACTTTATTACAAAATCCAAAGGAAAAATTGCTCGTAAACTCAAATTTCGGCAGATGAAGTTGAAAGATTCATATCTTTCTATCCGTTCAAATTTATGACATGATATGTTGGAATCATATTCTTGGTTCAATTCTCTAAACATCGGGGAAAATTTAGTATGATTTATTATCAGGCATTAGAGATAATTTTATATGAAAAGCAGTTTGGTTTACTTTTTGTTGAACCACGGTATATTTTATGTGTCGCAGCTGTAGGCTACGTCTTAATAATCAGTTGCCCGCTCTCTTATCTGACCAACCTGTCTTAATAGGATGATATAATTATTGTACGTCACATTCCTCCTAAAACCGCCCATGCTCTTACTTCGCAAAAGTTTGCTGTCAGCGACCAACTTTAAATATGTTGTCGTCTTCAGTTGAATCTTGTCCTCAGTTGAATCATGTCCAAAGAGTATAAGGCTCCCAGTATTCACTCATTCGAGTAATTATATCGTCCAAGAGATATAGTTGCTTAGCTTGCTGGCCCTTTTTCCTTTGGATTTTTTGTAATAAAATCACCACCACCTTCTGGTCCGGGTAATAAGGATTTTTTAAACATGAAAGTATTTGGCTATCCAAATAATTATATGCAATTGCGAATATGCGATGTTAGTCACGAACAGCCAAAATTATAGGCTATGTATTATGTTAGACAGAATGTTTTAAAAATATTTATTTGCCGAACCAAAAAGTGGTGGTGACTGTCACCACCACTTTTAAAAGTGGTGGTGACTGGACACCACCGTCACAATAGAAAGTTACGCCTATGCCTATATCGCCTATTCAGGGCCCAACCACCAATTACAGCTGGTATTCATCGAAGTCATAGACTTCCTTTCCTCACTTTGAGAGTCGCCACGAAAAGAATTGGAAACGGAAGTCAGTGGGGATAGCGCTAGATCGCACGCGCAAACTGACAAAGCGGCTGGAGATAGCCGACTTTACAGCACTATCTCCGTTGCTTTACAGCCCAAATGCAGACCTTTAAAAAAATTGCTACACGAACAAAATAAAAATAATAGATAACTCAAACTGATTTTTTGCGCGGCAGATAGAATCTTCTGCACGGCAGAGTTTTTCTTCTGCGCGACCGCGCAACTGCGCCGCTAAAGGGAACGTTGGATCGTCGCGGGGCGTAGGCTATTATTAATGCGCATTATAAAGCGTTTCACACTGGTCCAGCATGCTTCCTGTCCTATCATCCTATGTGATCTAAGTAGATCTAAACAGAATATATTAGCTTGAAGTAAGCAATATATAATATATAATATATAATATATAATAGATATAATATATAAATATATTATATTATCTATAGCTTACTTAATTCGTCTTTCGAAGTTGATCGTCAATCTATTTATTCTATTACCATGTAACCATTCCACAACGAATGCAAGATCGGTGTTTATTATTTGAAATAATGTATACCTAAAGAAATATGTAGGAAGAGTTTGTTCGTGTCATTTGCAAATATGATAAAATAAAATAATAAGCGTGATTGTCTGGTTTCAGGCAAACTCACTTTTATGTATGTATACGAAGACTCGCTTTTCTTACTAATGCGAGAATCATATTTTAAAGTTGCAAATAAAAATTAATTATAAAGGGCAAACAGGAAGTGGAGAAACGCGACTCTGCTGACCCATAGCAACCACTTCAGTTTTCTCAACGACCAGACACTATCTGTATAGGAGTGGCAGACAGCAAGCCACCTCTAGAGGCGCCTCTCCTTCATCTTGAGCGGAAATTCAATCTAGCACTTGAGTAGGAGGAGGAGGAGAACGACGAGGAGGAGGAAGTTGAAGAGAAAGAGGAGGAGAGAAAGACGAGGAAGAGGAGGAAGTGGGGAGAAGGAGGACTTCCTTCGTCCATCCTCTCCTATTCCTCAATAATTCCATACCCTCCTCCTCCTCCTCCTCCTTCTCGTCCTCTTCCTTAGAACCGGAGACGGCGTGAGACTGGTTCAGCTGGACGACGGCGCCACAGTCGATATCCGAAGACCGTCTTACAAGCAAGCGCCTTTGAGTGGCTGCTCTTTAAAGGCGCTATATAAATATCGAAATACACACACAGGCATACATGAAATCAAAGCTTACATATCGTCTTCTCCAATATAAATATGTACGTATATGTCTGCATGCCTGTATGTATACGTGTGCAGCTGCGCACGTATGTATGTAAGTATACGTATGTATGTAGGACCTATGTATGTATGTATGTATGTATGTATGTATGTATGTATGTATGTATGTATGTATGTATGTATGCATGCATGTATGTATGCATGTATGTATGTATACATAGCCTATGTATGTATGTATGTATGTATGTATGTATTTATGTATGTATGTATGTATGTATGTATGTATACATAGCCTATGTATGTATGTATGTATGTATGTATGTATGTATGTATATATGTATGCATGTATGTATGCATGTATGTATGTATACATAGCCTATGTATGTATGTATGTATGTATGTATGTATGTATGTATGTATGTATGTATGTATGTAAATGAGTAAAAATAAACCGTGTCCATGTATATGTGCATGGTATTACATACGTGTATGTGTGTATGCATGAATGTTTGTACATCTGTATGTATGCATGTATGTATGCATGCATGTATGCATGCATGTATGATTGCATGTATGTGCAATTGTGATTGAAAATTTCTATGGTGCTCTATATTCACTGTTGACCATATCATCAATAGCTGCAAATCTGCTATTGCTGGTCAAGGTAAACTTGCCCTGTATATACCTTGACCAGCAATAGCAGATTTGCAGCTATTGATGATATGGTCAACAGTGAATATAGAGCACCATAGAAATTTTCAATCACAATTGCACATACATGCAATCATACATGCATGCATACATGCATGCATACATACATGCATACATACAGATGTAGTATACCGATCTGAACTCTCACAGCGCTGCGTCGAAAATTCGCCGTTTGCAATTGAGGCCCTTAATTATCTGTTTTTGAAAAAGTTGTCAAGCGACCTCTGATATATGAATTCATTGATCCATTTCTCCTCGTGTCCGTATACCGCTTGTAACCTGCCTTCTTGTTTCATTGTGGCACTTAGACCTATAGTGGTCAGTTCTTGAGCGCCTCTGAGGGATGATCTTGAAGCAGCGCTATACAAATTCTTGAATACCACGACGGATGCACTGTGTACAATGTTGTACATAGCACAACAACACAAGACACATATCTGCACTGAAGTCAATGGAGTAGTATGAACACTGTGCTCTATTAATGCACCACACGACACTTACATTGGACTACTGTACAGAACAATATAATATTATTCTAATACAATACACTGCACACAATGCACAAAACTTCACTGCACTATTCGGAGACTCATCGAATTCTCCAATTATACTGTGCCATAATTAATTGCAAAACAGTTGAGAGTATACAGTCGACACTACAGTCGACACTACAGACGACACTACAGAAAACACTAATGCACAATTTCTGTTGCTAGCCGCAGACGAGTATTGCCTTCGAGAGTCGCTCAACATCACGTGCTCACCGGAAGAGGTGATCCTGATGACGTCTGCTCATTACGGGCGCATGCGCGGCGGACGGTGCATCCGGGCGGATGTCGGCCATCTTGGATGTTCCTCGGATGTGACGTCACAGCTAGATGAAGTCTGTTCCGGAAGACAGCATTGCATTTTCCCGGTGGCTAACCTGCTTCAGCAGAAACCATGTCCAGATGATTTCACGTCCTATCTGGAGACCCATCATACCTGTCTTAAAGGTAATTGTTTGTGCAATAATTATTGACAGACTGGCTGTGTACGTGTATAGGTGACTGTTCACGGTTGATTCGTTTAGTGTTTGCCGCTTTTCTTGAAGTCCTGCAGGCAAAATTAGTGACCACGTGTCAATTATGTGCCTTTGATTGAGGATTTAGTGGATGATTGATCGGGATTAGTAGAGAAGTGGTTGACAGGAAAGAGTTCACGGCTGAGCCTGATTAATTAACTGGCTGAAACATCGGTTGAGTGATTGGTTGACGATTTGACTGACTGACTTAAACAGTGACTTAACGGTTAGGTGATTATTGGCCGGCTGTCACTTTTGTTGGCTGATTGGTGAATCCTTTCGCTGAGCGGATGACCTCTTGTTCTCTTTGCTGATCTACACAATCTAAATTATCACTTGCAGCTATAGGAAGGTTAAGGTAGGCCCTACATGTTCTATAATTATAATACAATTGGAATCCGTTGTAGTGTCGCAGAGTCGTTGTATGAGTTCCGACGGCTTCATCTTTCTCAAGGATCAGGACGGCTTCGTACCCCTCTCGATGCACTCTTCGAAGTGCCCCTGGCGAGTAAACGTCGACCCTCTACAGACTCTTCGCTTCACCCTGTTCGGCTTTAACCAGCGCCGTGTCCAGCCAGAAAGCGCTCAGTGCCCCTGGTCGGTTGTCTTCGAGGAAGGCGGCAAAGTTTCTGAACACCCTCTTTGTCACGTGACAGCCAAGGAAACCTTCCTTTACTCGTCCAAGTCGAACATAGTGACGATCAGGGTTCTCTACAAAGAAAAGGCCGTTCTGCCTGTGGCATACTTCCTTAAATACGAAGGTAACTTAAACGTTGAAATTCTAATCCATATAATACTTTCTCTGCTTATCAACGTCTATAGCCCGTAGCATGACCCAGCAGCCCATGTAAGCTAGTGGTAGTAGTAGTTTCCGGTTTTTTAAATTCATTTAATTTATTTATTTGTTTAACGACTCTATGCTATAACAAAGCTGATTACTGTCGCCCTCCTCCATTCTCCAGGCTTCGGACTGGCATTGCCATGGTAACAGAGGTGGCGGAGTTTGCAGCTTGTACGTTGATCCTGGTTAGTAGCCAAAAGCAGAACCAGATAGACTGGGCTAGTAGTATATACTGCGTGACGTAGTTGGCTAGGCCTACATATCAAGACTTAGGGTTCTAATCCACTGCCTCTCAACCCTTCGCCTCATTATAGGCAGCCTGTTAAATTCGCAACAATATATATATATACAAGGTGACTAAAAATTGTCCCACTTGATGGCATACTGTTTCAGTGTTTCTTCAATTGATATTTTCAACCTAAATTTCAGGAGTTGTAACGAAAATGGTTTCAATGCTAGAGTACCTGAAATTGCACTGACGGATTTTCAATGCATAAAAACTACGACTGTTTACATAATTATCCCATTTCGGTTACATTCAAAATTACGCAGAAAATGGACAGCCAGTTGTCATTTTCAATGTAAAATTACAGCAGCATTATTCAATCCGAACTCAGATAATATCTCAAAGCATGTTGTAAGTATCCACCCATTGCCTTTGGTAGACTAACTAGAAGGCCTAATCCACCCTGCAGCTGTCACACAAACTCAAAGTATTTTTGTGATGGACTGCAGTGTGGCATCTCGTTGATTAAATTGAGTCTCTGACGAATTAATGACGTTTCATCGATCGTCTGCCTAATGAATTCTGCTATGTGATCTTCACCTGTCTACATGTATTCCGTAGCTTTCCTTTCACCCGCAATCTGATCCTGATCACTTGCCTCTAAGCTTATTTCGTCGCCTTCCGGCTGAGATCCTCTCAGAACCTGTCGAAATCTTTTACCTGAACGACTGAACCCTTCGCGGTTAGCCATCAAGAAGGACTGCGTTTTGGTCTGCTGGCAATAGTGAGTAGTTCACGAAAGTCGTGCCTGGTAGTTGATAGAGACAGGTTTGCGAAGTGTTGTAGTTGTAGTTTAACGTCACCTTAATCCTGCAGTTGATTATAATCATTATCTGGGGGAGCGTTGCATAAAAACAACACGACATTTAATCCGAAGCCGAAGATCATTGACGACTTGAAGAAAAGTCTTGCTGTCTAAAATTCTACCAAAGTCTAGCCTAAGCATGATTAAAATCAAGAGGATAAAAAAATTAATGAGCTTCACAAAAATTAATGATTTCGAGCTTGTGTGAAGATTCGGGGAGGACACTTCGAATATGAATTGAGACAAACTCTTTAAAAATAGAGTTGCAATCTCGTATTGAAGAATAATGTTATTTGACTTTGAAAAATCAGGCTACTGCAAGTGAATATCCACTTTTCTGTATAATTTTGAAAATGCGAGAAATATATTTAACCAGCTGTAATTTTTGATGGTATGAAAATATTTAAGTGAAATCTTCAGCGATTGCTAAAAAACTGTCCCCTTCAGCAGATGAAATCTTGATCTAAAAAAACTCAATTGGTTACGGAAAAATTGCCTATGTGCCCAGCGGGACATTTTATTTCGAGCTATCCTGTATGCATGCATGCATGCATTCTCAATTCTGCGTGTATTTTTCCAGCGTTGGGTTGTCCGCAGCTAAGGGTGACTGGCTACGCTTGGGTGAGGCAGGACGAGGCGAGGGCATCGGTCAAATGCAATCACACGGAGGAGACGTGGTTCCTCGCGTGCAGTGACCGCAAATGGCTTGGCGAGGTCGGAAACTGCTCCAAGACAATTACAGGTGCGCAAATCACAGGTAATTAATGGATGCTGGGATAATATATCAAAGCAATCGCAGGTGAGCATTGCCATTCGATAGGTAGCCTGCAGGTATATCTTTTAGATCCGTTAATCACAGTGGATCGATGCTACACTCGTGAATGATGTAGAGAACACGCATACTATATATATATATATATATATATATATATATATAATTTCATATATATATATGCTTGTCGCAATGAAACTGTCTGTAGTACACGGTGTGATTCTTCACTTGTTATTAACTGTAAGAATACTTGAGTATTCGAGACCAATTTGAGATGTAAATGCGTCCAAACCCTAAAATTGCCATAGCAACCGTAAACATGAGGCAACACATAGAATCTATACAGCATTGTGCTGCAGCATTTTACATCAACCAAAATACTTCAACATCAGAATCACACTCTTAGACCAAAGTATGGACCAAAATGTGCTATTGCTTTCCCATATACATGACCTGGGAGAACCACTACTGATAATAAAGGGCTCTTACAAATTAGCCAGTACCTTAAAACATAGACTAGAATTTACACGACCGCTTACATGTATGTTGTTCTCTTTCTTTTAGGTGATATGATGGCGACAGATTCCATTGCGAACACCTCAAAAGTCACATCGCTGCCTTTTGGTAAAGTCAATCTAATCTTATCGTATTTGAGAATTTAGAAGCGGTTCTTACAGTATATGGGGTATACTTGCCATTCAGAGGCGTTCTTTCGAGGAAATGCTGAAGTCCTTAAGCAATTGAAGGCAGTGCCGGCGCTAGCACCCCCCGTACCCCCCGGCCGGGGGGGGCCCGAGTTTGAAAGGGGCCCCCAAATTTAGCTGGTCATTATGTCTATTAATTTTGTGACTGTACGGATCCGGTCTGGTGCATGCCTCAACTAACCATATGGCACTGCCATAGCAGACCTAATGCAAATATCATACTGATTTTGGGCGTAAGTATAAAGCCAGTTAAACTAACTCAGGCAATTTCGTCCACTTTTTCAAACACAACGTTTATAAATTGTAGCTTATTCTAATTGCTAATTGGGTGAGGCCTCAAAATAAAACCTGCGTGAGGCCCAAACATTAAAGGCTGTGTAGGGTCCCAGATGTCTTTGGTATGTGTCTGATCTCAAGTTTGCAAGGGGCCTCAAATGTAGCTGCAGGTAATTGTACCTTTCATGACTGAAACCACGCACCGAATTATGTTTTAACGCAAAGCATACAAAATAATAGTCTATTACGCAAGCCAATAGAGCATTGTCCTTCAACCAAAGAGGAGACTTTGTGGGGGATTTGAACATGTGTGTGGTTGGGACGGAATCCTTGTATCTCCAATATTTCAGAAATGTTTCATAAGTATCATCCACTGCCCATCAATAATGATCAATTTTGTTAAGATGACAGCCTATAAATGCTATAGCCTACCATTACAGTTGGCAAGTCGAACAAATTTAGACAATGGAGAGGGGACACTCTGAAGTCCTAAACAGTGGCGTAGCTACCATGTGTGCAATGTGTGCAAAGCACACGGGCCCACGACCTCCAAGGGCCCACAGAGATTATTGAATTATTAGCCTATAATCTAGCCTAATTTGTAATTCACATTATTTTGTGACAGATGCAGTTTTTGTGAACAAATTATAATTGCATTAGGCTACATCGCTACTTTACTGACGCCTGTCAACCGCCGTGCAGGCAGGCAGGTAGGCATAGGCAGGCAGACAGGCAGACAGTCAGGCAGGCAGATTATACTGAATTCCCTTTAACTTGTTTTTCGTCTCGAGTCATGACGGTCAAAATTTGATTGTGCAATTGCGCTAATGTGTGTGAACGACAATAATAATAAAATTTGATTGCAGTTTGAAAATTTGATAGCGCAATTGCGCTAATGTGTGTGAACGATAATAAATAATACAGGTCTAATTCAGTTTTAAGTTGAGAACAGTAAACGAATCATACCCGCATCTGATTTTCGTTCACAAGCTTTCCTATGCAAAGGTCAAAGGCGGCCCTATGCTATTGTTTAGAATAGGTGTGATCATATACTATCTGTCACGTTTTTGTATTGCAATTAAATGGTGCGCAGCAGAAACTTCATATTTGTCACAGGCATGCTCGTGTATTCGGGTCATATGCTGGATATAATAACGGCATAAACTGACATCTCCCTAGCTCGACCAGAGTGAGATTTGTCCGTTATTTGAGGTCGTTCAACCCTCGCTAATCTTTCTTAGGGTCACATAGTTAAATCTTTTAACCTTTTCACAACCCAACTCCACGTGGATCAATCCCCGTTATTTTTCAACAATTCTCACACTGCTCTCAAATCTTCTCAGCTCTCACCCCAAAATCAAGGAGACACCAAATTGAGCAAGTGTGGATCAGGGTTCTATAGGGAATCACGTAGTGGCCCCAATTATTTTTGCATTTGTAAAGAATATTGCTAACTTATTTTTAAATAGGGCTTACTATGAAAAATTGATGATTGTATCGTTTTGGTGTGCAGATTGAAAAAAAACATGGACCGGAATTGATAGGTGGTTGAAATTTTTTTGACAAACATATGCTAGACAGAAAACTTTATGATGCCATGGCATTGTTTTAAGTAGGCAGCTAATAATAAGTGGAAAAGTCGGGTACTTGATAGATTTTAAATTCTACTGGGAGATCACTGCAGTTAGACCTATATATATATATATATATATATATATATATATATATATATATATATGTTACGCGCGGGGGCGCCAGCTCTCCATAACTATTTCCTGCCCAATTAATGGGTTCCACTGCTGTGCGCTCCCCTGGGCGTCGTTGAGGGAGTCGGGGTCCCAGATCAAGGGTTTCCTGGTCGGTAAGGTGCCCCACCCTTCCCTGTAGGGTTTCCTTATTGTCAATGGTAGCCGGTTCAAGTCCTAACCTAGGGTGTGAGCTTCTCTGGTTACCTTCCTCAGGATGAGCCGGTATCGGACATATGTGCGCGGTGTCTGTTGAGAGCACAACAGCCCCTGTGATAGGGTGCTTATCTGGGTTCGATCCCTCAACATTTCCCCTAGCTCCACCACCCGCTACACTTTCAGTTAGGGACTTAACTCTTGCCTCATTCTCTTCTTGGCGAGAATTCAGTCTGCCCTGTTGTACAGAAACCTGGCCTAATTCATCGGTTAAACTGGTTAGAATATCAGCCTGGCGCTCCATAAATTGTTCTATAGTTGCCATTTGTCGGTATATCAAAACCAGGTCAGGGTTTGCTGAATGGTCAGTCGTTTCCATATCAACCATTTCCTCAGGACATCTCTTATCCTCCTCGTGTCCTGTTTCCATCTGCAGTACACCGTCTGAGTCACTGTCCGAGTCCATCGGGTTTTAATAGCAATAATAAATACACAGTTTCCTTATTTAAGCGTTATTTATTGCACAATTAATCGGGTGACTGTCCGTCGCTCATTATCAATTATTTGTACAGTAGTAGAAACGAAATCAATAGTAATGGGTCGCTATCAAGGTCTTCTAAATACTAACTATGCTCCTTTACTAATTTAAGATTTATTCTCCCAGTTCACAGACTGAGTAGATTCAATTAAACAGCGTCAAAATTAGCAATGCAAGTTTTATCGATTTACACTTAATTCTGGTTCGAGCTCAATAGGTTAGCATGGCAATACTTCCCTGTTCCATTGATATGTTCAAGACAGCCGATCCACGTTTCCCGTCTTGTAAGAATTATTGTGTCTTCAGCCAACGTCACAATTTCTCCCATAAAATTTCGATTATTCGTTTAATCGGTGCCCGAAACGATTCACCATCATTTATCGACAAACCAATTACCAAGGAATCTTGTCCTCCTGGTTCTGGAAACTTGCCGGAGCCGGATCTGTATAATTTTACCACAATTTAAGAAATCGATCGACATAGGTGTCACCCGTTCGATTCCCGTGTCCAGACTGACAGTTTGCGCGTTAATTTTGCCTAAGAAGACCGCTTCCTGGCGCCTAAAACA
This sequence comes from Lumbricus terrestris, assembly GCA_949752735.1. Classification (NCBI taxonomy): domain Eukaryota; kingdom Metazoa; phylum Annelida; class Clitellata; order Crassiclitellata; family Lumbricidae; genus Lumbricus; species Lumbricus terrestris. Next base: position 55,630,613 of record OX457036.1, on the reverse strand, counting down.
TCACGTGATGTCCAACCAATCAGAAATCGCACGTGGCGGAATATTCCATTGGTAAATGCATGGGGAAGCTAAATATAGCGATGACCGCATCGATTTGCGCTAAGCATAGCACCCATGAATTCTCAATAGAAATAGCGGCCTTACTTAAGTAAATAAGTAAGGTAGCTAGTAGCAACCTGGTTCGCTACATATATAGGTCTTTTTATATTTGCTATTAGGCCAAACACATGTAATACGACTCACTCAGAGAAAAAACATGAATGCTGCAGCTGCACGAATGAGACAGATAAATTAAAGTGTTATATATATATATATACAGATAAATTAAAGTTAAAGTGTTATATATATATAACACTTTAATTTATCTGTCTCATTCGTGCAGCTGCAGCATTCATGGTTTTTCTCTGAGTGAGTCGTATTAGGCCTACATGTGTTTGGCCTAATAGCAAATGCCATAGATTAGTTTTGCAATCTTGATTGCAAGAACGAAAAGATGCCCGCCTTACAGGGCCAAGCAGGGGCCCATGCAGAACCCCTGCACACGGGCCCACAAAAAGCTAGCTACGCCACTGGTCCTAAACCACGACTAACAGCATTGAAAAATGACCAACTTTGTGTAAAAATGACAGCTAAAAATTCTACCATCACAGCATGGAAATTCCAAAAATTTAAACAATTGGGAGGGGACATTTATTGAAGTCTTACACCATGTCTTTCAGCGTTTATATTATGAGAAATTTTGCTGAGATTGCAACCCAAGGTATGTTGGCCTCAAGTTTTTTTTTGGGGGGGGGGGCCTCCGGTACCCTAGCGCCGGCACTGGCCATGGGCCATGGCTTCCGGTTCTAAGTAATATCGTGACACCTCATCACCACCTGTCCACCTCATCTTCGAAAGAAGGCGGCTCTTGAAAGACCGCTGAAAAAATTTATGCGGACAGGGATTAAATTTTAACAGCTGGTGTCATATCACTTGGCACGTGCGCATGCGATTTAACTGAACTGGACATGGCAGATGCGTCATGGAAGGAGCGAATGGTTGCAGTGGACTAACCAATCCCCCATCACTGCCATCGAGCCCTCTGTCTATTCTCCAGGCTTCGACTTTTGTCTACACTAAAGCCATGTTATTATGTTAACATAACATGATGGACGCGCCGTGGTTTCAGTGCCTACAGCATTCTTAAACAGAAACATTCAACCTTCGTTTTGCTGCTACCTATACTGTAGTCTTAGTTACTGTGTAGAATACACTGCGACTCAACATGATTAGCATGTCCGTCACCAAACACCCTTCAGTCGTGGTGGCTGTTGATGAAAAAATAGTTGGCTACATTCGACCAGTCCTTCTGCAAAGAACACGTTTCCTTCTCCGTCATTTTGCGAGAGAGAAGTATCCAGTTCTTGGTAAGAAGAGTGTATCCTATACTTTCCTCGAACTGGAGGAGCTGACCATAATTGATGCAGTGTTGTTTTGTCGCAGGTTTTATGATCGCCGTCGTAATTGGAGTCCTGCTTGGAATCGTAATCGGAGCCATTCCACTCGCTCTCGTCTATGTCTGTCTGAAGAGGTGAGAGCATATAATCAACAACTCTGAGGTCCTCATTATTAGGATTATTTTGGTTCCTCGTCCTATCATCCACTGTAGCCAATGGCTCAATGCAACCACTGGAAAGATAAACTCAACCGATGGATGGATGGATGGATAGATTGATGGATGGATAGATTGATGGATGTATGGATGGATGGATGCCATTGGATGGATTGATGGATGGATGAATGGATGGACAGAGCAAACTTTAATAAAGGTCTCGCTCACCCGGATAAGTCCTGCATGCAGTTATAGGCCTACTGTGCCAGACTGTGAGGTATTTATATACGGTGGTCGACTGGTTAGAGTGCATGGCCTGTAATGCAAAGAGTTAGGATTCGAGTCTCCTTCACTCAGGCGAGTAATTATTCCCTGGACTAGTCTCACCGTTATCTTTTTAGGCCAACGACTTCCTATAGACCTATAATACAGGGCATATAAAAATGGATTTTCTCCATCAGTTCGCTTTGTCATCCTCTCTGGTAGTCTTTCGTCATCTGTCTCAAGACCTGCCTTCCCTCTCGGATTTCTGAAAGACTCTTGCGGCGAGAAGCGCTTTCATTTCATTGTTTTTAAAATAGGACCTATTGTTGCATTCCTACATACATGTAGAAGTGTTTTACTGACAATACACTCGTATTCTTGTAGGAAATGGCGCCGTCAGATCCCATCCAGTTACATTTCCGAGGATCCGTATTATCCGGGAATCCAGCAGTCCTTTGTCGAAAGCAACAGCGGCTCCGTCTACCCTGCGCTACTGAAGCGCAGCGCCATTCACACCCCAGGATCCGCTTCCCCAAAACCTTTCCGAGGTGACGCTGGTCGACCCACGGGTGGCGGCGGCGGAGAATGCTGCTACGAATGCGCCGAGCCTTTCGCCCATGTCCCCAGCGCCGCCGCCGCCATACAGCAATGGGAAAAGCAGACGTTGGGCTCAAAATCCCGTCGCCAGGTGGAGTGCTATCGCGTACTAGAATGCCCTGACGTCATGGCACATGTCGTTGCCTTACACGAGGGTATCCAGGTCACCCCTACTACTCTTGGTAAACCTGGCCAGGATCACGTCTACGAGAGCGCAGGGTTCGGGAGAACTCGGGTAGTCGGAGGAACCCAGGACGCGGTCGATTCCGTGCCAGAGGATTTTGTGCCGATCTACTACGGCAGTGAAGTCGTCCACTGTTGCACGACGGGAAAACTGGAGCGCCCGAAGCAGACGACGATGACCGAAGCGGACGTTACTGAGCTCGGTGACGAATACAAACTTAAGCCACAAGCAATGTGAATTTACAAAATCGATAATGACCAAGGTTGGTCGATTCGTAGAAAGCTATATTGCTAGTGGAAACCGAAATGCTCTATGCCCGAAGTCCCATGCATGACCGAGTTACGTACGTACACCTAGGCCTACGTTATAGGCTACCGGTGAACAGAATAACGAGAAACGGCGTCGGAGCTCCAAGGCATAGGCTACTCCAGAAACGAAGTGCCAATAGACCTAGCATATAGCGACACAATCGTCTATACAGTCGTCTATGCACGTAGGCCTATTGCTGCGTGTTATGAACCTCATGTGAACCCGTTTTCAACAGGATCTCGATCATTTCTTGACATTGAAATTGAGATTGCATAGCCTAATTATGAAGATGAACACTGAACAACTACCGTCTCAAACGCCGCTGGGTTCACTAAATGCCCAGGCCTACCTCATCTAACCAGTAGCCTATAGGCCTACAGGCTAAGATCCTGGCTAAGCACCTCGTAGTATGAACTCTCTGCCATTGTCCACTGCTTACAATCTGACTACGTAGGACTACTCCTTTTGATCTGATTTTAATTTTTGCGGAATCCCACCAAAGGGGCAGTTCATATATTACCAGTCCATATATTACGTATACAGCGGGGGGGTCACCGAATTAAGGAGATTTGTGTAGATCGCCTACGGGTGCGTAAGGGCGGTCTTGACAAAATGCACGTAGGCTACGCAAAAATGAATCTCTAATTATTAGGACGTCCACATCATTAGCATATTTATAACTCGCGATCGTGGCATATGAAGTTTAATGCATAAAATTAGATTATAAATCATGTCTAATTTTATTTTCCCACGGGACTCTTTAGTCTTTACCTTGGAATCTCGACAACACTTAAACACCTTTATCCAATGTTCACCGAGTCTTCCCCTTCATGGAATCCTAAGATTCCACGGAACATACTCAGAAACGCTGATCCGGAATTCTAGATCAACAACACTATAGAGCACAATGTGTTGTTTCCTGTGAATCTGTGTTTTCCTATCATCTTGATCCTGTGGGAAAATACCACACAGACTGTGGCCAGGATTGGTATTACTGGTAGCAATGCAACTTCATATATTCGCTTACTGAGCAAACAACTGGCATAACACAGCAGATGTACATAGAAAACATGACAGAATGAACCCAATAGCTTAGTAATCCGAGTTCAAGAATAACATACCTTGATACAAAGTTTCGCAAGTTGCTTATCAGCGCTGGCGGTTAAGTAATGAGGTGCAAAATATTGGTTATGGAAAACTCGGAAAAGTGAGTGGCTCTCCATAAATGGGAAGGCTTTGAATAGAGAAGTGCTCGACTTTTGAGCAGGACTCTCATACAAGAGTGAATAAATCATTGGCATTTAATTCTATTTGCCAATCAGCAGCCAACATGTAAACAGTGTTCCAATTCCCTGATAATATATGATGGTTCTGCACATTCATCATGGTTTTGTAGTGTTTTAAGGGCTAGGGATAGAAGCTGAACCACTTTGACTTTTTGCAGCTTCAATCCAACAATTTAAAAGTCCAAATCTACATGTAAATGTGGTGCACAGGATTTAGGTACATCATCCAGATTGGACTGGAGGAGTTTTGTGTTAAATAGGCTTTAATTATCTGGTCAGATCAGTGTGTTTCAGCAAAAACAACATGCTTCATCCAAAATTTAGTAGACGTTTAAATCTCCAATCCTAGAGTAAAGCGTTTCGCTTCTGCTTCCCTGATGCCTAGAGAATGCAAGTGAAGAGGAACGGACCACACTTGACTGTGTGCCAGTGTAAACAAAATGACACCATCAACAAAATGACACCAACAACACTCGAGAGAGTATCTATGGCTGTCTAAGGATTATCTAAAATGAACTTCCTCTTCTGCTGCATCATTCAACAGCACCAAACTAATTATCTTGATTTCACACACATCAGTATAAACACAGAGCAATGATGGGAGATGATTTTAATAGAAACTAAACTTTCCTGACTTTCAGGAACGACCAGTGAAACCCGGTCAAGAACACAGTTCAAAATATGATCGGGTGCAACTTCCACTTTCGCTTACAGTCTGAACGATCTTAAGAGAGCTAAGAGCATTCCTGCGACTAGTGTCAATGCGGTATGCACAGCTTAACGGCTGTACGGGTGATACGATGATCCAGTTGATCCACGTTTTGCCTTTCCAGCCACGGACTGAGTATCTGAAAGAAGGGAAAACCATTTCAGCAAATGATGAAACCAATATAACGAATACCAATAGCATTAAAAAAAAAATTGAAGTTGATTCAATTATTACTTCCTCAACACCAGTGCTAAATTTACGCGTCTGCTTTGGTGATTCCAATCTAACCTGCAACCTTACGCAACAGAAGCGTTATTATCACCCATTCTAAACAGCAGCAGCAGACAAAAATCTAAGAGGCCTCAGTGCTTGGAAGAAAGTCTTTTGATCAAAAAGCAATCCAGAGAAGATAGAGGAAAAAAATTTTACTTAAATTACTACTTCTTTAACATGCCTTGGTGATGAATGTAAACTTAAATCACAGCTCATGATGCAGATTTACAAAATTTTACACTGGATAAAGGAAAAATGGTGTTGTCATCTCCAATGCTATTACAAGTAGTGTTTATGGAAGAAATTTATGTCATTACAAGTAGTGTTTATGGAAGAAATTTATGTCTAGTCAATCATCTATCATATTCCCTAAATTCATTAACATTAGAATGAACACAAAGAGAAGCAAATTCATCCAAATACACTGAGTGAATCAAAAGCCATCTTCACTCAAATAAGTACTGACAAATGAAAGTGACGAACAGTGTATAATGTATATATACAAACTAATCACATTCCACATACAATTTTACTATTTGCTAAAGATAAATTCCTTAGAACTGCTGAAGTTCAACTTGCTCAGAAAACTACTTAAAAGCAAAGCATAGAAACTGTGCAAAACAGAAAACAAATAAAGTAGCCACACTGAAGAGCTCTGTCTTCCATGGCTGCTGTAATACACCAATCAAAAGCAAAGTTAACCAAAGTGAATCGGGTCAATTTCAGAATTACTCAAACCTATGTTCACCATTTGAGTGGGTTTGGTCAGTTGCACAATATTTAACGCTCAATTTTGACATAAATATCCCTGTCAGTACTTCATAACATTACATGGTGTTGAATTAGTGAGTTTAACAATTTTTAACTAGTATATGCAAGAAGCAAACAAAGCTTGCAAACCCGTGGGGTGGTACCAAATTTTTTAATTGGACAAGTGGAATCTCTACAATAAATTCAATGTTCCTTAGAAGCACTATATCAGAATCAAACAGCTGTTGAACGTCACGAATCAATCATGCTTTTGCATGACTAACCATGGAAATTTGTATCTACACTTCGACCTACTTTTGAAATTCGAAAATAAAATATCTCTCATTTCACAATCCCTTATGAACCATACAGCTAAACCAGACAAAACATTGATCACTCAACAATCAGGAGGAGACTTTATTACGGGAGTGCCAATGAAACTTCCTTCACAGCTGCAAGCAACTGCACCAAACAGACTTGCTAAACGAGACTTATACTAACAGATCTCGAGTCTGCACAATTCACACTGCAAAGCAAACTAGTGCTCAATCAATCAAGCGATCACATGCTATGACACAAGACAGTTTTGAAATTGAAGTTCCAAGTACCAACAACAGCATTTACAGTTCAGAGAATTAAGATAAAGCTGGAACTCCCGTCTTAAACTCTCTCCGGTAATGAACCAAATCACCGCTAGTTTCACAAAATGAAACTCACTTTGATCTTGTCCATACCAGTTACTGTAATCATAATAGGCACCTGAAAGAGCAATGATGGGCAACCATGACAACCAAGCTAAAGGCACCCAAAACCACTTAAGACTCGTACCAAATAACCAAACTAACTTAAAAATCATGCAGCTGCTAAATTTTTGCAGTACTTGTCAGTTTTTTTACAGTTACTACTATGATGCATTGTACCGTAATAAAAAAATCTAAAAAATCAGATCCAGTTGTTAAAATAAGTAATTGCTTCTGAATATCTTTTACAGCTTCTATTTCCTCCAGCAAATTTACACTGCTGTATACTATTCAGATTGGAAGTCAGAATTGTAATTACTGTGAAAGCATCTCAATAAATAGACCCAAAACTTTCACTTGTACTGTCTTTCTTCTGGCCAGGTTTTCAATCATGTCATAAAAAAATAACTTATAACATACAGTGAAGTCTAGCCTTGCTTTCATCCACAAAGGAGACAATAAATTCACTTCCATGCCTGTAATTAGCCCAATTTGTTATATACACTTCAAGAAATGTAAGACTCGATTCTTGCCCGGTAAACACTATGTCAAATTCAGAGCAGATGCCCGACTGATTTAGTCAATAAAACAGAAGTTAAACATTTGAAAGCCAATAAAATCTCATAGCTCTATCGTCCAATAGATTCAACAAAATCAGATACTTGGCTCAGACCGCAAGTCCACATTTAAACTCCTGAAACACGTGTGACAAATTTTACAACAGGTCTGTGCATATCAATTCTAGGTCAAATATACTATTGAAAACAACGGCACCAGAAACCGGCATCCTCATTCCACTCCAAATCCCAAGGCTGAGAAGTACATAAACAAAAAACAAAAAGCATGCGGTTGGCAAACACTTTCTGAACATTTCATTCATCTGGTGTAATTCAAACTAACCTGGGTATGACTGTGCATAGCCCTGCTGATAGTTGGTCCAGTCGGCCTGTCCATAGTAACTGCTGTAGTCGTATGCCGGGTAACCATATCCCGGGTAACCGTAGCCAGCAGGATATCCTTGCCCATAGTTGTAGTAACCGCTGTAGTCGTATGCTGGCGCAACGGGCGCAGCAGCTGCAGGGTCAGGGTAATAACCGCTGACAGCCTGACCATATCCTAATGCATGAAAGACCAGACAATAGCATCATGTGCGATTTACATAGAATTGGTTTATGATGACAATGCATTGGTTTCCTTAAAACCATAAACACACAGTGGTTGCTCATTTTCATGAGGACCTTGTAAGCAAAGTCGCCATGACTGAGACACCGTTTAACACATTCACCGCCTACACGCCATGTTAAATGACTGGCTGTACTACGAGTTAACTCGTAGTAGGCGGCCAATGTGTTAAGAGGGCCATTCTGAGATACAAGTCTTATAGTGTCACAAGAAAATTAAAAGACATAGACTTCGATCCATGTGAAAGCACTTGCACTGTAGGTTAATATCACACCATTTGTCCAATTACTTCAACTCAGTTTACAGACGCTATGAAATGTGGAAAAAGAAGACATATAAAGTTATGTATTAAATTCATAAACTCGCTCAGTGCTGGGCATGAAGCCAGCTACAGCAAGCGGCAGTTGCATACCGGCAAATGTGCATCACATTTAATTCCACAGTCCCTTCAACATAAGGTCCAACCATCCTCACCAGAGATTCTAATTTCAGTACAGTACACCGTTGACTGCATCTACCTTTTTCGCCTATATGTCCAGCATTTAATTTAAATCCGTATTTTATTTGAAAAATAAAAGAAGCTGTTACAAAGTCTAGTTTTTCGGGTTACGAAAAGCACCATATAAATCATACAATTACAAAGATATATGACTGTTTGAATTTTATAATTGCATTCACATTTCAACCAATATGTACTGACCCATCTACATTTGTCTCAAAGTCAAGTGATAATGTAATTTAAGGAATTAAAACTGCTCAACCTTACAAAGAGTAATTTAGGAAAACAAATGTTGCGGCTATGCATTACCTCGTCCACGACCTCTTCCACGCTGGCCAGGTCCGCCTCTTCCACCGCGACCTCCAAATCCTTCCTGCTCTGCTCGTGGAGTAGCCTTTCTCACATCGACCTACAAAAAGGACGAAACAATAGGCCTTATTAAGCATGCCAAGTTCGAGAGATCATAACAATGAGACAATCTAAAAGAATTTAATTGAAAGAAAATTCAAAAATTTACCAGTTCTTGCGCAACTGCAAAACATAAATTCAAATTGATTAGCGAAAGTCAATAAACAGAAAAACCTGTTGACTGCAAAAAATAACGGTGGAAATTCATTATCATTAACCGAAATTCAAGAGATCTCAAAATTCGTTACTGCTGGAAAGGTCATTCACATAGGAATAGGTAACCTTTAACCTTTGACCTGGCATACTTCATCCACTAATCGACAGCAGGACCTCGTTTTGAGGTCGCTTTCCACGTTAGGCCACAGAGCTGCAACAAAGGCAAAAACCGTTACCACGGCAACCCAACACAGCGAGAACGGAGGATACAAAATTTCAGCTTGCGAAGAAACGTCTATTGTGACGCCGTCTTTAAACCGTTACTGACGACCTTCAAATGAGAAACTTTGATAGCGAAAGCAGAAACTAAACAGCTAACAAAACCATAACTTAACGGTGTAGGCATATAATCGGCTGCCAAAATTCACCAAAAATGGAGAGAGATAGAAACTTATTGACACGAATGAGCTGCAATAGAAAGGTCAATCAAAGGTCAATCAAGCCTTTGGTCGCGTAAGGCAAGCTTACATCTTTGCCACCAAGTTTCTGTTTCGGATTAGCAATGACTCGTTCGACAACTTCCTCCGATTCATAGGAAATGAAGACATAAGCTCGTCTCTGGTTCTTCACTCGATCAAATGGCAGCTCAACCTCCTCGATCTGTCAACAGAAAAAGAAATCATCCGTCAGTCTGTTTCTGAGTCAGCCGATCAGGACTGCAGACATTCAGTCCTGATCAGCTGACTCCTAGCCTCGCAAGGCAGTACGCCGGAGTTCAAACCCTAATAAAAACATTACTATACTATTTTTGGATTTATAAAGCACCTCTCACGGTAGAACCTAATCAGAGGCGCTCCCAGTGCAAATATCCTCCAGGAAAAAGACAGTTTCAGTAAGCCACTACGTGATGTCACTAACAGATGTCAAGTCCATCAAGTTTCCATCTTACGATAACAATCAGTTGCTCTTCACTGACAAAGAAGGATAAAGACGAAGTTTCACTGACATAACGTTTCACTGTCGCAATCATTGAATTTGACCGTAATTGTCAAGTTGTGTAGAATGCCACGAATTATAGATGTTTGTATTTTTTGCAAGTTAGTAGCAAAGTTTTTTTCTTTAATTTACATTTTAAGTGATAATTAGAACTAATTTTTAGCATCTTACACTGATCAGTAAATTTACACGTTTAGTCTTTACCTTTCCAAATTTGCCGAAATATTCACGAATTTCTGTTTCTGGCATGTCAGGGCTGACACCACCAACAAAGATTTTCTTGCAAGCATCACCTCCCTTTGCACCTCTCGTCATAGCTCGCTTCGGATCAATGTTTTTGTTGTGAAGAATGTGGGATTTCTCTCCAATAACCTACACAACACATAAAACCAAAGTTCACAAAATGTATTGCTTTAAGTGAGACAGATAGGTCCAAGGGTAGAATGGCACTTTTGAAAACCTGTCCCATTCAGAAAAGCAGCCATTTAAGAAAACTTTGGACAACCACGTTCATGAATATTGAAATACTTTGGCCATGGCATACTAGGGCACTTATCTATTTAATCGTCATGCTGACAATCCCCTACTCTCACAATGCCAGCATGCTCACATTGCTCAGTTCATAGCAAGAGGTTGTAATAAACCATAGTTGTAGAAAACAGTTTTTGGTTTTTTATTCTTTCTCAAAAATAATTTTTTCGGTTTTTATTTTTTGGGTAGTTTTTTCCGTTTTTTTAAATGTAACTTTATTTACTTACTGTCTGTTATTATTTTCCTCAATTTAATTTTTTTCTGATATTTCCTTATGTTTTCACCGTATTCTCAAGGATTCAGAGCTCTAGCCTAACTGATGTCATTATTTAACGTCATTATTTTATAAATACATGCAGCACAGGTAGGTTTCTAGAAGAAGTGAAACTTATAAGAGTTATTTTAATGCAGACTACTAAAGCCAAGGCTACATAAGTAACACATATAAGTAAAATATATAATTTAGTACACATCCTATATATAGTCTTTACTTCTTATTAGATTTTATGCTGATGCATATTTCATGCGAACTTATGTTCGCAATTTAAATATGAAAGTATGTCAATATCTTCAATTTTTTATCAATTTCTCATTTAATCAGATTAAGTTATAACAAAAAATAATAATTGTAGATATTTATAATTAAGTTTGGCTCACTAATAAAATTGTGTTATTTGTCGATAGATAAAACTGCATTAACAAGGTTTTTAAGTTTAAAATGCAGTTGAAGACGTTACAAAGTCTAATTATTTTTCCGTTTCCGTTTTTTTGTCGTTTTTTGTTGTTGTTGAATAAAACGACATTGTTTCCCGTTTTTTTTAATTCTGTTTCCATCATTTTTTTACATCTATGTAATAAACAAAATCCTTTGAATCATTCTTTTCCAGGCAGGGATCTGATCCACAAATTCTTCATGGATTCAAGTTTTAACTAAGTCATAGAATATACACTCAATGCAACACAACTCAAGAGTTCTTCTATTTACCTTTGCCTAATATACAAATTTATGTTAGACTAAATCTAAATGAAGTAAAACTGGCAATAATAATTTAAGGAAGGTCAAACGATATTTACCTTGTCAACGCTTGATGCACCGTCAAACACGACAAAACCAAATCCACGAGATCGACCGGTATTTGGATCTGTCTTTAAAATGCAATCCAAGACGGTGCCAAACTTCTCAAAATATTCTTTCAAGTCCTCTAGATACACAAGATTGATCAACATCAAATATTGTTGTATTTACAGCAAAGTTAAATTGCAATTTAATAATACGACAAATACAAAATTCTATATCTGTCAAAAGTTACTCTTGATTAAAAGTTTCAATGTCATCATTAAAAAAAAACAAGAAGTACAGACTACTTACAAAAAAAGTTGATAGTAAGAGGATATAATTTGACATCGGAGTTCGAAACACATATCTTTCTAGATATTGCGCTAGAAAGTGAAATAAGCAAGAAGGTCAAGAAAGTAGAATATTCTTCAATTTGTTTGGCAGATGGCTCTGAATTCACTTTAATTTGAAAAGTATCAAACTGCTTTTTATGCAGTTTGCTTTAGGGTGATTCCACGTCAAATCAACCAACATGATTGACATGACCGACTCAGATTTACCTGAAATTTGGCACACATGTTGGGCTATGTAAGACATGAAAAAATCTGCAAACAAATTTTTTTGGGTCAACTACTTCCCGAGATACGGGTCGTCAAACTTTGACCCAAAACGCATGACCACATTCCTTTGGACGTCTGTATCTTAGGTTGTATGAGAGCTAGAAAGGTGTTCTTGGTGTCATTATTTAGCTCTTTTGTTGACCTATTTGAGTAGATTTTTATGACTGTTTAAAAGTTTAAGATAGTGACCATATTTGAAAATTTAGCACTTTGACCTTGACCTTGACCCCTTCGCCCTTTTTTTAAATCTGAAAAAAATCACACTTATAGGCTGAAGGGCCTTGAACATCCTCTGAAAAAATCAGAATGGGATCTCTAATGGTTATCTCGCTATAATTATTTTATCTATAATTCTGTGCAAATTTCAATATCCAGTCTTTCGAAATTGGAATCGCCCATATGTTAAACTCGAGTTTTGAGTGAAATTATAGATAAAATAATTATAGCGAGAGAACCATCAGAGATCCCATTCTGATTTTTTCAGAGGATGTTCAAAACCATTCAGCCTATAAGTGTGAATTTTTTCAGATTTAAAAAAAGGGCAAAGGGGTCAAGGTCAAGGTCGAAGTGCTAAATTTTCAAATATGGTCACTATCTTACACTTTAAAACAGTCATAAAAAATCAACTCAAATAGGTCAACAAAAGAGCTAAATAATGACACCAAGAACACCTTTCTAGCTCTCATACAAGCTGAGATACAGACGTTCAAAGGAACGTGGTCGAGCGTTTTGGGTCAAAGTCTGACGACCCGTATCTCGGGTCATAATTGACACAAAATTTTTTTTTTCTTGGATTTACACATGTCTCATCTGACCCAACAATTGTGCCAAATTTCAGGTAAATCTGAGTCGGTCATGTCAATTTTGGTTGTAAATTTGGTTGAATTGACACGGAATCACCCTTTATTTTATTCACAATATATCCCTTTATTGTCCAGCAAAATGGCAGAATTATCCATCCATCAATAGTTCCTGAGGACTTAAACTACACGAATATTCAGAAACATTTTATTCAATTTTTTCAATCTGAATTAATGAAGGGATCAAACAAGCATAACATCAGCTACAAAAAGATACTATTCATATTTTGATTCTGCTAAATCATTTTAAAGAAAAGTCATTGTTGCAAATGACTGAATAAAAAGGTAAGAAACCAACATGTGGCGGGTTTTGCCTGTGTCTATAGAAAAGTCAAATTTGTGATGAAAAGTCTACAAAAGCTATTTTATAATTTAATGCCAATCATTAAAACCTAAAAAAATAAAATAAAGCAACCATAAACAATTAAACATACAACATAGATATTTTAAAGTAAAGTACTTACTAGCAGTCGTCTCCCATGAAAGTCCACCAACAAATATTTTTCTGTGAAAATTGAAGAACAAATAATAATTAATCACAGCATTGATGTAACATCCATTCTTTCTTCTACAAAACACACTGCACCATGCCAAATAAACCAAATTTATGCCACATTCATCCAACATTTTGCAGCACTTACAATGGCAGATCTGTCTATTTTAGTAAAAACAAATAAAACCTGTCATTATCCTTAAGTAGTTTCCAAATTTCAGGTCCAAGTTCAGCATAGTCACTTCAACATACAGTCTTTCAAATCTCAATTCCTTGAATTGATCAAATATGTACTAGATATGCACAGAATATTCAAATAGAAATTTGAGGTAGCAAAAAACCGAGATTCATAAAAAAAATTCTTCACATTCGTGGATAATGGATATGGTTTGGGAGATCTGCTTATAAATTTAATATGGCGGGTCAAACCCAACGATAGTCAATTTACAGACGAATGAAATATCCCTCTTGAATAGAGCAGGCTTTTCGTATTTCAGCAAAACCACCGCTGGAACATGTAAAAAAACTTGTAAGATACCTCACAATCGCATATAACAATCAAGCAAAAACTGATATTTTCAAAACTTCGCTTCTCACCGTTCATCATCGTCAACTCTCGAGGCTGTGTTCCCTGCCTGCTCGTGGCTTTCGTCGGTCGTTTCTGTCTGGTCTTCATCAAACTGTACTGCTTCCACTGAATCCTGCGTAACTTCGTTATTCTCTTCTACCTTTTCTGCTTCTTCCATATGTTCTTCCGTCGTTTCGTACATTTCTACACCGTCGAATTCTGCGTTTGCCTCCGTTTCAAACTGTTCGTCGTTGTTGTCCGCCATTTTCGAGTCGTGGTTGAATAAAGAGAAGCGGAAGCTGAAACAGGTTTAACATTAAGCTAGACTGCTATCTCGCCCCCGAGCACTGATCTGCATAAAACTAAGATGTTACCTTGCGAAACGAACATCAGCTGCAGCAGTGGTGCTACTTCCGGTCACTAATTTTTCTGACGCGTCCATGAATCCCAGATTTGACGAACGAAGGCTTATGACAACATAATTATATAGCCGTTTGTTTGGCATAGGCCCAATACAGCTCTTTTGGCTAAGAATCCCCAGGATTTACGAGTGGCGATGTCTTAGGATCATTCTAGATCGATGATTAGGCCTATATGATTTTCTTTAGACCGAAGACTGGCGCTGGCTTAAAAAACTCTTTATAGGCTAATAGGAAAAGCAGGAGGATATAACTCTGGCTCAGTCAGGGGCGGATCCAGGGGGGCCAAAATGGCCATGGACCCCCCATTTAGAAATTTCTTAATTTTTTACCAGCTATTCTGGCCCGGAAAGTTGACGTGCCTCCTCCCCGTGAGTAGCTCCGTATACGTCCGCAGTAGCGGCGCTAGGGGGGCTAAGCCCCCCCCCCTACAAGAGGCTAACAAGGGCCATCCGAATTTGTTTACATTGAAATATCCACGATTTCCGGCTGACGACTAAAAAAAGGTCGTCAGAAATTTTGGCGGCGAAAATGGAAAATCTTTGCCGCGAGGCTTCAGCCCCCGAAACTGAAATGCTGGCGGCCCCACTGTATGTCCGTCCTCCTCATGTGCACCCATGAGCATGGGCGGAGACCTGGGCGGAGACTTGAGGGGGGGCGGAAAGACGCGATCGAGATTTTTTGACGGACGAATGACTGAGTATCGCCGAAAAATTTCCGTCTTTTGCCGGCAAAAATTTCTGGTCATCCGCCGAAATCTCGAAAAAAATTCAAAAATTCAATTTTCGCCGCCAAAAAAGTTGATGACCTTTTTTAGTCGTGACGCTCAACGATTGGGGTGGGGACAAGTGCATGGGCCGTCCCCCAACACCTCCATTGGGGGGCCGACTCCTGTCTCCCCTAGGTCTCCGCCCATGCCCATGAGGTTCGCAAACTATGAAAAAAAAGTCATCATCTGACTAAAAAAGTCATCAGTTTTTTGTGTGGACCGAAAGTATCTTTTTGGAAAATTCGAGACAGATGACTAAAAAAAGTAATCAGGTTTTTCGGCGACCCGGACGAACTTTTTTCCTGGACCAAGACCCTAAATTTTGGCCCCCACCCCCATCAAAAATTTCTTTATCCGCCCTTGGATTCAGTCATAAAATGATCCAGCAAAACCCGCGGAAATATAGGCGACAAACATAAAAATCAGGCTATGGTCAGTGTTTTTCAAAGTATTTGGCAAATGTCAGCTATAGTTGACATTAAAAGAAGATAATAGGCTTGCTCTGTCATAAGGACCTTAATTTATGCAGAGAACTGGAATCTTCTTCTTTAACGTCGTTGTACAAAGTTTTTGGACGATAATCGAAGTTCCAGAAATTCACATCTTGTTTATAAACTAAAAGCATTCAAATGATATTACACCTCGATCTGAAGGCAGACGAGTAAATATATTTGAAAGGCAAATTAGCCCTTGGAGATTCAAACATAATCTTTAGCGTTAAAACTGCATTTTAATTGGGGCGACATCTATCTTTGAGATCTAGTTAAATGGATGGCCAAAATTATATGTTCACGAGACTCCAGTCCTGTACGTAATACTCGAGTCCTTGATAGGCCCATTATTATAATTATAGGATTGCTAGGCACTGTATGCAACCTTGAGAAAATTTTCGTTCCAAAAAGATTGAAAGACAATAGCAAAGAGTAGTCTGATACCCTAGAATTGTAATTTTTACGAGTTTAAAATGCAATATTCAAATAAAACATGTAGGCCCATACAACATTGAATGCTTCAGCTTGATTTGCTACTGCTAGAAATTAACATATAGGGCAAACAGTGTAGACCCTGCCACACATGATCGAGAACCTTAATATTAATGTGATTGGAAGACTAATCTGATGAGAGCCATATCTGTCTAATTCTAAGGTTTGCTATGATGGGATTTCGATCATGTACATGCAGGTGCGTTTATTGTAAGGCATAAAATATATCAAGCTTATATTTAAAGTAATCTCATACAGTGACCTATATCACTCGATCTGGTATAAAGATAACCTCAGACTTGCTTGTCTGCTTGATATTATTCATCTGACTCCTGTTAGATACCTATAGGCTACGTGGTTTAGCAGTCAGAACTAAATATAGATTCATTTATCTGTCTTCCAACCACCTGCCTCACCCTACGTACTTCGCCTGCGTAATGGGAGGAAGGGAGGGGAGGGAGCGGGAGGAAGAGGGAGGGAGCGGACGGGATGGAGGGGAGGGAGGGACGGAGGGGAGGGACGGAGAGGAGGGAAGGAGGGGAAGAAACGGGAGGGAGGAGGAGGGGAGGGGAAAGGAAAGGGGAGGTGGAGTGGGAGGGAGGAGGGAAGGGGATGGAATGGGAGGGGAGAGGGGTAGGGGAGGTGTGTGGGTGGGTGGGGAGGGGAGTGAGGGGAATGGACGTAGGGAGGGACAGAGTAACGGAGGGAGCGAGGCAGAGGAAGGGAGGGAGGGTTGGACGGTCTTTTCAGCCACAGCAACGTGTGGCCGGGTACAGCTAGTACGTAATAAAGCTGTGGTAAGAAACGTCAATATTATTCCCATATGGCCGCAACATAATATCATAAAGATGTACCCTTAATAAAAAAATATGTGTAGGGCAGCGGGTAGCCAGATGCTGCCATGCATGATGGGAGCAAATTGAGCCCAGCTGGCGCATAGGCCTACTAATGTCAACGTGTGTATTGTTGTGTACGCATAATAAATAACCTGTCAAGCTTCAACTTGGCTCAATGACATTCATGTTATGCCGCTGCGCATGTCTAAATCGATAGCTCGAAGTCGCACTGGGAGATAAAACTGAAGTAGCCTAAAATAAATTCGATAGAAATTATTTTAAAATGTAAAATTGTAGGCCTATAACCTACACCAAGGAGCCTATACTCGATTTGCACAATAGGCCAACAGAGTGGTGGTATATGTTCACATCCCTTTTCAGTTCCTCCTCCATCATTACTATAATCATACACCATGCACCTTCCTCAGGCTCCTATATCCATCACACCTCGGGCTTTTCATTCGAAACTAAGGACACTGCTTTTCAAGAACTCTTACCCTGTCTCATCTGATCCTCCACCCTCCAATTCCCGGCTCAGACGACACCCACCTTACGTATACGCAGGTGACATAATTATTATAGGCCTAATGATTTTAGGTCGAGTTAGCGGATGCGCCATAATTAACACACAGACTTAATTATTAGCTTCATGGTTCAAGACTCATCTCTGTAATGAGCTAAAGGCTAAAGGCTATTCTAACCGGTAGTTGCATTGGGCGACCATACTGTCGAGATTTGTGCAAAATTTTTGTAGACTCATTTTTTAATTGGGGCTATCAGAATCATTCAATCAAAGGCAGTATAATGCCTATGTAGCCTATACGAACGGCGTGTACTATTTGGCCTCGATCCGGGAGGCAAATTAAGCTAACATCCTGGAAAATGTCTGGCTCTTAATTTCTTTTAGGTGGTATTGGGCTATTGGATATTAATTCATGTCAATTTTTTAACGATTTTACATTTGGAAAGTTGTTTAAGATATTAAGCGCATGCATGGTCACAATGGCATTATGGCAACGTTAAGTCAACTATAATAGCCTATACTATAATTAACTATTTAGTGATCTCATTGATAAAATGATAAATGAACTATAAAGGAATGGAATAGACTGCAGTCATTCCATTCCATTATGACTCCGTGAAGGTATAGTGCATAATTATTAATCGTGTGGGGTGGCGAAGACTTGCATGTCGACCAATGCTCCGATCGGAACAGGAGGAACCAAGTCTAAGTAAGTAAGTGCGTAGGCCTATATAATCAAGAAGGTGCAATTGATTGCTTATGTAAATACTTTGGATTTTGGAAAATTATGAGGCCTACTTAGAGGACCGTTGTCTCCAGAGTCTGAAGTGATGCATTCAAATCGTCCTCATTTGTCCTTCTCCTATTTACCTACTTACTTATTTGCCTGCTTACTTTATTTCCAAGAGGATAATTATTTATAGGACCTATAGTTCATGCTTGGCTACAAAATGTATAGGCCTACTGCAGAGACATTAGGCCTACATGAAAATTAAACTACGTCACCTTCGATTCGGTATAGCGGACGTTGTAAAATTTATATCGTCACCACTCACCAGATATACAGGGTGCGCCAAAAAAAAGACCCCCCTAGGTTTTCTGCCAATATTTTTACCAAAAGTAAGAATTTCCAAATGGCTTATAGACAATTCATATTTACACATTATGACCAGATTTCATCAAAATATTTCAAACGAAACAAAAGTTACATCACTTTTAGTGAGGTCACCCACCGTTTTTTGACGATTCAAAAACGCGACGCAACAAAAAGTAACAAAAAATCAATCTAATTATTCTGTCCAATATCTTGGTCAAAAGTAAGAATTTCGAAATGAAATTTTAGGGGTTTAAAGACAATTCATATCTGCATCTGATGGTCAGATTTGATCAAAAATATTTCAAACAGAACAACAGTTGCGCAACTTTTAGTGAGACCACCCACCGTTTTTTGACAATTCAGAGACGTAACGCAGCAAACAGTAGCAAAAACACGATTTTATTACGTCTCATCTCAAATAATTGTTATCAAATGGCCTTCGTATAGCCAGATGATCATTATTATTACTATTTAAAAAAGAAACAGGGTACCAGCGTAGCTGCGTGTCACTTAGAAATCACTTAGCAAGATCATAATAAAATTGGTAAATAAGGAATCTGTCAGATTAATCAACAGGTCCATCAAGAACTTTGCAAAGAGACTCAAAAGAAGTTTTGGCACAGGTGGTGGGCACATTGAACACAAGTTGTGAAGCACTACCAAGTTCATTTGACAACAGTTATTTGAGATCAGACTTAATAAAATCGTGTTTTTGTTACTTTTTGTTGAGTTTCGTTTTTGAATCGCCAAAAAACGGTGGGTGGCCTCACTAAAAGTGCTATAACCTTTGTCCTGTTTGAAATATTTTGATGAAATCTGGTCATTATGTGTAAATATGAATTGTCTATAAGCCTGTAAAATTTCATTTGGAAATTCATACTTTTGGTCAAAATATTGGCAAAAAACCTAGGGGGGGTCTTTTTTTGGCGCACCCTGTATATAGGCCTATAGACATAATTACAGCATGTCCTTATAGGTCCTACCTTAATTACTTTTAGAAGTTTTAGTCACGCCAAAAGTATGTAGAGCCTTACATGCATGACACCCTATACACACTGACTCTGTCTTCCAAGGCATCGAATTATACAGAATCGCTGCGCTGGTTCGTTGATGTCTCCTTGGCTCTGCTCCCGAGGGTTGACTCATCAGCGTTTTCAGGTTCCTTCAAACCTTTTTTTTATCACCGAGGTTGGAGTGGACCGGAGCGCCCACTTTATAAGTGGACTTCTTGAAGAGACGTACGTACGCTATATAAATTCTTGAAATGAATGAATGAGTCAATGAATAGGTGAATTATACTGTAGGCCTAGCCTAGGCCTACCGTAGGCCTACTATGTTGACCAAGCTCGATCATTTACGTTATCGCAGAATTCCAGTATTATATTATGCTGCAGACGGCGACTATTATATATAGGCCCTATAGGCCTATTTTGTCAGACAGTCTAAGCCAGTGCTGTCCAACGTGCGGCCCGCGGGCCGCATGCGGCCCGCGAGGTGATTTCAAGTGGCCCGCCGGGGCTCGTTGAATTTTTGCACTTTAATTGTGTAAAATAAAGCAAAGGGTAAAGTCACTGGTCGACTTGAGCGTTTATTATTTTTATTGACTTTGTGACAGTTGCCGATTTGGAATGCTATTGTTGTGAAAATAGGCCCCTGAAGATTGTTTTAATTAATTGTCCGTGTCCCTGTCTGCCTGTGTATCGTTGAAACTTAGCCGTATACATGGTGTCTACTTAATTTATGCATAGGCGTGGTATAGCGTCTACCTGGTGTCTACTTAATTCATGCATAGGCGTGGTCTAGCGTCTACCTGGTGTCTACTTAATTTATGCATGGGCGTGGCCAAGCGTCTACCTGGGCCTGACAGGCGTCTACTTAATGTATGCATGGGCGTGGCCAAGCGTCTACCTGGGCCTGACAGGCGTCTACTTAATTTATGCATGGGTGTGGCTTGGCGTGTGTATATATATCGCAGTCACAGGCAGTCATGAGCAGACGTCAACTGTCATCGAACAGACCAGTCAGCGAAGAGAGAGTCATCGGAAACAGTCGTTGAAGAAATCGCCGAGGAACAGTGGGAAGACGCGTCGGTCGGCTGTTGCGGGATCGAATCGCAGTGCAGTCAGCGGGTGATCGTCCGAAGGAAAACGCTTTGGAGAGCGCGACGACGATTTGACGACGCTGCCGAAATTCAGCGCCTGTCGACGAAAGGTTTGGCGACCTTTGCTGTGCCACGACGACGCTTGGATTCGAAGCCTGACCCGTGACGGAAGGTCTGGTGATCTCCGCTGTGCAACGCCGACGATTTGGAGTTCGACGCCGCTGCTACCGACGTATTCGATTGGGATCCGACGCTGTCGACGACGAAAGGTTTGGAGGCCTTTGCTGTGCGACGCCGTCGACTGGGGTTCGATTCTTGACCCGCGGTCGTGCTCTTCGGAAATCCGACGCCTACAGACGACGGAAGGACTGGTGATCGTCGCTGTGCCGCGACGAACAGGATTCAACGCCGGACCTGCCTACGCTTCCGATCGGGTGAGCGCAGTGGTTCAGTTCCTGTCTTCGACGGCGCCGACTCGGGTTCGAAACCTGACCCGCTACACAGATTCTCTGCGTGCGCTGGCGAGGCAGCGGTGATCAACACGACGACGATTCGGCGCTCTGCATTGACAATTGCTGTGAACAGTGGTGCAGTGGTTTTGGGACAGTGGCGCTACACGAATAGCTCCGAACATTGCTCCGAACATTGCTCCGAACTTGCTCCGAACACTGGCGCTATAGAAGTTGGCTGTGGACTGCATTGTGAGTTTCTGTTTGATCGTCGAATAAATGTGTTTCAAGCCTGACTGGCTAGTCGTCAATCTTCAGTTGACGCCGGACTGCACGGACGGACATCACGCCTGAGCGACTAGGGTTTGGGGTTCGGTTCCTGGTGGTCATTTGCCCAGCCCTAGTGATCCGCTACAAACTGGTTCCAGACAGTGGGGTGAAAGAAGAATTCGCTGGACTTCTCGGTACAAACTGGTACCGAGAAGTGGAGTGATTGAATTTCGTCGGACGTCTCAGAATAAACTGGTTCCAGCAATTGGAGTGAAGGAAGAACTCGTTGGACTTCTTGGAAATTCGGACTCAGCCAGTGGAGCGAAATTCAGCAACGATGTGGAACACTGCAGAGATGGACGGAAATGCTGTTGACCGCCCGATGACTTCGACGCCAGCAGCCGGACGAAGGACGGACCTCTTGGTCGACTTTGAGGTCGAGTCCAGCCGCTTTCTGGAGAGAATCGACTTCGATGACCTGCCGAAGAAGGATCGCAGAAGTCTGCTGATTCCTGAGAGAGACTCGACCGCCATGGAATCGAAAGTCTTGGACAGGGTAAGCGCTTTGGAGACAAAAGTCTTGGACAACGCCAGTCGCTTGGTCGGTGAACGGAAGATGACCATGAAACCAGGAAAGTTCGATGGGACTGGGTCTCTCGAATCGTTCTTGGCACAGTTCGACGTCTGCGCACGCCACAATAGATGGACGGCAATCGACAAGGTCGACTTCCTCCGTGTTTCCTTGGAAAAGGCAGCAACGCAACTGCTGTGGGACTTTGGAGCGCGAACGGAGGTGACGTATGAAGAATTAGTCGAAAGACTTCGTCAGCGATACGGTGCGGAAGGTCAGGCCGAGACTTTTCGTGCGCAACTCTACTATCGTCGACAAAGAGCGGATGAAAGTCTGGGAGATTTGCTGCACGACATCCGGAGACTCGTCGTTCTTGCTTATCCGGTGCCGTCGAACGAGACGACCGAGATCGTTGCGAAGGACGCCTTCCTTGAAGCCATCCGTGACCGGGAGTTGTCTCTGAAGGTGAGAGAACGGGAACCGAAGACGATCGACGAGGCGTACCGAACAGCTCTACGCTTGTCGGCGTATCAGCATTCTGCAGACCTGGAGGATCGTCGCAGACCTGCGAATCGAGTAAGAGGAACTCAGGATGGCGACGCCGGAGGACAGCTTCAGTCCCAGCTGGACAGTTTCTTTGCTGCACAGCGAAAGTGGCAGCAAGACATGGAAGGAAAGATCTGCCGACAGCTGGAGGAACTCAGAAGCTCGAGCAGGACGAACTTCGACGCCGCGCCGATGGTTCCGCCGACCATTCCGTCTCAAGGTAACGCTTCGTGGAATCCGGGACGTGGGTCGACCTGCTTCAAATGTGGGTCCCCAGGGCACTACGCACGCCAGTGCCGACAACGGCGACAGTTCTCCGACCGTCGGAACGACGATGGACGTGACTCGGGTCAGCCGACAACCGAGCGTAACGAAGAGACCGTCACCAACCATACAACGAGAGACAGAGCAACGGTTGTGACGAACAACGCAGTCTACATCCAGGGAATGATCAACGGACGGCAAAGAACATGCCTAGTGGACACTGGGTCGGAGGTAAGCCTGGTTCCCTCGTCTGATGTTGATGGTTTGTTGCTTCAGCCTAGCACTCGCATTCTCTTGGCTGCTAATGGAACGCGCATAAGGGTTTTGGGTCAAGTTGATGTTCCAATTAAGATTGCTAGAGGTTTTTCCATTGAGACTAATTTCCTTGTCTCTGATCAAATTGGTGAGCCGATGCTTGGAATGGATTGGTTGAGACAACACCGCTGTCGTCTGGGTTTTGGTCAGGGTGCACTCTTTGTTGGCCGACGCCGCATTCTTTTGGTTAAGGGCAATGGTGCGCTTTGGTGTCGCAGGGTTATTGTTGCAGAGGAGACCACTGTTCTTCCTCGTTCACAGTGCGATATTCCCTGTAGAACGCAATATCGTAATTTGACGACCACAGCTGAAGCGTGGATGACTGAATCAAAAGAAATTCAACCTGGACTGCATGTGGCTAGGGTTGTGCTGAATGATGATGATGATAAAATGTGCATTCGTGTGGTGAATTTGAATGAACAGCCTGCTATGTTAACTGCTGATTCGATTCCTGATCTGCGCTTTGTAAATATCGAGAAATCCTTGAGGGCGCATGGCTTGCGGGTGCATCCTGCAAAATTTAAAAAAGTGACCGGAGAGTCGACCAAAAATGTGACCGGAGGGACGACCCAAAAAGTGACTGGAAGGTCGCGTCCAAAAGTGACTGGAGTTGTGGATCCTGCGATGAGTAAATGTTCTGCAAACGTGGGGAATAATGGGTCTTTGCAGTTTTGCTCTGGTCCGACCCGAAAGGATTTCAGTCTTCTTTCCGGAATTGATGCATGCCTGAGAGTCTCGTCTCGCACTGTATGTTGTAGCGCGATTGAATTGTGCTATGTATATGCGATGAGTAGTGGTTCTGCGAGTGAGTCCGGTTCCGCTAGGTACATGTGGTTTTTGAACTATGGACCTTTGCCTTTCGACCCTGGAGGCTCTTGGTCGGATTTGGGTCGACCTAACTGGGAGAACAACGCGGCCGAAAGAAAGTTAGTCTAATGATTATTTGGTCGTGCCTGGCCAATGTTTTTTTAATTCAAATGTGAAGCCGTGCGTGGCTTTTATTTTTATTTAATTGTCTGTTAACTTGTTCGTAATTAATTGTATAATGTCGCTTTTGAAAAAAAAAAGAGAGAAAGAAGGGGGGTGTGACCAACAAGGCACACCGTACCCGAAATAAAAAAAAAATAGAGAAATAAGCCTGAAAAAAAAGAAAAAAAAAGAAAAAAAAAAGAAAAACAGGCGAAGAAAAACGAGAGGAAAAGAAAGAGGGGGTTGTGACCGAGAAGGCACATCGCACCCGAGAGAAATGAAAGAAAAAGAGAAAGGGGGTCGTGCGTGAAAAAGCACTTCGCACCCGAGAATAAATTTGGCCATTTGAGATGTTTGTAATTAAGGTGCCATGTGGCAGTTGTTTTTCAAAAGGGAAATGATGCTGATAGGAGAGCGTGTTAGATTTTCTTTTGGACAATTAATCATGTTTTATGGGATGTTTTGGTAGGTTTTCTGTTAAGTGCTCCAAGGTGGGCCTTGGATTGCTTCTGGGGGAGGCGTGTTGTGAAAATAGGCCCCTGAAGATTGTTTTAATTAATTGTCCGTGTCCCTGTCTGCCTGTGTATCGTTGAAACTTAGCCGTATACATGGTGTCTACTTAATTTATGCATAGGCGTGGTCTAGCGTCTACCTGGTGTCTACTTAATTCATGCATAGGCGTGGTCTAGCGTCTACCTGGTGTCTACTTAATTTATGCATGGGCGTGGCCAAGCGTCTACCTGGGCCTGACAGGCGTCTACTTAATGTATGCATGGGCGTGGCCAAGCGTCTACCTGGGCCTGACAGGCGTCTACTTAATTTATGCATGGGTGTGGCTTGGCGTGTGTATATATATCGCAGTCACAGGCAGTCATGAGCAGACGTCAACTGTCATCGAACAGACCAGTCAGCGAAGAGAGAGTCATCGGAAACAGTCGTTGAAGAAATCGCCGAGGAACAGTGGGAAGACGCGTCGGTCGGCTGTTGCGGGATCGAATCGCAGTGCAGTCAGCGGGTGATCGTCCGAAGGAAAACGCTTTGGAGAGCGCGACGACGATTTGACGACGCTGCCGAAATTCAGCGCCTGTCGACGAAAGGTTTGGCGACCTTTGCTGTGCCACGACGACGCTTGGATTCGAAGCCTGACCCGTGACGGAAGGTCTGGTGATCTCCGCTGTGCAACGCCGACGATTTGGAGTTCGACGCCGCTGCTACCGACGTATTCGATTGGGATCCGACGCTGTCGACGACGAAAGGTTTGGAGGCCTTTGCTGTGCGACGCCGTCGACTGGGGTTCGATTCTTGACCCGCGGTCGTGCTCTTCGGAAATCCGACGCCTACAGACGACGGAAGGACTGGTGATCGTCGCTGTGCCGCGACGAACAGGATTCAACGCCGGACCTGCCTACGCTTCCGATCGGGTGAGCGCAGTGGTTCAGTTCCTGTCTTCGACGGCGCCGACTCGGGTTCGAAACCTGACCCGCTACACAGATTCTCTGCGTGCGCTGGCGAGGCAGCGGTGATCAACACGACGACGATTCGGCGCTCTGCATTGACAATTGCTGTGAACAGTGGTGCAGTGGTTTTGGGACAGTGGCGCTACACGAATAGCTCCGAACATTGCTCCGAACATTGCTCCGAACTTGCTCCGAACACTGGCGCTATAGAAGTTGGCTGTGGACTGCATTGTGAGTTTCTGTTTGATCGTCGAATAAATGTGTTTCAAGCCTGACTGGCTAGTCGTCAATCTTCAGTTGACGCCGGACTGCACGGACGGACATCACGCCTGAGCGACTAGGGTTTGGGGTTCGGTTCCTGGTGGTCATTTGCCCAGCCCTAGTGATCCGCTACAAACTGGTTCCAGACAGTGGGGTGAAAGAAGAATTCGCTGGACTTCTCGGTACAAACTGGTACCGAGAAGTGGAGTGATTGAATTTCGTCGGACGTCTCAGAATAAACTGGTTCCAGCAATTGGAGTGAAGGAAGAACTCGTTGGACTTCTTGGAAATTCGGACTCAGCCAGTGGAGCGAAATTCAGCAACGATGTGGAACACTGCAGAGATGGACGGAAATGCTGTTGACCGCCCGATGACTTCGACGCCAGCAGCCGGACGAAGGACGGACCTCTTGGTCGACTTTGAGGTCGAGTCCAGCCGCTTTCTGGAGAGAATCGACTTCGATGACCTGCCGAAGAAGGATCGCAGAAGTCTGCTGATTCCTGAGAGAGACTCGACCGCCATGGAATCGAAAGTCTTGGACAGGGTAAGCGCTTTGGAGACAAAAGTCTTGGACAACGCCAGTCGCTTGGTCGGTGAACGGAAGATGACCATGAAACCAGGAAAGTTCGATGGGACTGGGTCTCTCGAATCGTTCTTGGCACAGTTCGACGTCTGCGCACGCCACAATAGATGGACGGCAATCGACAAGGTCGACTTCCTCCGTGTTTCCTTGGAAAAGGCAGCAACGCAACTGCTGTGGGACTTTGGAGCGCGAACGGAGGTGACGTATGAAGAATTAGTCGAAAGACTTCGTCAGCGATACGGTGCGGAAGGTCAGGCCGAGACTTTTCGTGCGCAACTCTACTATCGTCGACAAAGAGCGGATGAAAGTCTGGGAGATTTGCTGCACGACATCCGGAGACTCGTCGTTCTTGCTTATCCGGTGCCGTCGAACGAGACGACCGAGATCGTTGCGAAGGACGCCTTCCTTGAAGCCATCCGTGACCGGGAGTTGTCTCTGAAGGTGAGAGAACGGGAACCGAAGACGATCGACGAGGCGTACCGAACAGCTCTACGCTTGTCGGCGTATCAGCATTCTGCAGACCTGGAGGATCGTCGCAGACCTGCGAATCGAGTAAGAGGAACTCAGGATGGCGACGCCGGAGGACAGCTTCAGTCCCAGCTGGACAGTTTCTTTGCTGCACAGCGAAAGTGGCAGCAAGACATGGAAGGAAAGATCTGCCGACAGCTGGAGGAACTCAGAAGCTCGAGCAGGACGAACTTCGACGCCGCGCCGATGGTTCCGCCGACCATTCCGTCTCAAGGTAACGCTTCGTGGAATCCGGGACGTGGGTCGACCTGCTTCAAATGTGGGTCCCCAGGGCACTACGCACGCCAGTGCCGACAACGGCGACAGTTCTCCGACCGTCGGAACGACGATGGACGTGACTCGGGTCAGCCGACAACCGAGCGTAACGAAGAGACCGTCACCAACCATACAACGAGAGACAGAGCAACGGTTGTGACGAACAACGCAGTCTACATCCAGGGAATGATCAACGGACGGCAAAGAACATGCCTAGTGGACACTGGGTCGGAGGTAAGCCTGGTTCCCTCGTCTGATGTTGATGGTTTGTTGCTTCAGCCTAGCACTCGCATTCTCTTGGCTGCTAATGGAACGCGCATAAGGGTTTTGGGTCAAGTTGATGTTCCAATTAAGATTGCTAGAGGTTTTTCCATTGAGACTAATTTCCTTGTCTCTGATCAAATTGGTGAGCCGATGCTTGGAATGGATTGGTTGAGACAACACCGCTGTCGTCTGGGTTTTGGTCAGGGTGCACTCTTTGTTGGCCGACGCCGCATTCTTTTGGTTAAGGGCAATGGTGCGCTTTGGTGTCGCAGGGTTATTGTTGCAGAGGAGACCACTGTTCTTCCTCGTTCACAGTGCGATATTCCCTGTAGAACGCAATATCGTAATTTGACGACCACAGCTGAAGCGTGGATGACTGAATCAAAAGAAATTCAACCTGGACTGCATGTGGCTAGGGTTGTGCTGAATGATGATGATGATAAAATGTGCATTCGTGTGGTGAATTTGAATGAACAGCCTGCTATGTTAACTGCTGATTCGATTCCTGATCTGCGCTTTGTAAATATCGAGAAATCCTTGAGGGCGCATGGCTTGCGGGTGCATCCTGCAAAATTTAAAAAAGTGACCGGAGAGTCGACCAAAAATGTGACCGGAGGGACGACCCAAAAAGTGACTGGAAGGTCGCGTCCAAAAGTGACTGGAGTTGTGGATCCTGCGATGAGTAAATGTTCTGCAAACGTGGGGAATAATGGGTCTTTGCAGTTTTGCTCTGGTCCGACCCGAAAGGATTTCAGTCTTCTTTCCCGAATTGATGCATGCCTGAGAGTCTCGTCTCGCACTGTATGTTGTAGCGCGATTGAATTGTGCTATGTATATGCGATGAGTAGTGGTTCTGCGAGTGAGTCCGGTTCCGCTAGGTACATGTGGTTTTTGAACTATGGACCTTTGCCTTTCGACCCTGGAGGCTCTTGGTCGGATTTGGGTCGACCTAACTGGGAGAACAACGCGGCCGAAAGAAAGTTAGTCTAATGATTATTTGGTCGTGCCTGGCCAATGTTTTTTTAATTCAAATGTGAAGCCGTGCGTGGCTTTTATTTTTATTTAATTGTCTGTTAACTTGTTCGTAATTAATTGTATAATGTCGCTTTTGAAAAAAAAAGAGAGAAAGAAGGGGGGTGTGACCAACAAGGCACACCGTACCCGAAATAAAAAAAAATAGAGAAATAAGCCTGAAAAAAAAGAAAAAAAAAGAAAAAAAAAGAAAAACAGGCGAAGAAAAACGAGAGGAAAAGAAAGAGGGGGTTGTGACCGAGAAGGCACATCGCACCCGAGAGAAATGAAAGAAAAAGAGAAAGGGGGTCGTGCGTGAAAAAGCACTTCGCACCCGAGAATAAATTTGGCCATTTGAGATGTTTGTAATTAAGGTGCCATGTGGCAGTTGTTTTTCAAAAGGGAAATGATGCTGATAGGAGAGCGTGTTAGATTTTCTTTTGGACAATTAATCATGTTTTATGGGATGTTTTGGTAGGTTTTCTGTTAAGTGCTCCAAGGTGGGCCTTGGATTGCTTCTGGGGGAGGCGTGTTGTGAAAATAGGCCCCTGAAGATTGTTTTAATTAATTGTCCGTGTCCCTGTCTGCCTGTGTATCGTTGAAACTTAGCCGTATACATGGTGTCTACTTAATTTATGCATAGGCGTGGTCTAGCGTCTACCTGGTGTCTACTTAATTCATGCATAGGCGTGGTCTAGCGTCTACCTGGTGTCTACTTAATTTATGCATGGGCGTGGCCAAGCGTCTACCTGGGCCTGACAGGCGTCTACTTAATGTATGCATGGGCGTGGCCAAGCGTCTACCTGGGCCTGACAGGCGTCTACTTAATTTATGCATGGGTGTGGCTTGGCGTGTGTATATATATCGCAGTCACAGGCAGTCATGAGCAGACGTCAACTGTCATCGAACAGACCAGTCAGCGAAGAGAGAGTCATCGGAAACAGTCGTTGAAGAAATCGCCGAGGAACAGTGGGAAGACGCGTCGGTCGGCTGTTGCGGGATCGAATCGCAGTGCAGTCAGCGGGTGATCGTCCGAAGGAAAACGCTTTGGAGAGCGCGACGACGATTTGACGACGCTGCCGAAATTCAGCGCCTGTCGACGAAAGGTTTGGCGACCTTTGCTGTGCCACGACGACGCTTGGATTCGAAGCCTGACCCGTGACGGAAGGTCTGGTGATCTCCGCTGTGCAACGCCGACGATTTGGAGTTCGACGCCGCTGCTACCGACGTATTCGATTGGGATCCGACGCTGTCGACGACGAAAGGTTTGGAGGCCTTTGCTGTGCGACGCCGTCGACTGGGGTTCGATTCTTGACCCGCGGTCGTGCTCTTCGGAAATCCGACGCCTACAGACGACGGAAGGACTGGTGATCGTCGCTGTGCCGCGACGAACAGGATTCAACGCCGGACCTGCCTACGCTTCCGATCGGGTGAGCGCAGTGGTTCAGTTCCTGTCTTCGACGGCGCCGACTCGGGTTCGAAACCTGACCCGCTACACAGATTCTCTGCGTGCGCTGGCGAGGCAGCGGTGATCAACACGACGACGATTCGGCGCTCTGCATTGACAATTGCTGTGAACAGTGGTGCAGTGGTTTTGGGACAGTGGCGCTACACGAATAGCTCCGAACATTGCTCCGAACATTGCTCCGAACTTGCTCCGAACACTGGCGCTATAGAAGTTGGCTGTGGACTGCATTGTGAGTTTCTGTTTGATCGTCGAATAAATGTGTTTCAAGCCTGACTGGCTAGTCGTCAATCTTCAGTTGACGCCGGACTGCACGGACGGACATCACGCCTGAGCGACTAGGGTTTGGGGTTCGGTTCCTGGTGGTCATTTGCCCAGCCCTAGTGATCCGCTACACTATCAGGAAGGCCAATCCGAAAACTAAAATTACTCTATTCTTTTTCTTCTTAGGGTTAGGTTCCAGTAGTCTGGAGATTGACTCACGGCTTCTTGTTTAACAACTCCCATTACTGTACTCAGCTAAACTCACTTTGCAAACCGCCCCAAACCGTTCACTTCTGGTCAGTTCCTGAGATCTGTACAGAGTTCCAACACGTCTGCAAGTGTCTGCGACATTCCATTCAAGAGATAGTCTAATTCTAGTTCTTAAGGGTTAAATAAAACCAACCAATAAGAGACCCAGGGACCAGGGATGACGAATGTCGATGTCTTGACTCTGTCTGGTCCGAGGAATATGGTGCTAGCTCTTTAGACCGAGACTCTGGCTTCGACGATTTTTTTAATGAAAGTAAGAGAAGGAGGATGGAAATTCGCCCCAATCATGAAGTGGATCTCAGCCAGAAGAAATTGATTGGGTGACGTATTATACTGAAGAACTGAGCTGGCCAAACTGTGCTGGGCGACAAAACTGAGTGCGATGCAGGGATAAACGCCACCGTTGCCTTGCGCATTTTGGTGCTCAACTATTGAGAAGCATGACAATCGTGGTTTGTGTAGTCTGCATGCTATTATTCAATAGTAGGCCTATATATTCCTGTGGAACTCGTCGAACTCTTTCAATAAACTGCTCAAGACTTTCCTCTTTGTCCATTCCTAGGTCAGGATCATCTCTGAATAGGCTATAGTTATCTTAAACCGGCGGTATATAAATTTCATAACAGATAGGTTGTATACATGTAGATTGATAGATAGGTTAGAATCATTTAGTATTAAATTTCAATACTCGTTTCAATGTTAATATATCAATAAATTTTTGTTTTACTGTTGCGGCCCTCGGCTTCAAAAATCTTGCTTTTGCGGCCCTTGGTACCAAAAAGGTTGGACAGCACTGGTCTAAGCCGAACTTGTTTGAACAGCTGCTGCTTCTTAAAGAAAATTAAATAGATATTTTCTGACACCATGAATAATAATAGGCCTGCTCATAGAAATAAGGAAAGTTAAGGCACGCGATTCCTGCCTAAACTTTTTGCTGATGATGTAGGTCTAGGCCCATATAGGCCTTCGGCGCACGTAATGTTTAGCATAGGCGGAGACCTGCGCCGAGAATTGGGGGGGACGGAAAGACGCGAGATTTTCGGAAAAATTTCTGACGACCGGCGAAATCCCGGGGAAAAATTTATTTTCGCCGCCAAAAAAGTTGATGACCTTTTTTTTTTTTTTTTTA
This sequence comes from Lumbricus terrestris, assembly GCA_949752735.1. Taxonomy (NCBI): domain Eukaryota; kingdom Metazoa; phylum Annelida; class Clitellata; order Crassiclitellata; family Lumbricidae; genus Lumbricus; species Lumbricus terrestris. The sequence continues at coordinate 55,598,942 of OX457036.1, read as the reverse complement.
GTCATCCGGCCAAAATTTCGACCAAATCTCCCAAAAAATTCTATTTTCGCCGCCAAAGAAGTTGATGACCTTTTTTTTTTTTTTTTTTAGTCATCCGGCCAAAATTTTGACCAAATCTCCCAAAAAAATTCTATTTTCGCCGCCAAAAAAGTTGATGACCTTTTTTTTTTTTCTTTTTTTTTTAGTCATCCGGACAAATCTCCACCAAATTTTCTATTTTCGCCGCCAAAAAAAGTCTTGACGCTCAAACATTGGGGGGGACAAATGCATGGGCCGTCCCCCCAACACTTTTATTGGGGGGGGACCGTCCCCCCCTAGGTCTCCGCCCATGATGTTTAGCCTAGCCTAATTGATGTACACCCAGGCCGAATTAAAATTGCGTAGGCCTATAATTTATAATTTTCAGACAATTTAATCCTGTCTATAGTAGCTTAATTGATAATTAATTTGTAATTCAATTACAATTTTTTTCTATGAGGCCATGATTGGTAATTTAATTGTAATTAATTAATTTGCGTGTTAGACCTAGGCCTATACTTTGTAATTTGCCCATCCCTGGCTAAAAGTACCGTAAGCCGGGTCTATCCGCATTTAAGCCTATGTAGGCCTATATATACCTGTAAACAAGACCTATGCGATTTTTCTGAGAAGGGGAATGTTGTGTATATAATTTTTCTGGAGATACGCATATAGGCTTACGTGATTAGGCCTATGTAGGCCTGCATGTAGCCTAAGCAACAGCTCTAACTTTTTACCCGTGCATATAGGCTAATTCCTGCAGGGACCCTCCCTCAAATTAAGATGCCTATATGATTCAAGGGCGGATACAGAAATTTTCGAAAGGGTCGGGGGCAAAATTTTCGGTCTTGACCGTCTTGGGACTGGGAAAAAATTTCGTCTTGGTCACCGAAAAATCTGATGACCTTTTTTAGTCATTTGTCTCGAATTCTCAAGAACAAGATACCATTTTATCCCCCAAAAATAGTTGATGACCTTTTTTAGTCGTACGGACCTCGATCGTGTCCGTGAGGAGGGGCCTACGCAACTAGCCTACTCATGGGGGGGGGGGGGGGGGGAAGAGGGGACGTCAACTTTTAAAGACAGAATAGCTGGTCAAAAATAAGGAAATTTCTAAATAGAGGGGGCATGGCCGGATTGGCTCGCTCTGGATCCGCCCCTGCCTAGATTAATCACTGGTCTATCCGGGTGAGAGACCCGACATTTATTTTGGGAACTATAGCCTATAGGAGTGAAAGGCTTATATATAAACCACTTTCGGAACTGATATGCCTACATGTTAGGCTACAGTTTCAGGGCTTTTAATGCCCATGGAATTCATAAATCCGGGCATTAGCCTATTCAGACTGTGTTGCAAAAAGTATTCTTGGTAAAAGATTAATTCTTGTAGCTGTTGATCCGAACCTGTTCGAGCAAAATTAGGCTACCTCAGGTTTTGTCGATTTAAAATCGTTTAGGCCTATAGTCTAGGTCCAGGTCCAAGGGTTCCTTGGGTATAGGCTAGGCCTAAAGGAGGGTCGGCGCCGCTCGGCGGGCTAATTTTCGAGATAGACCTCTAATACAAATAAACAAGACAGCAAATAGAGGCGTAGGCCTAAAGATAGAAATGTTGTTTCAATTGCAGCTGTAGCACTTCCTCATTGGGACGTCTTAAACATACATGTAGGCCTGTCAAAACAACGGCTATTATTGTCAAAGATAATAGTTTTACTTTGTTATTATGATCAAAACGTGACACGTTTCGAGTTTTCGACTGTTTCTGCAATTTAACCGGTATGGGCGTGGTGAATGGGTTAACCACGTGACCGTCAGTAGCCAATTGACGAGCAACACGCGAATTAATACAAATTATAAGTCGAGCTGTGATGCGGTCTCAGTCTTTGCCACGTTGATGGTTTCTGGGCTGGTGTTAACTTTTAACAAATACAGTAAAAATACGTTAAAATGGCAAAAATTTCAGCCTTCTTGTGTCTCGTCGTTATCGCAGGGGCCTTGGCCGAGTATAAGGAAGAGGATAGCGTGCTCGTTCTGACGAAGGACACGTTCGACAAGGCGTTGGAAGAGTTTAAATATGTGCTCGTCGAATTTTGTAAGTTGATTGCTTGAACAAGAGTTTTGTAGCGCCTTTATAATTCTTGCAGCAAGGTTGGATTGACACGTACCGTGAAATAGTTATGTCGCAGTTGTGTAACTAATATAAGTTGTGCAGCGCTGTTGTGAGAGATGTCAATATGTGCAGACGAGATCAATAACTTGTAGCGCTGTTTGAATACAGTTGATCTTGAACAAACATGGTAACATATTGAAACATTGTTTCTTGTTTTAAAAAAAAATCAGTCTTCCTTGTACATATGTTTACATAGGCCTACACAGTTCTCTGATTAATTACGCAGTGCATGTATTGCAGTTTCATGGCGCGATTCCCATTATCTTGTAATAATCCTTTATGAAACTGACAAACTATGAATCGGACTATTTTGAACAGCCCTTCTAACTAGACACAGCGCTCGTGAATAGGCTGGTGCCCTGCTCTTGGCTTTCAAGTGGCGCTCTAGAAATTTTGTGGTTATGATCGCGTTTTATGCTGTTAGTGGTGACTTCGGATGCAGTCGATTGTCTGACACCCAAATTATTCCTAATGTCACTTGAAAACTATGCCAATTATCAATCCAGCTAACGAAATTGTGCTTTTGAGCTGTTAATATTACAACAGGTCAGTTCTTGCATGAAATTTAATGGATTGATGGATCAGTGTATCAAGCAGGCTTTATATGTATTAATCAGAGTTTAAAGTGCCGTTCCCACTGCTCTCGAAATTATTTGCATGCGTTCCCACTGCTCACCATGTATAGAACCCAGGAAACGCATAAAACTCTTCTTTGGCATTCCCACTGCTTACCCGAACAACTTTAACCATGGGTATTAATGAATTGATGAATGCCGTGATGGATTATGGATTAATGGATAATTACAGTTGAGACAACTGATTGATGGATTGCCGATTGGATAAGTTGTGGGTATGGATGACTGAATTGGTGGCAGTGAGATGGACTGATTGATTGAGAAAAGGGTATTACTGTAGTTGTGGCTGGCCAGGAGAACATGCTGTTGTGTATCGTTACATGTTTGCACTAAAATGTATTTTAGTGCATCGTAATGTAGCATGTACATGTATGTACAGCATTTGTGGTCAATTTTTTTAGTGCTTGAGTCATGTAATGTCATGATTACAGATTCAGGCCTCTGATAGATGGTTATGGTTTGGGACGTTGGGCAAGTCCTTCAATTGATGTTTGGTTGTTTGTGGTGCTGAATAAATGTAGAATGATTGTCGGTATGTGGAGTACGTATCTGTATGCTTGTATTGTGTCTCTGATGTGGCTATCTAACATGTTAAAAGTTGCAATATTGATTAGGTGAGAAATTGTGTAAAATTGAGACTCATGTGACTGCTAAATGATTGTTTGTAGGTGCACCAAAATAAATGTCCTGTTTGTTGCATTACATTTCTATGCCAACTTCGGATTCTCTTTAGATGCACCTTGGTGTGGCCACTGCAAATCGTTGGCACCCGAGTATGCGAAGGCTGCAAAGGCCCTGAGGGAGGAAGATTCCGAAGTTCGTCTGGCCAAGGTCGACGCCACGGAAGAGACGGAGCTGGGTGAGCGATTCCAGGTCCGGGGATACCCAACCTTGAAGTTCTTTCGCAATGGTAAGCCCAGCGAATATGCAGGCGGTAGGACAGGTCCAGAAATCGTCAACTGGCTCAAGAAGAAGACTGGTCCAGTCGCTCAGCAGCTTGAAGATGTAGCGGCCGCAAAGGCTCTGGTCGACAAGGAAGAACTGCTGGCTGTTGGTTTCTTCAAGGTACTGCAATTCTTTACTTCCTTTGTAGGCAAGGAAAGTTTGCAGTGCTGTCAAATTACTGTCCATTTTACAGATTAAATCAGTGGTGTAGCCAGGAATTTTTTTTAGTATTAGTAGCACAATTGAAATTTTTGGTTCATAATTATAATTTTTTTTGTGTCGAAGTAGGTCTGACCTATTAACCTAGATTGGGATGTTATCACAATATACATTATTAATAATGGTGAATGATGTCTTCAGGTGAAATTACTGCAAAAATTGATGATCCACTGGAGAAGTCCAGTGAAAGTTGAATTTGATTTTTGTAAGTAAATACGATTTCATTTATGTTAGATAGCAGTGTCCTGCCTGGCCTTATCCTCTTTCAAATCTGTTCTTGTTTTTTTGTTGTTGCTCAGGATCAGGAATCTGATGCTGCTAAGGCATACTTGGATGTTGCTGGCCAACTCGACGACATCATATTTGCCATCACCAGCAATGACGATGTAGCCTCTGAATACAAAGTGTCTGGCGACGCAGTCGTTCTCTTCAAACAGGTCATAATCATCACTTTCATCATCACTACTAGCTTCTGATCCTTAAACAATGTTGTTATTAGGGATGTTAAATGATGATCAGAAATCCGATTATCGTTTTGGAAGATGATTATTGGTTTTTATTGTTTACAATCCAATTATTGAATTCATTTTTCAAGTTATTTTTGTGAAATTTATTTGTATTTTTACTAACTTTAAGCTTAAAGGTGGAAGTGAGAACAAACTAATTACAGCACGCAACAGTAGCTGCGGCACTGCATTGCCCATGGCCTGTTATATGTAAGAGGTCATTGACCAGATATGGATGCATGGCTCTTTGAATGCAGCATTGTCATGCACTTTACCAAATTTTTAACATTTTGTAATGGTGAAAATGAAAACCAATGTGAAATTCGCTGTCAGCAAATGAAGCAAATTAATTACAGAACCTCTCAAACACTTTTATGTTGAAAACATTGCCGAATGCAATGAATCCCAGCACTGTCTTTGCTTACACTGTTAGCAGGGAAATATAGAATTTTCTGTTAGCCAATTTGCATAAAAGGTAATGGGTTTAAAATTGGATTTCTAAAATGCGAAAATCTGTTTATAAAAAACCAGATAGTTTTATTATTACTATGCTGTTATTTTTTATTATTAGGTCTTACTGTTGTTACCTGTATAAATGAATCTGTTGCAGAAATATACAATTTTTGATTTATATTTTATGTTGCATGTACAGTTTGATGATGGTCGAGTTGATTTGAAAGAAAGTTTTGATGCCACAACGATCAAGGAATTCATCAGCGGAAACAAGATGCCTCTGGTCACTGAATTTACCCAGGAGTCGGCGCCAAAGATCTTTGGTGGAGACATCAAGAATCATGTTCTATTGTTTATCAGCAAGCAGTCCGATGTTTTCCAGGAGAAGGTGGACGTGTTCAAGGCAGTTGCTGGAGAATTGAAGGGAAAGGTTGTGATGCCCTTTGATAATTTGTAAAAATATGATTGTTTGTTTGGAACTATTTGGTTAAATAAGTACTTAACTATATGAACACAATTGGAGGAAAAGACCAAACAGCAAAGAGAGTATTGACCAATGGCCCTTCACACTTTTTGGCTGTAGCTAATAAAATGAAGTTGCATTTCCTGTCAGTGACTGCCTCTCAAGACTAACTAGTGTTGCCTTCTGTGCCGCCATTGCTGTTGTCACATCATCCTGCCCTGGTTATTCTCTACTTCCATACAAAAATATGAATTATTGCATATAGTTTTGACTATCATTTGAGGTAACTTGACTAATACCTCGTATATTAATGCTCTTGGTTTTTATTCTTTTTCAGTTTTTTTCATTTGCCTGCCGTTCTGCCTCTCTGGCAAAATAATGGTGTTCATTAATAACAATGCTATAAAGTCATCATATTAATTTAGTTTAGATATATGAATGATTGATTGGCATATTTCAGGCTCTCTTTATCTACGTCGACATTGACATCGATGACCACGTTCGCATCCTAGAGTTCTTCAACACAAAGGTTGCTGACTGCCCAACATATCGGTACATTAACCTCAAAGAAGATGGCATGGCTAAGTTCAAGCCAGAGTCTAACGATATCACCGTGGAGCTGGTTCGCCAGTTTGTTCAGGAGATTCTTGATGGCAAGAGACAGGTATGTTCAGTTCAACCTGAAATGAAGTCTGCTGTCCATCTGTATTGACCTTGCACACATGATTCTTTGTAAAATGTTTTTATGTATTAAAACAATAGGTTGACCGTTCAGAGGTGCTCCAAGTGTGCAAGGCCACGACCCATAAAGTAGGAAGATTATTATTAGTAGTGCTGCTGATTAATCGCGATTAACGCGTGCGATTAACGCGTTAAGCTTTAGGGTTCAATAGAAAAACATTAAGATTAATGTACTTGAAGGAAATGTGTTGCGATTAATTTGCAGTTTATTGCGATTGCAATTTTTTAATCATGTGATTAATTTCGATTAAATTTTTTAATCAAACAGCAGCCCTAATTATTAGTACCAGGCTAATCTAAGGATGTGCCTTTTTGGTGTTCCAACTTCTGTGAGCATTTCATCAATTTTGACATTAAATTGTAATTTTTTCCAAGATACATATTTGCATGCATGTATTTTCAAGATGTCTAAAGGTGATTTTGTAGACTAAATACAGATTGTTGATAAAGCTTCACTTGAATGCTTTGAAGAATTCTAATGGAGCATGATTAAAAATGCAGTTAACATTTGGCATTGTCATTCCGAGTTCATGGTCCATGTTGCATCATTGGGAATTAGGAATGATGATCAGCTGAGAATTATTTCCTAATGAAATCTTCAGCACATGGTTTAGGTGGCCATGTTGTGCTGCCCTTGACAGGCTCAGGCTTCTTAATACTATATGAATAATCGAATGCATACACGTTTTATGTTGCAAATGTTGCATTCATAAATTTTGCTCTTGTTTTCTCGTTCAGCCACATCTGAACTCAGAGGAGATTCCTGAGGATTGGGATGCTAAGCCAGTTAAGGTCCTCGTTGGAAAGAACTTCGACAGCGTTGCTCGTGACAAGACGAAGGATGTCCTTGTTGAATTCTGTAGGTGTTTTCCTCGAAGCTCATTTAATATGTTGAGTAAATTGGTTTCAGTGTATTAATTGTTTATAATAATTTTTATTATTGTTACAGCGTAGACTCGTTAACTTGCTCTCAGTTAACAATGCTGTTTTGCTTAACAATTGATGCAGCTGTCTGCATTAGTTGTATGTCTGAGTTAAGAGTTAAGACCCTATGGCAGTTGCTGTCTCTCTTTGTTCACATAAACGGGGCGCTTGTCAGTAGTTTGACGAGCATGGTATGAATTGTGCTGCTCTTGCCATAAACTTTTTTACTAATTCATCATTATTCTTTGAACACACATCCCAGTTGACATGCTGTACTGGAAGACATTTCAGATGACTTCATACTAACAAGTCCACACTATTATTATTATTATTTACAACTGTGACATTGCAATGGTACCTGATGCATGAGGGCATCAGCCAAGAGATGACTCACCATAACCATGCTGTAATCAGATAGTCGTGTTAAAATAACTTAGGTGATTGTGGGTCAGGCGCAGATTCCAACAGCCAATAGCACGCTTTGAATCATTTGACATGATATGGGACCTGAAGTTTGCATTCTGGGTAGCATTTTCTGCTCTTTTAAGCATTTATTTAAAAAACAAACTGCTAAGTTCATATAATAATTTTGTAAAATGTGCTCAAAAATCACTCCCATGCAGATGCCTTATCAATTCTAGTTGTATGTCTTAGTGTACATTTTTCTGTGAAGGATGTGAGGATTTATCATAAATTATATAAAAGATGGGTTTGAGTATACAGTTCATGATTCATAAACAAGGTCAATTCTATATACTTCCCTTCTAAATAAAAACATTAGGTACTGGTGTGGGGGTGTGTTGCTATCTAGTCTTTAGCATGCTGGACTGTCAACCCAAAGGTCCGAGTTCAATTCCTTCCAAAAAGAATAGATGTTCCCAGATTTCTGCTGAAGTTGCCTTCTTTGGTGAAATTGGATATAAAGTTGTTACCTTAACTATACAGTCTCATTGTGACTTTGGTTAAGAAATATGAGGCTATTCTATTCAAACTAGCTAAAATTTTGATTGTGGTGTGTGTTGTTAGATGCTCCATGGTGTGGCCACTGCAAGCAGCTTGCTCCCATCTGGGATGAACTTGGTGAGAAATTCAAGGACAACAAGGACATCGTAGTTGCAAAGATGGACTCAACGGCCAACGAGTTGTCTGACATCAAGGTCCAGGGCTTTCCAACAATCAAGTTCTTTCCTAAAGACAGTGATAAGGTACAAGACCTGAACATTGAAATTTTGATCATGTGGTTTTTGTCATATCATTGGTTTATGCTTTGTTGTGGCTATATTGCTTGTCATGACTGATTTTATTTCTGACTCTTTTACGACTTCTTTATAATCGCTGTTGTTAGGGGCGATCCATTTAGTATGTACACATGGAGGCAGAGGGGTAACCCAAATGTGTCTGCTTGCGTATGATCGCATATTCTGATAATTTATGTACGAGAAAATATGGGTGCTAAACCTAAAAAATAATTTGTTTATAATTACTTCAAATGAATCCATTCAGTTTTCCGACAATTACTATAAGGATAAAGTAATTGGGCTGTTATTCGTATCACGTACCTGTAGGCCTGTTGCCTCTGACTACTATTAGCTATCATGCAGCTCTGCAGTGAGTCTGGCCATTTACCCCATAGATTGCATATCTTGAAACCTGGACTAGACTGCGCACTGCCGCTGGCTGAAGATTTGAGAACTTTGTCACAGTGCTGTTCTGTAGGATTTCGAGATTCGTGGCAAGTGAAAGTACACTGGTGGAAGTGGCAGATTGTTTAAAACAATGTGCTTGCTTACTTTTATGGATGTTAAATGATTATCGGAAATCAGATTATCGGTTTCGAACTATTTGCAAAATGATTTTTTCGAACTATTTGCAAAATGATTTCTGAATTAATTTTTAAAATCATTTTCATGGTGAAAATTGTAAGAACTGATTCATACATTTTTTTGTACTATAAACTCAAAGTTTACCCAGAGAGAAAAACTAATTGCAGCAAATAAATGGCAGCTGTATATGGTGCTATGATGCAGCATTTCATCATCAAAAATAATTTAACATGTTGTGATTCTGAAAATGGAAAAAATATACAATTCCCTGTTGCACAGTGTACAAGATGAGTTAATTGCAGAATTGTTTGAACAATTTTTGATGTCTAAGACATCGTTGAATGCAATGAAATTTTGCAACAGCCGTCATCTTTGTTTATAGCTGCTAAGCTGGTAATAACTGATTTTCTATGAAGACACCAATAAAAAAACTTATCTATAGTTTAAATTCCGATTTGTGCAGTTGATTTGTTTTATAAAAAAACCATATTGACAACCCTTCCAATTAAACAAGTACCCGTGTGTGCCTAGAGGGACCAATTCTTCTGAATTTCTTTGTGTTCTTAATGGCTGACGCGTTAATATGACTGTTTATAGCTGCTAAGCTGGGAATAACTGATTTTCTATGAAGACACCAATAAAAAAACTTATAGTTTAAATTCCGATTTGTGCAATTGATTTGTTTTATAAAAAAGCCATATTGACAACCCTTACAACTAAACAAGTACCCGTGTGTGCCTTGAGGGACCAATTCTTCCGAATTTCTTTGTGTTCTTAATGGATGACCCATTAATGTGACTGTTGACGCCTGTTATATTTATAACTTATGCTACTATTTATAATATTAATACATTTGTTACTTTAGTCATTCTTATCTAAATTATTATTTTAGTATTTCCCATCAGAATGTTCTTGATATTTTTCGTAATTGTGATTCTTTCTGGTTGCTCTGTGACAGGTGGTAGACTACAATGGTGAAAGGACACTGGAAGGCTTCACCAAATTCCTCGAATCTGGTGGTAAATCTGGTGCTGGACCGTCAGAGGAGGTTTGTGACCTAAGGCACTGCTTAATAATAATATTAACAATGACGATTTCTTTGGCATCATAGCACAGTTACAAGGGCGCCTGAGCCTCATAAACTATACTAAACAGCAGGATAGTTTCCGTTGGTTTGTCCCCAACTATGGAGTGTTGAACTTTCCGTGCTGTAGTACAATGCTGCTGTTGTAGAATAATAGAATTAGGAAGTTATTAATAATTAATGAAACATTGAAGGTACATGTTGTAATGGGCTACTTTTTGTACTGTTCACGATAATTTGTTTATCTGTTGCAGGAAGTTGAGGAGGTTGAGGAGGCGGAGGAGGAGGAGGATGCAGAAAAGACGCGCGATGAACTATAGGTTATGCTACTTTGACGCCATCCTGTCTGTTTTATGTTCCTGTCTTTGTGGTCTTTACTTGTTTTCCATTCGTTGGAAAGTGCGACATTAATTTAGCTTATTCCAGTATCGTCTCGCTAGTTTGCGTCTAGAAAATTCGACTTTAACAGGGACCAAACAAGTTTGGGGGGCTTGTTCATGACGTGCTCCGTTTATGGGAAAGCGGGCATGTGCTGTTTTTGGGTGTGAAATGGGAATGCACTGTCTAGTGTCCGGTTTGGTGAAACTCGAATTTACATATCCCTCATCTTGATTTTTATGGGATGAAATCATGCACAGAATTTTTCAATTCCCATCGATTTACAGATTTTGTGAAGCTGAATTTTTTTTAAAAGGCGGGCTTATCTCTGTCAAGGATCTAGAGTATTTTAATGTTGTGGCTCAAACGTGCGAACATGCATAACTAAATGTGCTTTCTCTTATTCTTTCCAAAGTGCAGCTTGTTTTCAAGGATACAGTATTGTGTACTTGAAAGCTGGTATACTTGGGTACTTGGTAAAAGTGCGTTTGCTTGTATGGGAAGATTTGTACAAGGATAGACTTTGTTTATGTTTTCAAACTTTGACTTTCACACTTGCCTCTTTAGCGTTCAGAGTTTTTAAAGCAAATTTTCATCAGAAACTTGAGAAGCATTTACTTTCACTCTGCATGCAGAATACTTGCATTAGAAGTTGAGTTTTCTGGCAGAGTTTTGCCCTGGATCTTTACAAAACGTTGATCTGGCTCATAGTGGCTGGACAATCTCCTACAAATCACAGGTCTGTTGAGGATGCTTCTCAGGAACTCTACAGGAAACATCTAAAATTTCTTCAGTGTATTCCGACAAGCCGTCTGTTGTGGGAGATCTCTGTGGCCGGGTAGATGTAATTGTGTGATTCAGGCATCCAATTGTCGTGTGCTTATCTTGTAGCATGAGTGTCCATGCTCGCTATGACCCTCGGACGGTCCTCGTTATGTAGGGAGCAAGTTGTTGGTGTACAATTGCATGCGCTATCGACTGCATTCGACGATGGTGCTATATAAATACGAAGACACGTGTCATTGAAGAGATTTCCGTTTTGTCTGTTTGGTGTTTGGTTTATGTTTGGCTTGACGAAGAATGGAGCGAGATGTTTTGAATGTGGTAAATATTTAATAGGTTTTTGCGTTTTTTTACGTGGTTGTGCGTTCCTCTGGTTTCTGATGTTGTTCGGTGGATTTTAATCGTGGAGCATCTACTGCAATATGTTCCGCGCTAGACAACTTGTGGCGGCAATTCAGCTTTGGGTGTCGGTCATTGCAAATCCTGTCCATAAACAAAATTACGCGTGAAACAGTACAAGTGTGCGAGTGCCTGAGTTGGGTGCACTTGTAGCTCGAATAAATATATGCGTACTTGCTTTAATGAGCACGTATCTGAGCTAACTGAACATGTGCTTAGTTTAACTGCATCAGTGAGAGGTGCTGCACAAGTGTCTGAATAAATTTGATGGCGCATCCCTACTGGCAAGTAGTTCAACTGTAATTCCAAATAGTTTGAGAATGTTCAATGGAAGTAGTGAATTTGAATTGAACTGTAATTTGCTTAGCAGCATTCGTATGCATAAATGCATGATGCAGTACACTGTATAATGACGAGTGTGCATTACAAGTGACTTGGAAACTGATGTAGCTCATCGTTAAAGTGTTGAGCATAAAATGTGCACAGCGCAGTATGTATGAGTAGTACTTTTTAAATCATGTGGGTTTGATATTGATTTGATTATGTATATACATTTGTATATAATCATACATTGATCCATGGGTGTGTATCTTTATATATTAATATATATAATCTATGTATGTATATATTTATATATATGCATTTTGATGCAATTTGTATGGCAAAGAATTCATGATGTAATTGCAGGTGAAATTAAAGACAGGTTTAAATTGAAATAGCATTTACTTATTTCGAAATAATTAACCTTTACAATAGTTTTTACACTGCCATTACTTGCTTAATTTTGTTATTATTACCGTATATAGTTACTATGGTTAGGTGTGGTGCAATGATGACAGCATCATTCAAATGAGGAGACGGAGTTAGTACTGTTAGGTTGTGCTCAATGCATAGTTGCATACATGCAGTTTTAAATTTGGTTCATGCGTTTGTGTGACCTAGACACAACTCAGAAATCACGTAGTCCAACCTGTGGTGGATCTAGTTCCCATCATTGGATGCTGCAGCATCAAAGCATGCCTATTCTGCCTGTATGATCAGTTAGCCCTGCATATCTGTAGTTAGCTGAGATTCGTTCTTTGTCACCGTGTGCTGTCGGTTCTTGGGACCCTAGCAACTGTTCTTAGTATTCAATTGAATTGCGGAATACCATAGTCGAAAGTTGACTGACACGTAGGGACAAATGCAAATTACTGCACATTTGGTAATTTTTGCCACTTGCAGCTCTGTTTCATGAGCTCCTTTGTATATCTAATCTATATGTTTCGGTGCCTTGAGAGCAGGGTTTAAAGTGGGTGGGAACTGCGTTCCCACTGCTCTCGAAATTCTTAGTGTGCGTTCCCACTGCTCGTCATGATGGAACCCTGGAAACACATGCATTTCAACAAAACTCTTCATCAGCGTTCCCACTGCTCTCCCAAACCACTGCTGGAAAGCATGTTGTTATATACAGATTCACTTTTTAGTCTACTGGACCCAGTCAGTTTTTTTGTTTTCCAGTGGAAGAAATCGACACAATGGATTCAAAGTCTGTCAATGCCATAGATTAGAAGCCTCAGATGTGTAGAACAAATTAAGTTATTCTACTGACGGCATTTGGTTGTTGTAGCAACTGTTGTGGCAACCATGCAACATTACAGCCACTTTTGGGTCCTTTGGTTCTTTCGCAACAGGAGTGGCCCCACAGTCTTGCGTAGACCTGGACTTCCCATCGACATACAAACCCGGACAGGCGTGTTGCGAAGAGCTCCAATCCGTATCTGCAACTGCTGCCCTCAGCTCGCTCTCCGACCGACTGGCCAGAGAAGGGGCGGACGACATGTTGAGACAGATTTCGACGGGGCGGTTGTGGGAACCCGTCGCCCCTGCCATCTGACTGCAAAGTTCATTAATGGTGGACAGTACGGGCTGGGAAAAACGGGCGGCTAGTTTCCCATCGGCTGGCTTGGGCGGGATGGGGTGGTGAGAGGCTCGCGGAGCCGTCTGTGTCGGGTCGCCCGGGAGAACGATGGGTGGCGTGGGGCTGTACCCCACCATGCAATCTTGTCTTTGACACAACAGGGCTCGTAGCAACCGTCGTCGGAGTTTCTTATTCAAGAAGACGTAGATGATAGGATTGGACACTACCGACGCGTTGGCCATTAGCGACGTGAGGATAAGCCACTGCGTCGGAAGGTTCGACGATTCATTTAGCGCCATCATAACGAGCGGCAGCACGCCGTTTGGTAGCCAAGCGCAGACGGACGACAGCGCCATGACGACCATGGCGGCTGCTAGGCAACGCTGGTGGCGCAGGCGCGTGCGAGGATTCTGGCTGATTAGATGGTTGCTGATGGACGAAGCGATGCTGGACCTGGTGGAGGTGCTGCTCTGGCGAGAGGTGAGACTCCAGCGGGAGGAGGTATGCGAGAGGCGGACGGCGAGGTTGACGACGAAGCTCTGTGTTCCTCCGTTCTGGAGGTTGCGCGACACGGCGCTGACGCGACGATAGACGCGGCAGTAGATGATGACCTTGACGGCGAACGGTGCGAACATGCCGAGGGTGACGTAGCAGAGTGGGAAGGCGATGTGAGCGGCGTCATTTAGGCGCCAGTTGACGGCACAGGCCAGCGTTCTCTCGTCCAGACCGACCCACGAGGAGCTGACGATGGGCATTATTGCTGACCAGAATATGGCCAGTGACCACACAACGACCAGGGCCTTGGCTGTGTATCGTTTCGTAGTGTAGTTGTTGAAGGGGTGGACGGTCACTGATTTATACCTTTTATAAAGAAACAGCAGGACTGGTAGAAATGAGCGTTATATTTTTTAAATGCGTCATTACCTTACAGTCCTTACATCTTGCTCTTGCTGCAAATTTTCATGATTCCCTCGTTTTTTGCTCTCACCCACTTCACCGCTACAATTCTGGGTTCACTGTATCTATAGCCGCCTGATTTTCAGCTTATCTGACCAGTGGGTCTTGACCATGAATCGCTGGGCATCTGCGTAAAGATTTTATGTTGAATGAGAGCCTGTGAAAAGGTGGTTCATAATCTTCACATCACTATATTCACTTAGGCTTCTCCGAGCGCTGTAGAAGTTACGAGATAGCTGTTACGACGGTTATGAAAATGTTAAACATTGACCACGTTCAACGTCTTAAGGCGTTTTCACCGTCATGACAGTCGTGCAATTTTAAGAACTAACCTTGACCGTGATCCCACTGACCTTTCAACAGCAATGGCCGACACCGTATTGATGGAGGCCGTTCCGAATAGGATAACGAGCGACAAGTACCACTCGCACCCAATCCGACCAAGCGGCCATCTTGCCGACAGAAGGGCCGTCAGAAGCATCGGGCATGGCACGACCGAGATCAAGAAGTCACTGCATGCCAGGCTGAAGATGAGAACATTCGTCTGCGAACCATTCATCCGGGCTTTGACCGAAGCCACAACGGTAGCCGCGTTGAAACATGTCCCGGCGACGACCAGCCCTGCTAAGGCTACGGTGGCAGTGGCTCGGTATCCAGGGTGGGATGCGTCGGGGAGGGACGTGTAGGCCGGGAAGGCGGTCGTCGTCGGAGGACCGGTGGTGACGTCATCGGAGGCGTTGATGTAATCGTCGGAAGTGTACAGTGGAAAGGACACGTTGTTCTGCTGCATCGCCCCTTTATTTCTTCTCAAGGATTCTCTCGCGATTGCTGCAGACGTTGTGAATTTTAATCTGACGCTAAGTTGACGATCGCAGACCATTGAAAAAATAGACATCATCATCATCGTCTTCATCATTCATCATCATCATCATAATCATCATCATCATCATCATCATCATCATCACCACCACCATCATCATCATCATCATCTTTTCATACATTCATACATGCATACAGAGATGCAACCAAATAACGGTACAATGGTACATGCATAAGTACATTCTGCATTGCGTTTATTAATTAGTCTATTCATTGGTTTTGGTATACATTACTATACAGGGTGCGCCAAAAAAAAGACCCCCCCTAGGTTTTTTGCCAATATTTTTACCAAAAGTAAGAATTTCCAAATGAAATTTTACAGGCTTATAGACAATTCATATTTACATATGATGGCCAAATTTTATCAAAATATTTCGAACAGAGCAAAAGTTATGCCACTATTATGGAGGCCACCCACCGTTTTTTGACTATTCAAAAACGTAACGCAGCAAAAAGTAAGTTTTTGCCAATATCTTGGCCAAAAGTAAGAATTTCAAAATGAAATTTTACGGGTTTATAGACAATTCATATTTACATATGTTGGCCAGATTTCATAAAAATATTTCTAACAGAACAAAAGTTATATCACTTTTAGTGAGGACACCCTACGTTTTTTGATGATTCAAAAAAGTCAAAAAACGGTGGGTGGCCTCACTAAAAGTGATATAACTTTTGTTCTGTTAGAAATATTTTTATGAAATTTGGCCATCATATGTTATTGTGAATTGTCTATAAACCTGAAAAATTTCATTTCGAAATTCTTACTTTTGGCCAAGATATTGACAAAAACCTACTTTTTGTTGCGTTACGTTTTTGAATCGTCAAAAAACGGTGGGTGGCCTTCCTAAAAGTGGCATAACTTTTGGCCTGTTTGAAATATTTTGATAAAATCTGGCCATGATGTGTAAATATGAATTGTCTATAAGCCTGTAAAATTTCATTTCGAAATTCTTACTTTTGGCCAAGATATTGGCAAAAAACCTAGGGGGGGTCTTTTTTTTGGCGCACCCTGTACATAGGCTACCAACAATTCACCACACACGTTGGCCTACATTGAGATTTATTGTATGCACATATATCTATTCATCTATTCGCTCTACCCTATTCAACTATTAACCATCCGATCTCCCAGGTCTACTCGCTCATCATCATATCTTTCACTCTCTCGGCCTCCAGTATCATCCTCTCTGAAATTTTGCAACCGCTCCTTAGTATATGCTTAACGTGTAAGCCTCTTTCTGCAAGATCTTCACGCCCTCTTCGTTCTGCTGACCGCTTTGATCTATTTGTACCTAGATCACGAACCTCATTAACCCAACATCGGGCTTTTGCTATTGTTGGTCCTTTAATTTGGAATCATCTTCCTTCTGAAATTCGTGGCAGGATTCTTGTAGGAAATTCACCTACATCTTTTCGCTGCTTGAAGACATTTCTCTTTTCATGGGCCTGTCACGCTGAGAGCGCTTCTGAATAGCTCTGCTGTGAGAAGCGCTTTACAAATGCTTTATTATATTAGATTAGATTAGATTAGACTAGATTAGATTAGATATGCTGCACCAACCCTTTGGAACGGACTCCCAACAGACCTCCGACTATCCGCCCATCCTCATACAATATATCTCCTCCTAACCTCCGCTTGCGCGCTCCTCTACTGCTTTCCATTCACGACTAAAAACCGAACTCTTAAAGCTATCCTGTCCCGATTCTAATCAAGTTCCACAGCACGAACACCACCATCACCGACTACCACCGTAGCACCACGCCTTCTCCTCGGCTTGACCTCCCGGATTTTGACCTGACACCGGGACGAAAAGGATAGCCTATAGCTCTGGCTATTGCGGACGTGATTTGAAATAGCGCCGGTGATTAAGCTGATCTCCCTGAGTCCTGACGTGGCTTTTGTGGGCGCTGAGAAATTCTCGTAGATTTGCATTACATTACTTCGTCTTCACTTACCTTCAACTACGCTGTATCTGCTGATCAGTAGTCGTTTATAAACAGACCGCACACCGATCTGGTCCAATCGGACTGAACTGCTCAGACTGGAAAAATCTTTCCGATCGGCTGGAAAAACCTGGAGAAATCTTTCCCATCAACTGGAGAAATCTGGAGAAATCTTCTAGATCAGCTGGAAAAGCCTGGAGAAATTTTCTCAATCAGCTGTAAAAACCTGGAGAAATCTTTCCGATCAGCTGGAAAACCCGGACAAATCTTCCCGAACGTCTGGAGCAACTCTGGTAAAGTCTTACCGTCAGCCCAAATCGCTGGCGTAGACCTAATGACAACACACACTCATGACTCAATCATGTCCAGGCAGGTGGCAGAGTGGATCATTGTGTCTGTGTAGGTCTACACAGTCGTCTTCAATAATTGTTTTCATCTCGTAACTTAGGCCTACGTTTCTACTCTGCGTCCTGTAGCCTACTCGCTCATGTTTGGCCTTAACGTGCCAAACAATTTGTCAACAGATTCGGAAACACTAGAGAACAGCAGACTATTAACTTACTTCTGTTTTGCGCTTCCGTGTTGCTAATGAGAACGTCCTCTGTACATCCTTTCATTGGAGCAATTATGGGCCCTACGTTCGATCGACAAAGGAATTAGGCCTGATTAACTGACGCCGTCGGTCGGCCTAATTTACGCCTAAATACCTAAATAGGCCTAACGCACAACTGTCTGCAACGTCGGCATTCTGTCTTCTTACACTGACCTAAGCGTGCATCCTGCATCGACTTATCTATCACTATTCAGTCAATTGACTGCAGTTTATACAACGCTTCGTGTTTATATATACATTGCTTTATATGTAAAGCATATGGAAACGCAATTGATTTTGATTTGATACAAAATATCAATTGTCATCTAATAATATTATTTACATAATCTTTTTGATATATATATATATATAATATTATATAGATATCTAATATCATATATATATATATATATATATATATATATATATATATATATATATATATATATATATATATATACGTCTCATGACAGATTCTCAAACTCATTAACAGGAGGGAGGCAATAGAGGCAAACTCATAGACAGACAGACAGGCAGACAAACTGTTAGTCAGTTACAGCCTTGGGGCATTTGCTCTGTGCCATGGTAGGGCGCATGTAGCATCGAGAGTACACTGATCTGTCATTAGACATACACATCTTTAAAGGAAAGAGAGGGAAGAAGGAAGGGAGGCAGAGGAAGGGGAAGGGAGGAAGGGGAGGGAGGGGAGGGAGAGCATGATGGAAAAGATTAAAGGCACGACTGAAGGACGTATGAAGGGGAGGAATGAATGCCTGATCGAAGGAAGAGGGGAAAGAATAGCGAAGGAATCGTAGGGAAGATTGAGAGGGGCGAGGTACAGAAGAATGGATGTACAAAGGAGGAGGTAAGAAAGGATAGGAGAAGAAAGGATAACGAGACGGAAGTGCGGAGAGGACCGGAGAAGGAAAGGAAGGGACGGACGGAGAAAGAGTGAGCAAAAGGAATAAAAGATGGAGTGGAAGCCTATCAGTTTTTCATTTCTGCAATTGATACCAATCGAACAACGGGGAATTCCCAGAATTCCCAGTAACAAGGCGCTACATAAGTTATTCTCGACGTGAAGCTCTATACAGCCTGCATCACAAATTCGCGTTCCACAGAATGAATTCCACAATCGAAGTAAAACATTTCTTGTGGAAAATCAAACGATTTTTCTGCGTCGCAAAGTAGAAAAACGTCACCGAGTTGCAACGAACAATTGCGAATATCATCGAACACTAACGATGTACATCAATGCCGAAATTTAATGAACATTACCGGACAATGTCGAGGATAATATATCACCGGATTTTACGGAATAGGCCATACAACCGAAATTAGGCAGATAAGTGTATTTACAGGTAGGCTAATGACGAACTTCGCTAAGATCACGTGATCTGCTTCCGGAAGTTCACCGCGGTCACGTGCTTTGACAGGTAGGCTGCAATTTACACGCAGACGACGAAAATAATAACGATAGTTCTCTTACCGACGACAATATTAAGAAAAACAATAATGTCGCTGACAATGTCTTTACTACAATTGCCGACTTAACGTTTGATGTGACCGCCAATGTTTTCGACTCCGCGGAAGATAAACTCGAATGAGCAAAATGGTTCTTAGAGGTGACTGAAGAAACAATTGCAGTCGCCGACAAATCACTCTCACGGACTAAGGATTGCTTTGAAATCGGCGACGAGGCCTTTGAAGTCACCGACGATGTCTTTGAAGTCGCCGACGATGTCTTTGAAGTCGCCGACGATGTCTTTGAAGTCACCGACGACGCCTTTGAAGTCACCGACGATGTCTTTGAAGTCACCGCCGATCCTTTCAACTTTGTCCCCGACGTCTTACGACTCGCTGGCGATTCTTCCAACGTCTGTGACGCCGTCTTAAAAGTCCCCGTCACAAACGACCGAGTTGCAATGCTGAAGTCGGATGCGAGTAACGACAGGACGAGGCAGAGGGCGAGGGTTGCAATCCGCGCGTGGTTCGTGGAGTCGTGCAACGATGGTGGCTGCGAGTTGCATCTGTCTCGTTGGCAGAAGCACAGCTGACCGTCACCGGGTCTCGACTCTCGCATGCAGACGAGAGCCACGGAGATGCGAAGGTAGAGATTTGTTGAGCACGTGCGGATGTACTGAGCCGGACCTGTTAGGAAAACAGTTCATATGGCAGGGCTTTTTTAACGTGCAGTTGTACACAAAATGTGCAGTTCTAAATGGATTTGTGCAGTTGTAGAAGCACTTCTGTTAAAGTTACAACTATAGCAAAAAGGTCATTGTCCTCCGATTGGAAGCAATATACCATGGATGATGGCAATGGAAAGAAGGGATTGTGCAGTTCTAAAAATTCCTTAAAAACAGCCCTGTTATATGGTAAAATGGATGGTGGTAAAATGAAAGGTGCATGGTAAAACGGAAGGTTAGCTATTTGGTAAAATGAAGTAGGCCTAAGTGAGGTTGGTCAAAGTCAGACATGGAGGATAAAGCAATGTAGCGTCAGAAATGTCGATCATCCTCTTTTCATTTGATCTTGCCTTGCAGGGGTCAATTCCTCATGGATCCAATGCAGAATTGCACTCGCGTATAGGCCTACCAGAAGTAACCTGATTTTTCAGCCATCTATGGGAAATGAATCTGAATTTGTTCGTTGGGAGTTTACGGTCATATTCTGCTTAGCTTTTACGGGACGCAGTTGCTAAAATTAGATAAATTAAAATAAGGTCGGATTTCTATAGCTCCATTCTTGTGGCAGCAACCCACTTACCGATAGAAGTGAGATACAGAATGACAGATAGCGATAAACATATATTCTATGAAACGGATAAATGGACAAAAGAGGAGCAGGGATAGATTGACGTCTACTAGAGAAACATAAAGGCGTTATACATACACACAGAAAGACACAGAGACAGAATTACAGACAGGCACACACACAGAAAGACGGACAGAAAGGCACACACACAGAAAGACAGACAGACAGCAGGAAACATTTGTTTTAGACATGCAAGCAGACCACGCTTTAAACAGACAGTTAGGCAGACAGACAGACAGACAGACAGACAGACAGCAGGAAACACGTTGTTTTAGGCATGCAAGCAGACCACTGCTTTAAACAGACATCTAGGCAGACAGACAGACAGACATACAGCAGGAAACACGTTGCTTAAACGCTTTAAAGTAAACAGACAGCTAGGCAGACAGACGAGCGGACATTCATCCGGTTCTCGTACCATTCGGAGGTTTCTTGAGCCACTTGACGCACGGTCCAAGACAGGTGGTTGTTCGGATCGATGGGTGGCTTCGGTTGAATGGATCAGCGCAGAAGTGTGCGCCGCTGCCATGTCCGGAGCTGCACTCGTAACAGTCGACAGACGAAGGAATTCCATCTAAAGTCATCAGAGCAATAATAACAAATTGTTGTAAGGTATACGTAACACGTTGTGAGGTGAGTATACAGTCATGATTGATAACAGTGTTTCAAGTCATGGTTAGCCCAGGTTATAAATGAGTGAATAACTGAATACGTTAAGTTACAGGAATAATGACAGTGTTCAGCAGCGTAGGCCTGTGTCGCGTGACAGAGTCTCCCCCCTAAAAGTCTCCCCCGGAGACTTTATTTCGAAACAGATTCTCCCCCGGAGGATCTGTTCCAGAATAAATTCGCCCCCGGAGACTATATTCTGAAATAAAGTCTCCGTGGGGGAGAGAATATTTCCGCCGTCTACGAAATAAAGTCTCCTCCGTTCAGCGTAAAATTGGCTACAGTTGCATCAAATTTAGAGATGAGCAGGCTAAACGGTTAGTTTACGTTGCCAGATTAGATCTATATAACAAGAAAACATACAATACTTTTACTTCAGAAAATTTCTTCCAATACAGAGTTTCAGCCAGGGGGAGACTCTGTTTCGGGGGGAGACTTTGTTTCGGGGGGAGACTTTATTTCGTGACACCTGCGTGGTTTCCAGCATGTCAACTTCAACGCCTATACCATAAAACCTGTCCATTGTCTTAATTGATACACATTCATGCAATAAAATTATTTCTTCTGTACAGTGTAAGCTTACATATATACATAAATTGACAATCCTCCATGTGTGATTACATATAATTATTCATTTTATGGTTTATATAGGCTATTATAGTAGGCTGGAGGACGACTTTGGGTGTTGAACTCTGTTAGTATGTAGGAGGTCGTAATCGGTGAGCGACTCACAGAAGCGAACGTTATTGGATGAGAATTGGAGAGAAACGAAAGGCATACAAATCATGAATATGATGCCCACACTTGTAGGCCAATATGCAGTGGCGGCGCCAGCCACTTTTTGTAGCCAGGGCATAGCCAGGGCAGTCATACAAGTGACCAGGGCAGAGGGCGAGTCGAGTGCTCCGTAGCACGGGGTTACATAGGCCCATAATTTTAGCGCCACCGTGCTTGCCATAAATCATACATCTTACACTATTAGGGTCGGCTGATCAGAGGATCAGATGGGCGAAGCCATAAAACCGAACACTTTTTGACATTTGGAACGCAAATCTTATAAATCTTATACAGGGTGGGCCATAAATGGCCCTCCCTAAGGTTTTTGTCAAATATCTTGGCCAGAAGTTGTTTTTTTAAATATATCAAATTTTACAGGCCTAAAGACAATTCATATTTACGCACGGTGGCCAGATTTCACCACAATATTCAAACAGAACAAAAGTTACATCATTTTTAGTGAGAACGTCACTGATTATCAGAGCAAGCGGCGATTATAACTTTATCTCCAGGCATAGGCGCAACCACCCTATGGGACCCACGGGACGCGTCCCCCCCAACTTTTGAGTGGTCCCATTGACTTTATCATTATGGTCCCCCCCAACTTTTAGGACGTGATTCATTTGGTCCCCCCAACTTTTAGGACGTGATTGCGCCTATGTCTCCAGGACCTTGCTCATGAAGTGTATCAATACAAATTTTGTCAGCCATTGACACATTGGGCGTTTTAATTTGATAGATTTTCGATTTGATTATTTTAATAACAAAATTATTAAACTCAATTTTTTTAAAATTTACCAACCGACAGTCATCTTGCTAAATGATGCCACAGCGACGTGCAGTTTTGCTGGTAAGTCCACCTGTTTTTTCCTAAATAATAATAATATTGCTTTTCTGTCAATAACATGTTTTTTTACACCAATGATTTGAGATGTTACTTAATAAAATCGTTTTTTGTTACGTTTTACTGGGTCGTGTTTCTGAATCGTAAAAAAACAGTAGGCGGCAGCTCGCTAAAAGTGATACAACTTTTGTTCTGTTTAAAATATTTTAATAAAATCTGGACATGATGTGTAAATATGAATTGTGTTCTGTTTAAAATATTTTAATAAAATCTGGACATGATGTGTAAATATGAATTGGCCTTAAGCCTATAAAATTTCATTTAAAAATTCCTAATTTTGGCCAAGGTATTGGTAAGAAACCTAGGGATCTTTTTTATGGCCTACGCTGTAGAGTGTAGACTAATCTCACTGACTTAGTGAAGCACCGCAAATCCTCTTTCGATTAGCATTTCGAAAGCAAAAAGTTCAGCAAATAAAGTTACTGAGTCAGGTATAATTATGGGTAGTCTATATTGTTTTGAAGCAAATGTTTACGCTTCATTTGAAAAACAATAAAGCGACAGTTGGGCCTATGCTGTTATAGATCTATTATGCAGTTGTAAACGCAATGTTGGGTAAACAGCCACAGAATTGTTCCCTTCCAGAACTTTTGCATGTATACCAGAATTTTTGCCCAGCCAGAATTTTTGCCTGCCAGAACTTTTTCTCTGTCAAAATGTTGCCCTGTCAGAATTTTGCCCTGTCATAATTTTTGCATTGCCAGAGCTTTCTCTCCCGGAACTTTTGCCCTGCCAGAATTTTGTCCTGCCAGAACTTTTGCCATGCCAGAGAGCGGACGGACGTGAACAGTAAGAACCAATATGACCAAACAGATTCTGGCATAGTAAAATTTCTGGCAGGGCAACGACCAGGGCAACGACCAGGGCAAAGGCTTTTTGGCAGGGCATTTGCCCTGCCATGCCCTGGCGTAGCGCCGCCACTGCCAATATGCAAATACAGGGTAAATAGTTCGGGGAACGGACATTAGCCCCCCCGGACAAAAGCCCCCCCGGACATAAGCCCCCCCGGACATTAGCCCCCCCGGACAAAAGCCCCTCCGAAGTAGGACATTAGCCCCCCAGTCTATTATATCATTGCCTAAAAATGATGCACAAAATGTAACAATAGGCCTAAGTTAAGCGAATATCTATAAGCCTACATTGCACATTAGTTCAACACTGTAAGAATATGCAAAGTTAATTGAAGGTTTGTTATGCATATTATAAAACATTTAAAGACATTAATTGTAGAACGACGCGAACAACTCATTGTGTAAAGTCTCTCATAAACGTCAAAAATTGTAAGTCCAAAGTTTGTGAAATCTATACAAAAGTTTAATGCCTAACTGACTTTAACAAACCTTCGTTGTAGAGAAAACTGACACTAACAAGTAGGCCTACTTACTGTATACGATTCCCATTCGTTCATTTCTCTAATGTATGGATTCTAATTAATTTTGAATTGAAACGACGATAATAAGTCTACGAAGCTGAGACGTAGCATATAACTGACGTTAACAAACCTTTATTGTAGGACACTAAACAAATAGACTGTATAGGCCCTATACGATTCCCATTCAATCATTTCAAATCTAAGTCTATAGGCTAAGGCCTACTGACACAATTAGGACTGGACCTAAATGACAATAAGAACTTATCGTTTGCATGTGACAAGTACTCAGTTACAGCACTATTCTATGATTTGCACAAAGGGGGGCTTTTGTCCGGGGGGGCTAATGTCCTAGGCAAAATCGGGGGGGCTTTTGTCCGGGGGGGCTAATGTCCGGGGGGGCTTATGTCCGGGGGGGCTTTTGTCCGGGGGGCTAATGTCCTACACCCAAATAGTTCAGCTTAAAAGTTGGTTCATTTATGCTGGACCACCCCGTACTTAAACTTCCAAAGACTTAGAAGAGAACTTTATTAGAGAAGAGCTGTGTTCTTTGTGTAGCGAATAACGAGAAGAAGTTGACTACGACAGACGGACGACAGGCGGATAGCCAGTGTTTAATCTAGACGTCTCGGGGTAGGGTAGGGTAGAGTTCCCCCCATGAAAGGCATCCTCAGAAAAAATCTTGAGCAGTTGCTAACATGCACATTATTTAATATTTCCCCGTGCACCACAGAAAAATTGCATAGGTAGGGTATTCTAGAAAACTTGACAGATCTTGTTTACATGCCGTGATATGTAAAATCTGTAGGCCTATGCTACTGGGAAATTCGAAGAGAAAGATTAAAAAAAGGTCATCAGATTTCAAAACTCAGAAATTAATAAGTTTTTGGGATATTGTATCAGAAACACTAAAAACAGTCATTAGATTTTAAAGTGATGTGGGATTTTCTATGTTTCTCGTAAATTTTTGGGAGGAACTAAAAAAATAACCGGTCAAAAGATGTCGATGATGTCTGGCCCAGCAGTTGCCGCCCGCTCTCCAATCCGCCCGAAACGGACATTTTCCTGCCCCCCCCTCCAGAAACCTGAAGCTCTTCCCCAAAGCAGGGGGCCTAGATTAAACACTGTCCAGCAGGATCACAAAGGTTGGTAGCGTTCTATGGGTCACCATCAATAACCGGATGTTATGAGAACAAAGAAGGGATTTCTCCTTAGTGAGAAAGACGGATGAAACGAAAACAACCGCAAACAATTTTCTGAAGCGTCACTCGATGCTAAGCAGAGGGCACCAGCTTATTCAAGAGCGCTTTATAGGTACATCTGGGTATTGAATGGTTATTGAATGGCTAGTGTCTGCGCGAGTCGGCTATTACCGTACGATAGACTGAGATCACATGTAGCCTTATAAGTATAGCTTCGGCTGATGACTTGATGAGGGTAGGCCTATATATATAATGTATACACACCACCCAATATATATACATATACACGAATGAAATAGAACGAGAGAAGGTATAGAATTTAAATAATAATGTTGCAGAACGGCAGTTGGCAATGTGGATCTGCATGGGGACAAGCGCAGATGGGAAGGCCCGAGAGGATTTGGTATGAAGCGGACGAGCAGAACCGGTCTCAATAGTGCCAGAGAAGACATGATTATTATCAATACAGCGCGGCTGGCGCGTCTAACAAACAAAGCCAGGCAGATTTAGAAATTAAGCTCTGGCTTCGTAAACAGAACGGAAGCGAGACCTCAAATTGCAGACAGAACACGTGACGTACGAGGTGAAAGCAAGCAAACTAGAGCGACAAAACATGACTGAAGTTAGCAGCAAGAACAAAATAACGCTCGTACAGCTACATAGGCTTCTCAAAACCTTCTCACCTCACACTTTGAATCGAGCGTGAGAACAAAGGGTTGTGCTCGTCTGTTCGGGCTTCTGGGGCTTGTTGACGTTCTATCAACTGCGCAGGTTAGGCCAACACACAGTGCATGCAAAGAGCGTCAATTGCTATATTACTTTATTACCTAATTACGCGCAAATTTATATTAAATTGCATCTGTTTCAGTTTTTTACGGTGGTCTGATTTGGAATCTTCCAGTATATAGGATACTTTTGCCATGTAGTCGTGAACCGCCCTGACACATGCATACGCACATACACACACACGCGCGAGCCCACGCAAGCACACATAAACACACACACACACACACACATATATATATTTTGTTTGGTGTATATACATTATACAGTATACACATATATATTTTTCCTACACTAAGTAAATACCGATGTGTGCTTGGAACAATTTGGGAGCCTTTCGCGGTCTGATTATATTGCGCTATGAGTGATTGCCTTAATTCTTTTCACATGATTCCAGCGCTGAATGCTAAGCGCTGGCTTCCGATAGTAAGTGCTGCTCCTCATGAGATCTAATATGCAGCACAAGAAGCGCAGGATCGGCAGTGGGAGCGAGTTGCGGCGCTTCCGGTTGACCCGGCGCTGACCCCACCTCGTCAATGACGTTTGACTTTTACAAATGAAAGAAATACATACAAGCCAGTGAAAAGAGATAACCACACAGGGTGCGAAAAGGTCTTAGTTATCAACTCATCATCATCATTATCACCATCATCATCATCGTCGTCGTCGTCGTCGTCGTCGTCGTCATCGTCATCATCATCATCATCATCATCATCATCATCATCATCATCATCATCATCATCATCATCATCATCATCATCATCATCACCATCACCATCACCATCACCATCACCATCACCATCACCGTCATCATCATCATCATCATCATCATCATCATCATCATCATCATCATCATCTGCTGGATGTGTGTCTTTCTATCTTTTTTAAGTTTACCACATCAATCGTTTATTCAAGACATGTCTGCGCATCTTTTGAAATGTAGTTGAACAATTCAGGTTCATGTGCGACGCTATTGTGCGTCCATGTGTTGTGTCGGGGTCCCACTTGTCTCTACTAATCTCTTTTGTTAGCCATACATCGTGGTCCATTGGGGAGTTCCATTGTTTGTCGTCTCATCACTCAGCGTCTCCAAGCTGCAGTCTAAACCTCATTATTGGAATCATCCCCAACAATAAGATGAACGCCGTTCGACTTTAACCGACACCGTTATACTAGCAGCGCTCGTGAATAAGCTGGTGCTCTGCGCTTAGTCTCCAAGTGACGTATTAGAAATATGGATATTGTGATTACGACTAAAATACGTACAGGAAGGATCCGTTGCAATTTCGACCTATTAAAGATGGCGATAAACAAGGTAGAGTTCATCTGTGTGTGTGCGTGCGTGCGTGTGTGTGTGTGTGTGGGTGTGTGTGTGTGGGTAAAACTGGGTAAAACTGGGTACCCCTTGAACCACAACTCTTTCACTCAGAGCAGTTGATCAACGCCACCGATATTCCGTCGTGACTGAATTGCTGAACTTTGTCAGTACCAATACAGTACAGCAGGAATACAGTACCAATACAGTTCCGATACAGTACCATCAGCCTACAGTTGAATGGAGACTATGAATAACACGGTTTAGGTGGGAAATGTGACTCAACACTTTTCAAGGGATTGATGCAGAAGTCAAGGAATCATTAGAAAAGGATTTATGGCCCCGCTGATGTTGTATTGATCCGCTGATGTTGTATTGATCTGCTGATGTTGTATTGATCCGCTGATGTTGTATTGATCCGCTGATGTTGTATTGATCCGCTGAGGTTGTATTGATTGACTGGTTAAAATAATAGAGGCTTAGTGTGAATGGTTACTATCGTAGAGTATGGTATAAGGCTTGATGTATTGTATGGTATTGTATGGTATTGTATGGTAGGGTGTGTTGAGTCGAGTATGGTGATATTGGGCTGGCATGATATGACGAGTCATATTACTTTAGGGTGATGCGGTATATATTATATTATATGGGCCAATGGGTATGGTATCCACTATCCAATGGTTTAGGTATATTGTAGATAAGAATTACGTCCCTGAACAGCTGACCTTGCAATCGATGACGATGTGAGTCAGACGAGTAGGCTACATTCATCGAACTCACGGGAAACAGTAACGTGTTGTCTCTGGTGGGTGTCGCTGTCTGTATTTTTCTGTCTGTCTGTTGATATGCCTTCCTTCCTGTCTGCATGCTTGTTTGGCAGTTTCACTATGTATCATCGGAGACTCATCTGACTATATTATGTTGCTTTTGAGTGTGTATGATATAGAATATCTGTCTCTCTGTCTCTGTTCCTCCGTATCTGTCTCTAGCCCTGCCCCTCTCTCTATGTCTCTGTCTGTCTGTCTATCTGTCTCTCTCCTCTTTCTTTCTGTCCATAGTTTCTATAGCCCTGCCCCTCCCTCTATGTCTCTGTCTGTCTGTCTATCTGTCTCTCTCTCCCCTCTTTCTTTCTGTTCATTGTTTCTGTAACTAGATTTGTTTCCTTTTTCACTGCATCTTTGCTGATATTCTTTTTTCATAATTTATGTGCATCATCTACTTCTGCATCAGTTCAGTCTGTTGCTGTCCTTGTCTTTGTATATGTTTCTCATCGCATTGCGTGTCTAACTGAGTGTCTATACATGTCTCCGCTTTGCTCATATTATCTTTGCTCCTGTCTCTAATTATTCTATGTCTATCCATGAATACATTTCAATACATGTTCCTTTCTCTGCTCCTGTGTGTGTGTGTGTCTCTCTCTCTCTCTGCCTGCGTTTGCCTATGTCTCACCCTCCATCTCTCTCACAAATTGATGAGCTGTTTGTATCTGTGCGTGTTCCTGTCTGTCGCTCCATACCTTAATGTGTACCCATCACCATCAGTCTGCGCGTCGTCAATTCTCAGAGGGACGGAGGCGCAGGTGTCGATGTATTCATCGATACTTAGGTTAACCGGAAGTCAAGTAATGGTCTCAATCCATTATGCGTCAGGCGACACATCCGGTCTGGCTTGCGGCCCCTCGGTCGCCCAACCCTCCAGCCCTTGGAAGAAAATTATGCTTGCTAGCAGCATCAAACATTCAAACTACACATAGGGCAGAACTTTAACGCAATCATCCATCCGCCCAGCACTTCATTCATTCGTCCGTACATCAAGCATAATACTATAGTATACTATACACTTAGATCTATACAGGATTCAATTACATATATCGTTCACCCGTCCAGACAACCACCCATCCATCCATCCACCCATCCAGCCAGCCAGTCAAGCACCCATCCACCAGCAAGCCATCCGTCCTTCCGTCTGCCCGTCCGTCAGTCCTTCCGTCCACCCATCCGCCCATACATCTATCCATCCATTCATCCACCCATCCATCGATCCATCCGGGACCATCCCTCCATCCATCCATCCATCCATTTATCCATCCATCCATCCATCCATCCATCAATCAATCCATCCATTTATCCACCCATCCATCCATCCGTCCGTCCGTTCGTCCATCCATCCACCCATCCATCCATCCATCCATCCATCTATCCACCTGTCCGTCCATTTATCCACCCATCTATTCATCCTTCCATCCATCCATCTACTTTTTCAATCATGCACCCATCCATCCATCCATCTGTCCATTTGTCCGTCCATTTATCCATCCATCCATCGATCCATTCATCCTTCCATCCATCCATCTACTTTTTCAATCATGCACCCATCCATTCAATTCATCCATCATGCCATACACGTCCTTCCCTTCCTACCCTCTAATTCCCCTTCATTCCTCCATCCGAACTCGGCCATCAGCCGGAACTCGATAATCGGCCCTCTGGTGACAATAACCAGGCGACACATCAAACACCCAACGACCCTATACAACATCTCCCTTCGGACCGTTCGACCGTGACTCGAAAGCAGTCGGACACGTAGAAGAGCGGCGCCAAATAAGTTGAGAAAATTTCATCGGATGGTTGCATCGTCCTTCGGTTGACCTCTAAAGGTAAAAATCTCGACAGCTGCAGCTGACAATGATGTTCAAGGACGTTCATGAGAGACAAAGAAAACAGTGACCGCAACACAAGTTCTAGAAGAAAACCGATCTTACGCTAATAATAATAAGTCTGATGTCAACACTTTCAAACCTATATCTGCACGCTAATCCTATAGCAATAATCTTTAATATGATCTCAATGCAAATCCGAACAGTACTCTGAACTATAAATCTAGCGATTATCCAGACAAACTAGCGCAACTTAAACGACATTTCCAAATACAAGCCAAATACTACACGAAGACTTATACAAGATTAATCTTAGCACTAGACACATAGCTATTAAAAGCCCATGCAAAGCCCATGCAAGCTTGTGCTAAAAACACTGAACTCTAAATAGAGCTGGGATTACGGGGCTTTCCACAGTCAAACACTCCCGACAAACATCAAAGCATTTCAGTCTCACGACATCTGACAATAATAATAATCAATCCATCAATCAATGTATACGTGTTTTATTGCAAACGTTTTTGGAAATAAAAAGTAATGATGTTACAGCTCATACAAGGAATGACATGAATGAAAGGTCCGGAATGGATCAAAATTCAGCTGGGTCACGTAACAGCTATAGCTATACAATCACCAATAAAAAAAAAGGCCATTCGATGATTCGACTATAGGCCTATACATGTATACTACGGATGAGCTCAGAAAAAAGCCTATAGCTATATAACAAAGAGAATTATAATTAGGTTATTCAGTATACTTAATTGTTTTCTTAACAAAACAGTACAGCCTCTTTAGTGTACAGTCCTACACAAAGAAGTTTCAAATGAATTGTGCGGCTGTAAAAGCATCTCTCTGCAGGTAAAAAAAGTTTAAAATGTTCGTTTTCATCCGATTGGGAATAATTCGCCCTGGGTGGGGGAGTGTGGGGGAAAAGGGAGGTTGTAAAAATTCCTTAAGAGAAGACCTGCTCAACATGTGAAGCAGACAAGATGAGTTATTATGCATCTTCAATTAGGGATAATAGGCACGACATCTTAATCGTCAGTATAAACTGGCCGCAAAAAGAATGTTTAAAGGATATTTATTCAAATTAAAGTGTCAGAGTGGTTGATGAAGAATATATTATACGGTATATCTGTTTTCGCGTGAGCAAAATTTTACTACGCGATAGAAATTTTTTGACGTAGGTTAAGCTGCTAATAATTATATACACATAATTTTGTTGTGACATGTATATGGTATGAATATCATGTACACATAATATAGTAAACATTCAATGACTGTGCACAATGCATGTATAACAGCATCCGTGTATAGCCTACGTGCACACAATAATGACTATGCATTCATGTTAATAGCTTAAATCTAAAAAAGATCTCATACAGCAGCACATTTAAATGCATACAGTTGGATACATGCATGTGTATAATAATGTATACATGGTGTACACGTGTATATTATTGTACATAGAAGTGCATAGCATATCCAGGCCCACATCCAAGTATATCTTGGAGTGTGAAATTTCTTGTACATATATGCCACATGTATACCACATACGCATGTATATATGCATGTTTTTATGGATTCTTATATCTGTACAGCCGCAGGAAACAATAGAGCGTCGGCGGCGGGGCGACTAAAACCCGGACCGACCGGAAGTAATAAAGTATGGCTGGAGTGAGATTAGATTTTCCCGATCGTTGGTCATAGATTGACCGTCTTATTTCCAATAGTCCACTACAGAGCGAAACGACATCTTGGAAAATTGGATGAAGTCCAGAAGACGGAGAATTATTATAGCGCGCCTGCTTTCCATAGATTGTCCAACACATTCTCCGTCTCAATTCCGATTTGACAACGTCGTGTATAATGTCTGAATTCATGCATATGATTGCGCTGTTGTTTGTTCCCGCGTATGTGTGTGTTTGCGTGTGTGTTTGCGTGTGTGTTTGTGTGTGTTTGTGTGTGTGTGTTTGCGTGTGTTTGTGTGTGTTTGTGTGTTTTGGACTTCATGAACAGTTTCAACAATGTTAATGAGGGAATTTTCATATCATATTAAACACATTATTGCTATAAGCCTACTTCTATTCCGAGGCATATAGGCCTACAGGAACCCTCATGGACTTGAATTAACTTGTGTAGAAAATAACATATTATTATCTTTTTCTGAGGTATCATTGATCCCTCAGGATTTGCAAAATATTATGTTAGGAGTAATAAGTGATTCTCCGGAAAATCAGTCCTCGCTTCACAAGCTTCACAACCATCCGGGAATGTGCCTCTGAACGAAATGACATTGTTACGCGCTATTATTGCTATTGTTATTGCTGTTATTATTAATATTATTATTTGTTATTATTATTATTATTATTATTGCTATTATTATTATCATTATTGTTGTTGTTGTTATTGTTATTATAGGTTTGCCCAAGATATATAGGCCTATATAGGCCTACACATGATCCCTTTTTGAACTTGAATACTAAGTGGTATAGGCCTACAAACATACGTGGCTTAGGCTTTGCCCGTTTTCCTCGCTTGTATACATACCTTAATCTGCATGACTAATGAGTTGCATTGGCTCCCTATTATTTTTCCATTTCGATCAGTATCTTGCTCTTGGTCTCCAGAATTCAGACGGGACAGACTCTCAAGTCTATATGTGTTATCATATAAATGCGTAATCCTCTCCCGCCATCTCCCGTCTTCTCCTGCCCTCTCCCACCCTCACCCCCGTCTCCCACTGCAGGTCCCTTCGCTCCGCTGATCGTCCCGCTCTCGGTGTAGCCCGGGCCAGGACCCATATTTTTCGCTATATGGTTGGTCATGCTTCATCGAATGACCTTCCACCTTCCCTTCCATCCGTGAAATGATACAGTCTTGATTGAGAATTCCTTCAGTCCTGTTCACTGTCGAAACGCTTTCATATTCCATCGGGACTTTCACTCTGAATAGCTTACACCGAACGGGAATCCGCTGCTCTGTGCAGAAATGGCGGTAATTTCATGCGAGCTATATAGCAGTCAAATGAGTGACCAGTCCGCCATCTTTGTTGGAAGGTGAAACTTGTGCATTGCTAAAAATAATGGACTATGAAACAAACTTGCATGCATACAGACAGCACGAACCATAACATTAAACAGTGCAATAACTGGCTGAAATTATTTTTAGAAATACGCTTCATAAATAGGAAGTATATAGTAAATTACCTGCGCACGATTGTAACGTCTGCCTTGAACAACAGATTATGGCTGCAACGCAAACAAATTTATTAGTTTATGTATTTATGCCTACAAGTTCAATCGTGCTAACAATAAAAAACTATACCTGTCGATTGCAATCTGTCCTAATTAAATACCAGACTATTAAACGCAACATTCACCAAGTCAAGTCATGTTCCATGCAGTGACAATCTTCAACTCTGCATTAAACAGTCCTCGATTCTCGATTGTATGTTCGACACTAATATCGTGAACGTATAGCAAAGACGATGAGGGCATCCATGCCAACCATACAGCATCTGATGCTTGTATATATAGAGAGTTGAGCTCCAGGTCTGCCGAAGTTTCGCTTACAACTCAGTCTCTCCTCAACTCTGCCGTCGGACTTGCAACTGCGTAGCGAACATAGCAATATGAGAGTTGCTGTCTACCCGTCATCAGTTAAATTGAATATTTCAATCTGTCTTGATTTGGTGCGCAGTCTTGTGAGGTGTGATGACCGAGTTGACGCTGTATGCCGACGAACAGTGTTACTGGACGACACTCTATTTCGTTGGCAACAGATGTTCTGATGTTGAAATCGTTGTAGATGTTAATTTTATGCGGTAAATAGGCCTATCGAAAGCATCTCTGCTTTCCCTCCCAAATTTGCAGTATTTTTTATTATAAGTTCTTCCTTTGATCTTCTGAAGATATATTATGTCACATGTCACGGGCAGGTTGAGAATTAGACGACGTGTCTAAACCCGTTTCTCTGTCCCACGTTTAACTGGCTGCCTTGCTCTGGTGACAGTTCAGTGACACAGTGTTTACTGTTTAATATAGTCCCATGGGCGCCCGCAGAAATTTTTGCAGGGGTGCAAAAATTTTACCATAGTCAGTATTAGTCACGGTTAAATTTTTTAGTGGCAAGAGCTTGAAAAAGACCAAGCTGGAATACGGGTATTTTTCAAAGAGGTTACTTATGCAAATTTCTCAGTTTCATTTTGCTTTTAATTTTTAATACGAATTGTTTCCTTAGAAATTTGTTAAAAATAAAAAAGTAGATGCTAAAAAGTAGTTAAGTCCATAGAATGAACAAATGAATAAATGAACGAGAAATTGGTGTCAGTTTTCAAGGAGCAAGTAAGTACTCCTCTAGCTGCTTCTAATGCGAAACTAGAAAGCCAATCGCAAGGCACCAGCTTTTCACATGTGCATCCATCAAGTCAGAAGTCTATTCCAAAGTGTACTCAGAAAGAGGTCCGAGTCTGGTAGCCAAAGGGCCAGTGTAGCTGGTAATGCGGGTGTCGTTTAGGAAGGTGGAGGATTCGAGGATCAGATGAGTGTGGGTATCAATTCTTTTGAACAAAGCTCTTTGTCAGTTTTGGGTGTAAATCCCGAGGCACGATAACCGGAGCCCCTTAACCAAGTTTATCTACAATTTGACCTTCCTGGATTCCTGTACTGGCAGCTTGCAAAATGGACAAAATGGAGCCTGGCTTATACCAGATTTAGTTTCTATAATTACAATGCTGGCGAATAAGCAGATCTCCTTGATGCAATTTCAGTGTACTTTGAGAAATTTTCAAATTTTTGCATTAGTATTTAATTTTTTGACAGTTGGGATTATTTACAATACAGCTAGATTCCACTCAAGTATAGGCCATAATCGAAAGGCCTGCTGTTTGCATGGGCGCCCGCAGGAGGGTTGAAAGCCAATAGTCATTGTTACAGTTTTTAGAAAGAGCTTGAACATGCATGGCGGAAAGTTATATGAGCATGTTTATTTCTATAGAGATCTCTAAACGTAGATTTGCTGACTGTCACTGTCTGTATCATTCGTGTCATTGGTGCATTAATTCAAAGAAATGTGTTAAAAACTCAAAAGTAGTACGGTAGTTAAAAACATAGGTGCCAATTGTCCAGGGGGCAAGTACCCCTTGCCCCTATGTGCGGGCACCCACGTATAGTCCCCCTTCTTCTTGAGATGGGAATCCAGGTTTCTGGAGAGGGGCGAGGACAAAAAAACACTAATTTTGACGAAGGGTCAACCGCTGAGGCGCGTGGCGCTGACCAGCGGAAGGTTTCTTTATTCGTGTCATCTCTCTTATTTTATTATTGCTCTTTTTTTAGTCTTTTAGTACAAATCGTGGTAGTAAACTCGCAATTTCTGCCATCTAATAATCTATCTGATGACCATTTAGATTAGACACTGATCTGATGACCATTTAGATGTCGTATTTTTCATACTAGGCTTATAAGTCTTGCATGCATATGGAGATGCCCAGAAAAGTGTATAAATGTTTTTAAAATCAATACATTGGTCGAGAAACGGCGCGCCCATGCATGATATACAAATGCATGGTTAGACGCGCATAAGTGCATGTGTATATTTGTATACAACACATTATATGCATACCGAGAATATGTGTGAAGAGCTCAAAAGCGTGAGCAAGCCTACAAAAGACCTTATTTCATTCCTGCCAATCAGATTTAAGCTAAATAGGTCAGACGTCTGATGCAATTATAGGAACGAGGCTGCCTGCGAAGAGAACAAGGTTAAGCGCAGCAAACTAAGTTCCAGGAACGGTTGATCAAACATTTACAAAACCCTATAGGGCTTTGCATTGCTATATATGCTGGTTCCTCTACAGTAGATATATGCATATAAAATATGCATATCAATATGCATTTATATTGCTTGAGATTGGCTCTGCCGCAAATTGAATATATATATATATATATATATATATATATATATATATATATATATATTAGGGTGTCCCAAAACAACTTTTTCTTGAAATTCTTAGGTCTCTCCAGTCAAAACGTTTCCTATGGGGATGATAATATTTGTGTAATTTTTTCGAATTTTAAAAATAATTTTTAGAGGTCCCCCCAGGAGCTCCAAATTTTATATATAGCGTACTATGATATTCGTGTGCAAATATTTCAATATATGAGGCAACGTCATTCACACCACATATATTTTAGATGCTTTTGCACAAAATATGATATGTCATACAATGTAATTGCTCAAAAAATGTTATGCTGTATTTATCTGAGACTGGTTTTGCAGTTAAATGAATGAAATTTGACAAGATTGATATATGCACAGACTTTCATATATTATTAGAATTTGGAATATTATTTAACCATTATTGACTACTATAATAATTCGAGCAGTTATTCAAAAAATAGTTTACTTTGAGATGGCATATTGGTACACAGTACCAAATGTTAGATAGTCACATGTTTAGTCCAATCAGTAGTTCACTGCATCGGAAGAAGTGACTCAAGTGAGTCATGGTTGCAATTTGGGAAGTACTTTCGATGTTTTTCAACAGTTTGCAATTAGAACTGTTTATGACTTTCATTTGTTATGTCATTAAATGTCTGTATCAGGCACAGCCATTGACACATGCCAAGTTGTTCACGATTACAATGGCTTAATTGAACGATATTCCAGATGGTCAAACAGCAGGACTCTCTAGAAAGCTGTCGTCAATGCCGGTAGTCTGGAAAAAGCTTTGAGAAATATATAGCTCTGGTAAAGTTGTGGAAGAAACTGACCAAGTGAGATCCAATTTCGGGGTCATGTGTAGTATGAGAGTTGCTTCCTTGTGTGGTGTTAAGAGATTGGAAAACAATTCAAGAGTTGCGTGCTCTGGACTGAAGTATCAAGAATGGCATTGCATTACTTTAAGTGCAGTAATACTGAGACCATGCAGGATAATCATTTGCTTGTAATCTTCTAACTAACATGATGCAATTAAATGGAGCATCAGATGAGGTTGGACAGTGCGCCAGGATAGGATGTAGGCTTACACTAATACAACAAAAATGGTTAAAGTGTTTTAATTACATGTGAATCATTATCTGCTAAACAGATGACAGTCTCGTTTCCATACAACAGCAACTCCATTCTCATTGAGTAATATAACGGCCTTTGCCATACAACGTACTCTATCTGAAGAGCATCAAACTTGCAAATACCAGTTATGTTTGGTACATCCATCCCACCATCAACTCAGCAAATGTAAAGATTTCATGGAAATCCTCCATAGGGTGATGCTCTGTGAGCCTGATCCAAAAAGCAAGTTTTAAAGCCCTCAGTTAACAATAATTATCTTTTGGGATTTGTTGCCGCAGAAACTGACGTTTGTTTAATTTGAACCAGTTTCATCAAACATCTTGAAAACACAGAATATCTGGCCTTGTTGATGGTCAAAGATATGTATAAAAGTCGCTGGAAAGCATCACCTCAAAGATAGCACAGGTTCTCATATAGATGGTCAATTAATCAACTTTGACAGTGCTTTAGTTTTACTGTGGCTTGCCATGACAATAAAATTAACCAATATTGTAATATATAAAATATGTAACCGTTAACCCATATTTGCATTAGGGCCTTTGTAACAAACTGTAGTGAAAAGGATATAGCCTACCAAACAGTCTGAAATTTCGTTTTGCACCCTTAACGAAATGGCTGCTCCATACATGCAAACCCACGAAACAGCAGCTCTGCATGAAATTATATATATGTAATATTATATATATGTAATATTATATATATGTATGTATATATATAGCATATACATATATATGTGTGGTGCACTTATTCATAATGAAAATGGTGTTGGGCTGCAAAAAACCCAAGGTTCGTGAAATTACGTATGAGTGATATTGATAATGATAGCGGCAGATCACAATGTATTTTTATGATATCTTATAACCCTGTGGGGGGACCTCTAAATGTCCTTGAAAAAATTTGAAATTTTTTCCCTAAAGTTATTTTCCACCAATGATACTTTTTGGCTGGAGAGACTTAGCCTTTTCAAAAATTACCTCAAATTGGGACACCCTAATATATATATCTAATCTTGGTTTATTATTTCAACTGCATGGTATGAGCGCAGCATGATTACAAGTCATAGGATGATCACATCGCATAGTTGTGTGTATATATATATATCGCATTCATATATATATATATATATATATATATATATATATATACATAGCCTATATATACTTATATATTGCGGAGTCGTCAATTCTCAACCCTTGCCTTATCAAAACAATTCGTGTTTTGAATAGACGTCATTTTTCAGCTCGTCTTTTACGTCATAGTCAATTGCTCATCCTGTTGACGCTTGCATCTGCGCCCGGGATTCGAATCCCATGTGACGCTATACCCTTTCAAACCACATATATATAGGAAGAGAGAGAGAGATTACCATGTTATTGGTTTGCTGCATGCACAGCATCGGAAAAATACTCCAACCCTCAGCCAATATATATATATATGTCAACTTTGATCTCATAAATTTAGCACCCGTATATTTTTACCAATACCCCAATTGCCCCATGCACTTTAACAAAAAACAGTGCTTTTCAAACTTTCCGATGTTGCGGTCTTGTGGAACTGTTAATACTCTTTTTAGAGCCTTTGTCACAGACCGGTGCCTTTCAACATCATACTGCGCAATTACCTGTTACTATCCTATATAGCCTTAGCCTATATAATATATATATATATAAAAATAAAAGATTTCATAATATTGTCAATCTTTATTATGGTTACATTTTTCCAACAATTGATAAAACTGTGAAAACATGACAA
Source organism: Lumbricus terrestris (assembly GCA_949752735.1). NCBI lineage: Eukaryota > Metazoa > Annelida > Clitellata > Crassiclitellata > Lumbricidae > Lumbricus > Lumbricus terrestris. The sequence continues at coordinate 55,559,811 of OX457036.1, read as the reverse complement.
AACTGCATTTAATTCATGATCACCTTGTCATGTCATGCTCTCACTTTTGTTTTACAGCGTATATAATTTAATATTTCATTTGGGTGCACGATGAAAATCGGTGATTTCGGTTGTCACTTCACCATTAATTTTGGTAAACAAAACCGTTGGCATTTGCCACGCAACAACAGTTTTGAGCAGCGCTGTCATATGCATTGTCTCCGAGTCTGGAATCTTTACTCAACGGGCTCACGCTCGTAAACTGACCGAATGTGCAGCAAAGGGTTAATCCTTCTCTGCCGAGTGACGTGAACAGCTGACATGGGAACAGGAAGTGCATGCAGAGAGCTCTGGGAGATTTAGAGCGTTCTCCGATCCCCGCCGCCAGCTCCTATAATTTTTTTTATACAGACCCAAAATTCACCAAAGTCTTCCAATTCTCGTCCGTCAGCAGAAAATATGACCGAAGCAGGCATAGTATTATAGGAAGATGTATTGACTGCAGACATGCTGGAAGGAAGGAAGACAGTGAGGCACTGAGGCAGAAGCGAGGGAAGCAGAAGGACTGATAGAAAGGCAAGCATACAGGCAGGCAGACAGACAGACACAGGCATGCAGACACAGGCAGACACAGGCAGGCAGGCAGGCATGGAAGGCAGGCAGGCAGGCAGGATCCTTGAATGATAGCATGCATGCAGATAAACATAACTACTTGTATAAGCCGAGGCTATACATGTATGTTAGGCAAGGTCAGTTCAAGCAGGAAATAGTAAATCAAGGTGAGCTATAACATAGGAAAGGTCAAGGAATTTTGGTAGGCTAAGAATTGCAGGTGAAAATGATTCATTCAGTCTCTTATCTTAAGCTTATCCTTAGGCAGCCATAGCTATGACTTATAATGACTTAATTTCTTGACCTTGACACACGAGTCAGGTAACCAACCATTCCAGTTGCGTATATCATCTTTCCTCTCTCAGTGTATACGTATACGGTCAGTGTTCTCACTCAAATTGAGTTGGATGAAGCAATATCCGCCCCAACGGGATTTTGACCCCCTCCCACTTTGCGGTTGACAGCCCAGTCCACTGCCAGTAGACTAACCATCGCACTCGGTGAGGTGAAAACAGGGGAAATGAGGTTAACACAATTTTTTACATTAAGTGAGGTACGGCGCTAAGCATAATAATTATGCCTGGAAAATGCCGCTTGGTCGTAACGCTTGACATTGTATGCCAGGCATTCCAGCGTATACGGAAGCTGAACCATGGCAACACCATCCATCCATCTACGTATGTATACGACATGCATGCGTTGTAAAAAAAAAACTGGGCTTCGTAAATCTTCAGTTCATCCCAAATACTGTGTCATTCAATTTTTAGAATAAGTAAATCACAGTTATTCTTAAATAGCGTGCATTGCAGGTTCCGTTGAATGCTGTCGACTGCAGCACATTTAGCTGCACTTAAGGCGATGTCAAGCTTCTATTATAGTTGTCGATTCTGGATTATGAACTACATGCATATATACTTATATAGGCCTAGTGCTCGGGAAGTTTCTGCCGTGACTGTTTCGCTTTCCACTGTGCATAATTTTTTGTTCCATCTTTCGATTTATTTGATAGCAGTTTTTCTTCTGTGGGTGTTCCTCCCATGCAGCGGGATTGCGATACCTTTTGGGCCTCCCCCTCTGTAACCAATGTCTCATTCGTCTGTTGCGGTGTTATGTGTGAAAGTCGTTGCAATGATAAAAATTACTTGACTTCGCTTGATTATACCATCATAAGCTGTTTATAGCAACTTCAGCTTATGCGCTGGTATACAGGGCTTAAAGTGTAGAAAAATAAGTGCCTGGACGCCTCCCCCTTTTCCAGGCTGTGCTGGCCTAATAAGTGGCAGGACGGTGTATAGATTTGAAAATAACTTGCAGTGCCTAAAGTGTGGAAAAATAAGTGCCTGGACGCCCCTTACCTTTCCAGTCTGTGCTCGCCAATAAGTGGCTGGACGGCGTTCATATTTTAAAACAAGTGGATGGACGCCGTCCATGACCGTCCAGGCACACTTTAAGCCCTGCTGGTATACATATAACATATAACAGCATTTTAGATGTGGTTCTTGCAATGTCTGACTTTACGTGTCTTATATAACAAACAGACTGATTAACCTATCACGCTCTACGTTCTAATTGCCTGACCGTACACCTTACGCGACACAGTGACAGCCCAACTGAACCGGAACAACTTACCTAAGAGGCAGATGGGAAAGCAGAGTGCGCTGCTGTTCCTGCGGTCTCTACTTCCGCCTCCGCCTCCTCCGCCGCCAACCATAGTCATCGTTTCCTATTCGTCCGTCTTATCCTTATCCTACTTTTCCAGTGTATACGACGACGTTTCCTAATATCGTCTTCCATTCATCTCTCGACCTTGTCGGTAGAGGTCACTGCTTGAGGCGGTTGATGCTGATGCTGCTGCTGCTGCTGCTGGTGATGCTACTGCTGGTGGTGGTGCCGTCGGCGTTCTGTGGATCGGTGCTTGCTTGCTCGCGGCGCTGAACACAAGCAGTAGAGCATCGATGCCAATGCAGAGTCACACAATTATAGAGGCGCTATATATTTTGAAGGATCGGTGCACGTATACATTTTCTTATCTAATTCTTAACATTTTCTAATCTAATCGCATCTGGAAACCTATAAAATGGCGATGCAACCTAATCTATAAACTTTAACAGCTATAGTCGCATGCTCATTTGTTCGCTTGTTCACTCATTTACCGACCTGATCTCGTTTGCCATGCTGTCCGAACGACATTTCCAATTTTCAAACAATATTATCTTCAACTGTATAAATCAGAGATTCAGAATGCTGCTCTCAATTTCGTTTGATCGGTGGCATAGGTACATGTTTGAGCGTACGTAGGCTTCTGTCCTGTTTCACTTTCGTGGCACTTGCGTTGGCGCCCAGTCAACAATGCATCGAGCAGATTAAGATCTTCAACACTCATGCCTAATTATCTTGCAGACCGCATAATAACTCCATTGTGTGATTTGTGTCTATACCTTAGAAGGGAGGCAGTGTAATCTGTTCAGTGTGAACATCTTTTGGTAGTTTTCACAAATTTAGTCCTCTGAGCAGTTTTAACCCCTTTTTTTATCTCAATGTGGCGATTGCATGGGGTTCGGACATAACTTAAGACAACAAGGAGTATAGCTCGGAAGCTCCAACCATTAGCAACGCCGCGGCGGAGGTAATGGGGCAGCTGCTCCTTAACGGGCACACTCGTATGTTGCTTGAAATTTCCGTGCATTAGTCTTGGTCAATCGCCCAACAGTATGAAAATTATGGAAGAATAACTGGAGGTCAGGTGGAGTTCGGGTGCGCAAAGAAGACTTAGCGATGGCGTCCTAACTCCTAAGAATGATTGGGGGCTGAAACCCAACTCCCAGCAATTCTCACCCTGCCATCACCCAAGGGCAGTTGCTATAACTGTAGAGACTCGTGCGATCTGAACGCAGCCGAGGTCACCGTAAAGCAGTGGTTCCCAGCCTTTTTTGACTGTCGGGCCACTTTTTCTAAGTTGGAGGACACGAGGGCTACTTTTTCTTAGTTAAAGAACATTAGAGGGCCACAAGGCTAAAATTTAATTAACTAAAGGCATATAAATTTTTTATAATTGAATCAAAAAAGAATGTTTGATACAGTTCAAAGATAATCAACAATCACATGGCTGTCATTGATTTGCTGAACTCATGCACAGCGCACCTTCCTTCAGCGTCGGCTGATGAGTCCGGCGCTCCGCACATCGTTTTACAATTATTTTTTGTTTGTCTTGTTGTTTTTTTTATTTTATTTTTTTATTATAGGCTTACGCCCATTTACGGTGCGCCAGGGGCCCTCCTGCTTTACTATACGGCTTACGGGGTTTTAATCCACGCCATTGGCCCGGCAGGGAAGCATTTAATTATTATTTTACTTTGATCTTGGCCAAAAGGCCGAGAAGCGGTACTGGCTCATACCTTGCTTGGGTTTATATAGGATCGGTCGAAGCGTTAAAAAAGTATTTAACGAGATTTTCAATTTTTCCATTGTTCAGCTAAACTTGACGTCTGCCAGACTGACATTTAACGTACAGGTTCATTGCAATTTTACCTAAATTTTGCGG